>JAGFMF010011681.1:5311539-5391613 GCA_019455555.1 Galemys pyrenaicus | reverse complement strand
TCAGCCGCACCATGTGGGTCCCCTCCCTGGCCGGCAGCAGGGATCGAACTCGTGCTGCAGTGGCTGCGTTTTGCTTCATACTATGTTGCTTAACCCACTACGCCACCAGGGAGGCCCTACCTTTTGACTTTTTAATTGGTGCATCCCTGTTATCAAATATCAGTTCTTTCTACTTATACTGAAATTTGAAGAAGGGATAATATTTGAAGAAGCAGAACCAAATATTCTTTTCCTAATTCCAAATACGACTTTTCCTTAAAAATACAGATTACATTTCTTAACCGAAAGATTTTCCAATATTTCCAATCTTACACATTTTTCAAAAAACAGCTTAGCTGCCTGAGGTTCTCCTTCTGAAAAGATACACGTAAACTACAAGTTTTTTTTTAAACAGGGGCACATACAATATAAATTAGAAATTTCTGAGTGTTGTGTAAGGTTCTTTCATAGAGTAGATATAAGTCATTCGTTGATCATTGCCAATAAAGAGAAGTTCCTCAGATTTTTTGACAGATTTATTGACAGTAAAAATGGGAAACTACTGAATGACTTTTAATTATGTTTTTAACTTCAAATTCTTAAAATTCTTGTAATTAAAATTTCTATAAAACCATTTTTATCATTAATTTTCTTACTTCTCAGAGCAAACATCGATCCCCCAAGACTCTCTGGAGTTGGATTTCAATTCAGGTGAAGATAAATATAATGACAATGTCTTACCTAGAACTGTATCTCTACGTCGCAGTTTCAAGAAAAATTGTTGTCAATTCAATACCTTGGATCACTTTGATATCAGTCACTTGTCAAGGCAGTTTTCTGAATTGGAAAGAACTAGATTTGTGGACCCACTAATAAATGTGCGCACTTCTGAAAGTGGGCAACAAAATGTTTGTCAGTCGAATACACAGCAAATTAACAAATCACCAAAGCTGATTTACCCAGAAAGACCTACTGCAGCAAAAGACAATGTTTTAGGGCATAAATCTGAACAAACTAAAAGTAAACATAGAAGAAAAAAAGAAGGGAAAAGCAAAGCTAACAGAAAGTCAAAATCTATTACAAAGTATAGAAGGAACAAAAGTGAAAATAAGACTGTTTCCAGAGAAAAGTTGGATGAATCTGTTACTTCCAGTGATGCTTACAATTTTAATTTGGAAGAAGGTGTTCATCTCACCCCTTTCCGGCAAAAATTAAGCCATGACTCTAAAAGAGAAGAAAACAACCCTGAATCTGAAGTGAGTATCTGTGAATCAAGTGGTTCAGAAGATGATTCCGGTGACCTCTATATGCCCACTTGCAAGTACACTGAAGATCTCACCCACCAATCAGACAGAAGCCCTAGATCTAAAAGAGCATTAAAGTATGCAAATGAAAAAGAGAATGAGGCTTCTAAACCAATAAAAACTCCTACAAGTAAGTGAATTACTTGCCTGCATTTTTAATGTTTATGATAAATGATCACTCCTGGTACTTATATACTTACCATCAGTTTTTCTGGGGGAGGTTTAGATTTACCATCTGTTTCTTCGAGAGTGGCGAGTGAGGGTAGTTACAGTTTGATTAAATGGGAGGCGGGGGGGTGTAGTTGAAGGTGCAAAGCCCAATTACATTGCACTGATCTGCTTCAAGCTAATTTAAACCCTTTTTGACAACAAATACTACTATTAGGGAGAAAGCAGTTGTATTTTCAGTAACTGAAACTTTCCATGGCAAGGGGAAGAGCTCTTGTGGAGTTAGGTTGAATGAAAATATCTTTTATACACTCACCTGAAACAGGAATTCAAACTTGAAATCTAGTGACATAATCATTTTAATGACTTTATATTTGACAGGAACACATGATTTAAAATAATTTTCTAGTTAACGTGGACTAATAAGACCAAAAAACTTTTCCTCAGTTGAGTTGTTCATTGTAATCATGGTATTCATTTGTAAGACTCTTAAAAATTATGACTTAAAAGTTTTGCTGTTTATTCATTCGATCAAAAGTAGGCATAGATCAAATGTTAATAATCCAGCCTGCACCTGCCCAAAGATTCTCATCCAGGAATTTCAATTATTATGTTAAAACTAATATATACATATACAGTCAGATTGTATCATTCTCAAAATATTGTCACATTATTTTATGTGATCCTCAAAACAACACTGACTTGTGTCATCATGCTTGTTTTGTTTTGTTTTTTTTAAGATTTATTTATGTATACAGGAGCTGGGGTATAGGCCAGAGTCCAGGGAGGTTAGAGGATTCACCAGACAGAGTGGGGAGCAGAACAGGCAGATGGACTGAAATACACTGCCGAGGGGAGCAGGGTGAGGCAAGAGAGGTCTGCCACACCATGTGGGTCACCTCCCTGGCAGGAGGCAGGGATCAAACTCATGCTGCAGTGGTTGCGTTTTGTTTCATAGTGCGTTGCTTAATCCACTACGCCACCAGGGAGGCCCATCATGCTTGTTTTGTTTATAAGGAAACTAACATATAAAAAAGTTAGGGCCTCCCTGGTGGCGCAGTGGGTTAAGCAACGCACTATGAAGCAAACAGCAGCCACCGCACGAGTTCGATTCCTGCCGCCGGCCAGGGAGGGGACCCACATGGTGCGGCAGACCTCTCCTACTGTGCCCGCTGCTCCCCTCAGCAGTGTACTTCTGTTGATCTGCCTGCTCTGCTCCCTGCTCTCTGTGGTGAATCCTCTCACCCCCCACACCTCTGGCCTGTACCCCAGCTCTTGTATGCATAAATAAATAAAAAATAAAAAATAAATAAAAAAGTTAAAAGATTTTCCAAGGTCAGTCAATTTGCATGCAGATATCTTTTAAATACACTGGTTTGATTTTGAAATAAACAAGATTGGTAAAATGTTAGTAATTATTGAAGCTGGGTAACTGGGGGTTCATTACACCATTGTCTCTATCATTGTGTAGTTAAGCTCCATAAGTTTTTAAAAGAAACAAATATACATTCTAAAATAGTGTTACTCAGGGTTTGGTGCTCATCCTTAGCACCACCTGGAAATGTAGAATTGCAGACCCCAAGCTACACCATATTTCCTTACATCAGAACCCTCATCTCTTTAACAAGTTTCCAAGGGATTTATAAATACACATTAAAGTTTGAGAAGCTTGTTCTAGAATATAACAACTGATCTGGTATAGGTGCTTAACCATACTTTCCGAACTGAACATTGTAATTGATAATATAGAACAATTATGAGGACAAACAGGACCGAAGATCTGAAAACCAGATCACCTTGGAGAACATGTTGCTAAATACAAAGTCATCTCACAATTAGTTTAGTTTTCCAGGAGAAATGATCAGCTTTTTAAAAGCTATTCAAAGTGCTTGTGATGCTATTTCCTTACTGTGTGCTCAGTATCTGTCTCCAAATACAGTTATAGCTCCAACATAGAATAGCTTAGGTGCTTATGACAAGAAAAATACTGCATAACTTCTTAACTTAGTTTTCTTACCATGTTCTCCTAATTAACAGAGAAGCTCTAGTTGAGAATTCTCATTTATTGAATAAAATGACTTTAAGTGATGTAAGATGACAGGCAGCCAACTTGATGATAAACTTTGGTATTAAAAGACACTGATAATTCTAAGGAGTAGGGTATAAAATGAAAATCCATCATTTACAACTAGTTTATCATACCCACTCAATCCTACAAGAATTTTACTAAGTTTTAATAAACTTGTATCAGTTCTTTGTATCTATAAAAATTCACATTTCAATGTGATCTGTAATGAGAGGTAAAGGACAAAAAATGAAACATTAAAAAACCCTATATTGTAAAATGTTAAATTTTGTATTATAAAATTATAACTAGAATTTGTAATTGTTCACAATTTTTTTCTCCTGTGATTTTTGTTGTTGTTGTCTTATTGAATATGCTGTTACATATTCAGTGAAAAGTTTTCTTTGTAGGTACACTACTTGAAACTCAAGAGTCACCTCATTTAAGCCTAAAGGATATCACCAATGTCCCCTTGAATCCCAAAGTAAAAATCAGAAAACTTTCTCTTTCTCCAAAAAACAATAAAGAAAGCCCAGCAGTGTCTCTGCCTAAACGTAGGTGCACGGCCGTCGTGAACTATAAGGAACCAACACTGGCTTCGTAAGTATTAGATTTGTGGAAACTCGCTTTTTTTTTTTTTTTTTTTTAAAGATTTATTTATTTATGCATACAAGCACTGGGGCACAGGCCAGAGGTGTGGGGGGGGTGAGAGAATTCACCACAGAGAGCAGGGAGCAGAACAGGCAGATAACAGAAGTACACTGCTGAGGGGAGCAGCGGGCACAGCAGGAGAGGTCTGCCGCACCATGTGGGTCCCCCTCCCTGGGGCCGGCAGCAGGGATCGAACTCGTGCTGCAGTGGCTGCGGTTTGCTTCATAGTGCGCTGCTTAACCCACTGCGCCACCAGGGGAGGCCCTGGAAACTCGCTTTTAAGGATAATTGTTGAGGGTAAAGTTATGGAACTTTGATCAAGGATGTGTTTTAAAATTTGGGTAAAAACTGAAGTGGGAATATTAACATTGGCATATTTTACAATAATTTTGTACTGAAGAGTAAGTTAAGTTAGTATTGGTATGCTTTTAACTATTTCCAAAATCTCTACCTTTATAGGAAACTGAGAAGAGGGGACCCATTTACAGATTTGTGTTTCTTGAATTCACCTATTTTCAAACAGAAAAGAGATTCCAGACGCATTTCTAAAAAAAAAGTATAAAGCAAATTCATAAGCATGTTTTCAACGCTATTTAATTCATCCTATACTCCCTTATATTCTGAGAATCTGTAAGTTCAAATGGGTTGAACTATTGCCATAGAATATTCTGTTGACTCTAGATGTGAACATTTTTTCAAAATTCTATTTCAAGTGATAAATTTGGTTTTTCATTTGAGTATAAATAATTGAACTTAGGCACTGTAATAGATTCCTATACTGTACAAAACCCTTAATTTTCATCAAAATGTACCTTATACCATTATTTTAGAGATTAATGATTACTTAAATTAAGACATATTCACTATAAACTCTTGACATCTTTATTGATCCCTTCAGGGGAATGCTCGAGGGGATTTTTCACGCAGAGGATATTTTGAAAATCCTTTTGTAATATCTGAATGAAAATAAGTCTTTGACATTCACATTAGGGTATACCTTGAGTTGTTTGTGAATACCTTATGTTATTGTATCTTTCAGATAAAATGGATATGAAATCATGACTAGAAAATTGATGGTTGCTTATATTCAGGGACTAGGTAAATGACTAACTCAGAACCCCAAGCTCTAGGTGTACATTTTTCAAAATGACACCTTAGCAAAGTCACAATTTATTGGATCATGGACTTCTGGGCTAGTTCCTTATTCATTCAAAAAATAAAATATTAAATATGTGAATATCAAGTGAGTTCTTGTATTTTCTTTATCAACCAATGAGAATTCAGTTGTAAAAGTTTATAGCCTATACTTCTATATACCTCATTAAACTTTAAAGCACTATAGGTGCATAAAGAACAATAGTTTGTCTGTGATAGTGCTTGTTTTCTTCTGTTCTTTAAATATCAAAGGTAGAAGAGCTACCTGATTGTCTTCTCACCTGCACTATTCTCATACTTCCTGGATATTTCTCCCCCAGTCCTTGGTGTTCTTACAGTCATTGCCATGAAACTCTGAGCTCTCCACATACTATTAACCTACCACTTTTCTCGTCCAACTGAAAATTGGATGAGAAAATCAACAAATTCTGTTTTATAAGGTGACCCTTGCAATCAATTTAAAATTCTGTTTCTCAGTCCTAGTTGCCACCTACAGCAGTAGTTATCATATTGGAGATAATGCACCTATGGCACATTTCCATCACCATAGAATATTCTGTCAGACAAGCTGTTTTAGGGAAGCTGTGTCAGCTATGGTCTCTGGACCAATATAAGCCTTCTTTGTATGATCTGCACGCTAAGAATGTTTTTTGTATTTTTAAATAATTTTTAAAAAGCTATCAATTTTGATGAAAGGAAACACTAACTTTGAACTCCAACAAAACATTTGTCTTCATTGAATAAGTTTGCCAATTCCTGCTCTAGACCATTGAATTCCTTCACTTTTACTTTAGATCATTCTCTTCTTACATTTTCTGTTCTTGCTTTGATCCTTATGTTCCCTTTACCCCCAAAGTCAGTCATTATTATGAATTTCATGGTCTTGTACTTATATAAATGTTGTACTTCAATATTTCTGTATTCTTTTTCTTGCATTTATCCATAGACTGTTTGGTATTGTTATTTTAACATTTTACATGAATGTTACTGTATATATCTTTTTGCAGCTGGCTTTTATCTCAGCATTGTTTGAGATTTATCCATTTAGAAAATGTATTATTGTCATTGTACAGTATTTTATAAATAAATAAGACTTCTTTTGAGACAAAATTTGCTTCCATTTTTTCATTATTTCAAAGTAACACAGTGAATATTCTGCTTCCTTGTATACATGTGAGTAAGTTACTGTGGCACCGATACCCAGCAGTGGAGCTGCTCTTTAAAGCACTTGTTCCGGGCCTCCCTGGTGGCGCAGTGGGTTGAGCAACGCACTATGAAGCAAACCGCAGCCACTGCAGCACGAGTTCGATCCCTGCTGCCCGCCAGGGAGGGGAACCACATGGTGAGGCAGACCTCTCCTGCCTCGCCCGCTGCTCCCCTCAGCAGTGTACTTCCGTTGATCTGCCTGTTCTGCTCCCTGCTCTTTGTGGTGAACCCTCTCACCTCCCCACACCTCTGGCCTGTACCCCAGTGCTTGTATGCATAAATAAATAAATCTTTAAAAAAAAAAAATAAAAAAAAAATAAAGCACTTGTTCCATTTCTGATACAAGGAGCATATCACTCTATTAACTCATTAAGTCCATCTTCCTTACATAGGAATTGCAGTATCCAATGTTACTAGATGTTGAAATTAACCATGTATAAGACTTTATCTCACTGAGTTAATTGTACAAATTCAAGTGTTCAATTGGACATTCTCAAAATCCTGTATATCTTTTGTCCAATGTACTAGAATATTTTTTCTTAATAGTAGATTCTTCATTGTAGATACTATGCCTTGTTCTTATTTTCTAAATTATAACTGCTTCCTTATTTTCTACCTTGTTCAGCCTACAAGGTCCCTTCTGGCAGCTGAGTACATGAGTGATTCCCAACCCTGTGTGAGCTGAGAGTTGTTCAGTCTACCATTCCTTGGAATTGTTCTTTAGCCTACTGCTCTTCTTTCCCCAGCTTCATGAAGTTTCAACCTACATATGCACGATTAATATGTTACTAAGACTCAGGGGACCCCTGAGCAGAAGTGCTCTTTCTCTGCACTGTTCCTTCCACTCCAGTACTCCAACAGCAAATTCTATCTTCCTCAAAACTTCAGCCTCTACCTCGACTCAGTGATCATGCTGGATTCTTTCTCCCTGTGCCACAATTATGAAACTGCCTTGGGAAGAAACATAAACACAGGGTTCACGCTGCTTATTTCCTTCTCTCTGGGAACACAATCCTACTATTCCTAGTGCCCAGTCTGAAAACTGTTACTTAATGTACTTTGCCCATTCTCATTTATAGTGGGGTGGGCAAGTTATGTGACAGAAGTTATACCTTCATAGGAAGAAGTGGAAGTCAATAATTGATCCTGCTTGGGATTCACTGATTACAAATCTTAATTCCCTTAGTCAACTGTAAAAAAACTGTATATTGCCTTTTTCCTATTCTCTCCTTACGTAGTTTCTAATAATTAAATATTTAGCACCAATCAAGCCTGCCACTGTTTGAAGCATTTAACATACCTCAGTGAGCAAAACAAATATTCCACCCTAATAGAATTCACATTTTCCTGTAGCCTACCCTTTGTCTCCTTGCTACTTTTTCATATTTCCTACATCTTTAGCTGTTTTCTTTCTGTTCCATTTTCATTAGTTCTGTATTCTAGTTCATTCATTATCCTTGACTACTTTATATAGACTATTTAACTTATCAATGACTTTATTTTTAACAATCACAAGTTAATTTCTTTGAAACTCTTATTTCACTAATCTGTGCAGGCTTTTACAGATTCTGGTACAGATGGAGGTGGGAAGGGAATTTGGGAGGGTGGAGTAATAACTCATTCATTGGATTCACAGCCATTAAAACCTAAGCCCCTGACTCAGAGATAGCAACTTCCCCAGTGACCAAAGGATCACCCTATGTATTGACTCTCTTTTGCTTCTGCCTAGTCCTGTCAAATTACATTCTCTCAGTTCTGTGATTCTTGACTGTCTTGGGGATTTCTCAGCCTGTATTGTTTCTGCCTGCCTTCTTCCAAATTTTGCTTAGTCAGTGTCCATTCACCCTTCAGCATTTAGCCTAAAAATAAGTTCATTGAGAAACTTTCCCTAAGTTTCCTCTTAACCAGATGTGCCTTTTTACAATCTCACAGCACCATATTAATAGAAGTGACAGAATTTCCTTAAAGATATGGCCCTGGAATAGAGGTAATTCAAGGTGGAGGAGGAAACTTGAAACCACATTTGCTTAACAAGTACTAATTTTATTTAGCTTATATGTTGATTGAAGTCACTTTGGGGGCCACCACTGTAAGGTCTACTACCATTATTGCACCCTTGACACCTATAATTACTTGTTCAATGCCTAACCTCCCCATGAAAATGGAGTTCCAACCTTGAACATTTTGTTCCTACACACATTTTAAGTTTCAGTAATCCTTAGTGGTATGTTTGACCACTAAATTAAAGTCCAGTCTCTTTAGCAAGGTATTTCATGATCTTATCCAAACAGCCCCACAACACATCAACCATCACATTAATCTCACCTCTTAATTCACTGTCACATGGTTTATATTTATTCTCCAGTAGTAAGCATTAGTCTTAAAAACTGATAGCTCATCTCAATAGTCTTATCCACAGAAAATGCTATAGAAATAAGGAATGAGATTAAAATGCATAGAGAAAGTAAAAAAGAATTCCAACTATACTGATGGCCTTAATATCCAGATACTCCCTGCCTTAACAAACTAGGAAGATGGCCTCCCTTGTGGTGCAGTGGGTTAAGCAACGCATTATAAAGCAAACCACAGCCACTACAGCATGAGTTCAATCCCTGCTGCCGGTCAGGGAGGGGACCCACATGGCATAGCAGACCTCTCCTGACTCACCTGCTACTCCCCTCAGCAGTGTGTTTCAGTCAGTCTACCTGTTCTGCTCCCCACTGTCTGGTGGATCCTCTCACCTCCCGCGCCTCTGGCCTGTACCACAGCTCTTGAATAAATCTTTAAAAAAACAAAAACAAAAAACTAGGATGATGATGCAAGTGCGACAGACAGAGTGTTAAAAACAGGCTGGATCAGTACTACCTGTATTTGACTTTTGGTTAATATGATGCTCTGCATCTCAGCGTTTTCATTAAATTGTTGCCAAGTTTAAACTGAGTAAAAGATGTAAAATGTGTAAAAAAAAAGTCTCACACCTAGTTAGTGCTTGGTTAAGCAGTAGGTCCTTGAGTAAGAAAATTACTTCGATTATATGAATCCATGTAGCAGTCAAAAATGGACTACTTGCACTAAATGGTAGTTCAAACGCATTTAGTACCAATACGGATAAAAATGTTCATAGTACCAGTATTTTTAAATTTTCAGATAGTCTGTTTAATTTGTAAATTTACAGTATTAGCTCAAAATTTTACATGTCTGACATTTATTTCAAAGCACCTTCACACATCATTTAAACGAATCCTCACCATTGCTTTGAGTGAAAAGGTAAGCAGGAAATAGACATAGGATGATGATGAGTTGGCTTTCCCAGAACTAGACCTTGTGTTTCATCCACACATAAAAGGTGTTAGAAAGTGACATTTGTGCAAGAAAGTAATGTGATAAACAAAACAGAGAGATATCTAAAATTTGTTCCAGGTTGGTATTTCTAGAAAAGACAGAGAAATGTGGCCTGGATGGGGACTGTGCAGTGAGTTCACATAGAACTGCTTGATCACACCCTGGGTTTTTTGTATCTCAGAGGTAGTATCTAGCATTCTACAAAAAGTCCTGTCCTCTTCCTCAGTCTTGTTTGATAATTTTACCAATAATTGGTAATTATTGCTATTACATAGCTATTATATTTTTAAAGATTTATTTATTTATGCATACAAGAGCTGGGGTACAGGCCAGAGTCACGGGAGATGAGATGTTTCACCAGACAGAGCAGGGAGCAGAACAGGCAGACTGACCGAAGCACACTGCCGAGGGCAGCAGCGGGCAAGACAGAAGAGGTCCACTGTGCCATGTGGGTCCCCTCCCTGGCCTGCAGCAGGGATCAAATTCATGCTGCAGTGGCTGTGGTTTGCTTTATAGTGCGTTGCTTAACCCACTGCGCCACCAGGGAGGCCCTTACATAGCTATTATTGATAAAAACATCAAACAAGATAAGGGGAGAGGATGACTAGATACAGTGAATATTAGACTAAAACTAAAAGAACTTCACAGTTAACAAATTAATGATTAATAAGTGCAATAACTAAACAATGTAGAAGGAATTTCCTGTAAAAGTAAGCCCACAACTACTGTGTGACCTATCAGTTCTAAGCTTAGGTATTTCATACAAGAGAAACAAAAGCATGTGTTTACAAAATAACCTATTTTACAATGTTTATAGCACCCTTAACGTAAAGCCCCTGATTGGAAAATACCTAGATGTCCACTAAAGAGGACCATACAAGCAAATTATTGTATATTCCATCAAGAGAATGCTAATCGGTAATGACACGGAACGAATCATCGATACATGCCACGATGTGGCTGAAACAGATGCTGCATGACTCCATTTATAGGAAATCACGGAACAGGCAAAACTAATCTACAGTATTAGAAATCAGAAGTGGTTGCCTACAGATGAAGGAAGAGAACTGGCTGGAAAGGAACATGAGGAACTTTCCTTGAGAAATCAAAATATGCTGTGTTCTTAAGGGTAATGCTTGAACTTACTTGTGTTTACAATTGTAAAAAGCCCTCAAACTGAACATTTAAGAACTGTACGTTTTATTGTATCAGTTATGCACAAAGCCACAACAACACAAGTGTGTTTATATTGCATAAGCACGGTATTGGCACATTTAACTACTAGAACTCTGGGGGGAAAAGATTTGGATTAGAACTTAATCATTTGGTATGAACCAAACATGTATTCCATCTACTCCATTCTTAAGAAGTCCACATCAACCGAAACTTACAACTCTTTGCCTAATTTAGTTGCTGGACAGCCCTACAGCATAAAACTTAAGACTGATATGACCTAGCATAGAATAGATGTCCAACTGTTAAGGTAGTTGACAGGAGGTCAACAGAGACCAGTGAACTTTAGGAAGGGCTCAAGAACCAAGTGAACCTGCAAGCTGCAAATGCACATGAGGGGCATCTACATTATTTGGGAAAGGACCTTAGTTTTTCAAATTCTCCAATTAAAGAACTTCAAGCTGAAACCAATTAACACCTTCAGTTCAACTCAGCAAATAACACATACATATAGACACATATAAACTACACATGTTGCTTCTCATCTTTTTTAACTCCTAACTCTTCGAAAGTGTTCTGAATTTCCCAAGCATGAGCAGCTGAAGGTTGATTTGTTTTCCTTGTTTTGTAGAAATGATACTGCTTTTTAAATAAATGTAGCGGTTCTCCAGCATTGTCATTATCAATTTCCTTTTACCACCAAAAATAAAAAAATTAAAAAAATAAAGCCTCCACAAAGACACCAAGACATAAATAAACGTAAGTAAATTAGACGATTTTTCATGATGCTTATTATGTGTGTTCTCTCATCTCCTCTCAGGCCCATCGACTCACTACTTTGACTCTTTCTCTCTTCCTCCAAAGTATACCTGGAAATCTTTCTTCCTTTGCTCTTTTATGTTCATCTCCTTACCTAACTGGGACACTGCTAACACTGTTTCTGCCCCATCAGTCTCCACCATCATATACTAATACACTGATATACCGAAAGGAGAAAGTAAATACAACCACCAATAGCCTTAAGACTCACAAAGAGGCACTGGTTTCAGAGACTGGTTCCCGGACCCCCTCACCACCCTCTAAGCACACCCATACTCTACTCTGCCAAGAGAAAGTGTTTAAGTCAAGAAACCCAAACGTGTTTGAAAGTGATTTTTTTTAAGTCAACTTCATTACTAACTCTAAAATAAGAATTTGTAATCCTGATGACCTAACATAATAGCTACCCTTTTCCCTTTGGGGTTTTCACTTTTCTAAGAGGAGAATGCTTGCTAAGAGCTGCAACAGAACAATATGGAAAAGGCCAAGAGCTATCACCAGTCACCCTCCCTGTGCACCTCTTAGAAAGTATATAAAGAAACATTCAGGGCTGGGCTGAAGAACACCAGCTTAAAGGGGTGACAGATTCTTAATATATTCATAAGCCACACTACCCAATAACCATTGTATTAGTATCTGTCTGGTTTTCTTTCTACTTCTTAGGCTTCATAATTAATTTTAAATTTTACTTGCAGATAGTGTGAAACCCTCAAAGTGTTCTTTCACTATTTTTACCAATGAATATTACCCATTTTTGAATAAGTATTGAATAATTTAAAAATATACAGGAATATTTTTTTTGGGGGGTGGGATGAGAAGGAGACATATTCTCCATTCCAGACATTTACTTGCCAAAAGAAGGGCATCCAGCACCTCCTGGCTTCCCTCTGCCCCTCACGCATTCCTCCCTGGGAGTAACTTACCTAGTGAGAAGTTCCAGTAAGGAAATCCAAGAGCTTGCGCTGCTCCTCTGTGTTCAGTGCTCCTCACCAGACTGTCTCTTTTCAAGGCCTGCCTCCAGGGAGTACCGTGGCTGTTGGCTGAGCATGAAGCCTGATGACAGAGGCCCTGCCCCAGCGTGCAGAGGTGATGGCAGTTGGCTTGGAGATCACATTCTGGGTTTCAGTAGTAGAAAGCCCATTTTTCCTAAATATATGCCACATTACCCAATACCCACTGTATTAGTAATAAAGGTGATGTTGGGGCCACCATATGCCCTATTCTTTTAATTTCTCAGTTCAGAATTCAAAAGGAAGAAGGCTACTCTCTATCTCAACTGGATAGAGTATTCTTTCCTTACAGGCAACAGTTGCAGTAACATTAGAAGCTCATAGTGACTGTCAAAATAAACCATGTTTTTAATCTGTCTCACTCATCATTCATCTACTTCACAGAGGCAAAGCAGGAAAACTGGGATGGGGTGGGGTGGGAATCTCTGAATTTGTACAGGTAACAATCTTCTTTAGATGGGTATTTCTGTCTTATAAGTGACAGTGGGTAAGATGCACTGGACAAACCAAGAGATGCAGTAAATGAAACTTCCCGTATATGCAGCAATTCCAAACATCTACAACGAAATACTTAAGCGCTAAGGACTAAGGCTATATAGTCAATGATCATCAAGCAGATACTGCATTTGCGCTATTAAAAATCTGCGAAAAGAAAACACGCCACCACAATGAGAGCTTTTTAAAATATAATTTAAAACTATTTTGTACCAGTACAATATATTAATTTTACAAATGTAAAATTTTATCAGTCGTTAAAGCATTTGCAAAAACCACACATCCTACTTTAGCTTTATTGCACAATATCTATAAGAAAATATTAATTTTTAAATTAGAAAACATAAAAATGCTTTCAATATAGAAGAGACAATCTGATTTTAAAGACAAAACTCTATAAGAATGTCTACCCAGAAAATAACAAACTTTCACAGGATACCAAGCTGGACAGATGCTTCAGCAGATCCAGTACAAAGCACTGTTTGAAATCAGTCCAAGATACTTAATCCAAACTGTATCATCATTCTTCATTAGAAATCTAGATGCCACTCAAGGTGGTTTCTTTAAAAAGTGGAGGCATTTTTCAGTGTGAGCATTCTGAATATCTCTTACATATCAAAAACAACACTTCAACTCAATAGCCATTTGCAGGGTTTTGTTTTTTTCTTCTTCACGCAGATTATCTCTGGCAAATGTTCTTAACAACTATCAAATGATCGTTTTAATTCATTTACGCAGGTAGAAAACATCAAATGAAATACATTTTCAAAACCTAGTCTTTTACAAAAATCAGTTTATAAATTTGTATAATAAAAATTAGTGTGGAGACTATCACGATGGGCTTCATTTGTTTCCTATTATTTGGTTCTCCCAGAGTTGGGATGGCAAATATCCCACCTTTTTATGTAGTGTTAATTGGTTAGTAAAGCTGCATGATGGATTTTAGTGGGATAACACCCGGACAATGGAGGTGTTAAAATACTGACAGCAAGTCAGGGTGGTGATTTTATTGCTCTCAGATAATGACTAGAACCCGGGTAGGCAAAGAGAAACATGTTCATAAACACGTCAGCAACGGGACCGGGCATATCATAGAAAAGGAAAAAAGTATCTTTATTGGAATAAGGGCTCACAAAATTTGGTACATAAACAGATAATACAGCTGTTTCCTCTTAAAGCATTATATCTCAGGTGTTTTCAAATTTACGAATGTGGCCCCAGAGAATTTCTTTTGGAACTTATGGCCTGCATAAGCAAGGTCAAATATAATATGACACATCGGTGTAGAGAAAAATCATTACTAAAATAGTGGTTATACACTCACAAGTTTGTTGTAGGTAGACAGAATTATCAAAAACCCAGATGCTTATTATAAAAGTTTGCATTATTTAGAATTTCTTCCTTAGGAATCAAAGCAGTTGCTACAACTGCATTTTTCAGAACTGCTCAAAGCACCTCATCTAGATGAGTGTTTTAAAAAAAATATATATATAAAGTCTACCAAGAGACTTCAAGCATCACATATTTCACCTTTTATGAGCTTTTTATCATGTATCCCCTTCCTTAAAGTCTTCAGAATAAAATAAAAATAAACTCTCACATTCCATTAGAAAAAAATGGAAACATTCACGGTCTGAAAATTTTCTGGATTCCCCCAAATCTTGGTACTATGTGCGATCTCCTCATACACAGGTTTGAGGAAACCCCTTATCAACTATTACTGAATATTCAGCTAATGGACATGCCATAGAAAGTTTACATTAATAGTGGTAAATAGATTAAAATCTATTCCATAAAATAAAAATGTTCTAGACTTCAATTTAAATACATATCTGAAAAGCTAAGAGGAGGTTTTTTGTTTGTTTTTCAAAAGTGCTAATTATTACAATTACAAGTATCTTCAATACATTATGTCCAATTCTTTGTAAAACTAAACCACCTGGCTTTAGGCACAATGCTTGAAGAGTTTCTAAGAAGCAGAGGGAAAAAGAATCACTTGTCAATTAATCCAGCTTCCTTAATTTTACTGAAGAAGAATTTCTCCAGGATATTGGCACATTTGTAGTATTCGCTCTCAGGGGGATTGTACTCTTTGCAATTGGTAAAGACTCGCTGTAAGTCTGCCATGAATAATTTCTTAGACACGTAGTACCTATTCTTGAGGCGTTCACTCATGGTTTTCAGATCTGCACAGGAGAAAAAAGTATCAGTAATCTTTGACTCTTCAACACTAGCTGCCAAAAAAGATAGGTGAAGAAATTTGTCATCAGTCTAATTACATTTTTACCATCCCAGTGCCTTCAAAGAAATTCATATGATAGAGGAAAGCAATTCTTAAATCTGACATTCTTTTCGTTTGTGAGGGTTTCTTGCCTAAAACTACAGCACATTAACACTGAAGGAATCTTTATTCGTTATCTGTCCCAGTCCCCTATTCAGGACAAGGAAGCTAAGAAGATTAGCAGTGATCAGTATGATGAACTAACCAGTGTGAGCTATTCATTCAGAATGACACAGAAGAGGCTCTGTCTACATGGAGTGGAGCAGGTGGAACATTTATATTGAATCATTTGAAACTTAAAACAATCAGACTAAATTCATAGTTGTTTTGGTGTTGTCAAAAGTAGAAAAATTGATCTAAATTACATATGCAGATACTCCAGTTTGAATTAGCACATACAGTCATTCAAATGAATCTGTGTCATGTTCTGGGATCAAATAAGAATGAAAACTTAGATCTGTTTTCTAAAGCGAGCAAGCCTCATAAGATATCGTAGAAAAGCATTATTTTCTAATATATAAACCCGCTTTAAACTACATTATATTATACGAACACAGTACTTCAAAGAACTGTATAAGAATATATAAGGATTCTTTAATCCTCACTCTCAAAACTGATCCAAAGAGTTGCATGCGGATTAGAAAATGCTAGTAAGTTCCTGGTTGTTGCTAAATCTGTGTTATCATTAAATGTTACTTTAACTATGCATGGAAAAAAGTCAATATGACTAAAGAAGCATTTTTGACTACCAATAACCCCCAATTTGTACTGTTATCAATTTTTCCAGAGGGAAAGAAACATAACCAAATACACTTGAACTGTCATTTAATATGACAAAATATATTTATGGACAACATCCCAAAGTGGGAAGAAAATCATCTGCATCAAAATCCTAACCCACCACAAAACAGTAAGGAAAAAAAATATGTTTCTGCCTATTTCCTCTGAATAGGACTGTTTCAGATGTATTTCATCAAATCTGTGAGTTCACCTTTCAATTTTTTTTTCTTCTCTAACTGAGAGAAGGAATTTGGAAGGAGAAAAATGAAGTGTTGAGATCCAAAATGGTTCAGCAAATATCTCACTCAAGTGTGACTAAACAGTTCCCCTCATTAAGGAACAAAACAATGAAATTGTACCTTATTAGGTAAAAGTAAAGGTTTATGTTTCTTCCTTTAAATACCTACCATTTGGGCCTCCCTGGTGGCGCAGTGGGTTAAGCAAAGCACTATGAAGCAAACCACAGCCACTGCAACACGAGTTCGACCACTGCTGCCAGCCAGAGAGGGGACCCACATGGTGCAGCAGACCTCTCCTGCTGTGCCCACTGCTCCCCTCAGCAGTGTACTTCAGTTGATCTGCCTGTTCTGCTCCCCGCTCTCTGTGGTGAATCCTCTCACCCCCCCATACCTCTGGCCTGTACCCCAGTGCTTGTATGCATAAATAAATAAATCTTTAAAAATAAATAAATAAATAAATACCTACCACTTAAGAGATGTTGCCCGATATAGTCTTTATTACGTGTCAGAAGAAAGAGATGTGTAACCAAAAAAAAGAACTAAAGAGGGGCTATGAGGTGAAACTTGACACAAAGAAGTTTATCTAAAAGTGCCACTAAAATGCAAGCTGGTCCAACCATTATGGAAAGCAGTATGACGGTTCCTCAATCTACTAAGAATGGAACTTCCATAGGATCCAGCAAACCCACTCCTAGGAATATACCCAAAAGACACAAAAACACTGATTCAAAAGAATACCTGCACCCCTATGTTTATAAAAGCACTCTTTACAATAGGTAAGACCTGGAAACAACCTACAAGCCCAAAAACAGATGAGTGGATCGGGAAGCTGTGGTACATAGACACGATGGAATACTACTCAGCAATCAAAAATGAAAAACTAGATGCATTCATAGGAACATGGATGGAACTGGAAGGGATTATGCTCAGCGAAGTAGTCAGAAGGCAAAGAAAAACACCAGATGGTTCCTCCCCTAGGAGGAATATAAGGGAACTAAATAAAGATCAAGGAAAGGAATAAGAACAATAGTAATAATAATTACAACAAAAAAGAAACAAAAACCAAAAATGAAAAGACAAAGACAAACTGGGGACACTTGGTGGGGAGGGAAGAGGGGAAGGTAGAGGGCAGACGGGAGCACGGGGGACTGAGGTGATGGTGCACTGGTGATATGGTGATGGGGAATCCATGGGGATTACAATTGATGTCAAATATATGTAAATTTTAAAAATTTATATTAAAAAAAATAATAAAAGTGCCACAAACTCTTTGGGAAAGGAAGTGATAAGAGGAGGTAGGGAGAAGCTAAAATAGAGCAGAAACAAACCAAGAATCTTAAAAAGTTTGGACATGTCTGAATAATCACAACCAATCCCTTTCCATATTTCCTTCCTGTTCTAAAGTCATAGACAGCATCTTTCTTCCACAAAGCTTTTCGGAAGAGTTTTCTTGGATTCTTCCAGATGACCAAATAGCATAGTTTAAAAAAGAAGGGCATTAACGATCAGTGGTACCAAATATGGGAACACCACATGACTATTTCACCCCCACCACCTCCAGCTTGGGGATGCTGGGCACATGGAAAAGCCCCCCCGGGCAATCCACAGGTGCTAACCCAGACCCTGTTCTGTACACAGTCCCTTATGAAGCAACTCATTCATATGGGAGAAAGTTTTTTTCAACATGAGGAAAAAAGAAAAATATTTTTGGAAAAAGCCAAGAAGGGAATAGAGTTGGAAAGTAACATTATTTACCTGTTAGTCTTGTTCTCTAAAACATGACCAATGTAGGGGGAAGACTACACACTTTACCAACACCTACAGGTATCCCTCCCACCCCAAATTAATAGTATTGCTTCATTAATGAGCTCCATTTAGCATTTTAATTAACTGCTTATCACACACCCCAGTGCTCCACTACCCTTGCTTAGTGGGGTTCATTTTCCTCTCAGTTATGTGTGAAGCTGGAATGATTCAGACTACAATAAGAAACTTCCAGAAAGCAGACTGTGTAGTCACAAACAGAAACCTCAAGACCTAGCACTGGAGGCCTTCAAAGTACGTGAGGATGGGGGCTAGAAGAAAATTAACTTCTCAAAGTCACATAACCGCCCAAGAGGGGTTCCAAAAAGGAATGGAGACGGCCCAGGAGATGAGGCCACAGAGTCAGTTAGCTTACGTTTAAAATGGACACAGAAGAGGGAAAAAGAAGCACAGAGATCACATTTGCTTCAAAGAACACGGACTAAGGGGCCACCCTGCTGGCACAGGGGGTTAAGTCTCAGCACTATGAAGCTATCTGCAGCCACCGCAGCACCCCCAGCCAGGGAGCTAATGCACATGGCACAGCAGACCTCTCCAGTCTCAATGGCTGCTCTCCTCTGTCTTGTATCACAGTGTGTTTCAGTAAATCCACCTGGTCTGCTCCCCACTCTGTCTTCGGTGAATCCTCTCACCTTCCTTCCCACACTTCTGGTCTATACCCCAGTTCTTGTATGTATAAATAAATAAAATACATCTTTATAAATATAAAGAATTGCTATGGTTATATAAATATTCATGTGAAAATTAATCTACAGTTATTTTCTGGCATTAAATATCAGGGAGCTAAAGAGTTATCGGAGAGCTAAAGGATCACTTTCTTGTCTTCCTTTCACATTTTAATATTTCCCTGGTTCTTAAAAAAAAAAAATTTTCCTGGTTCTTAACTTCAGAGAAATTACAGGTAGAAAAGGTACAGAAGATACAGGCTGTCTCCATAAAAATGGCCACGCAACTGTTTGAAAAGAAAACATTTCAATAGTTGTTTACCATCCGCTTAATGCAAAATTAGTTTAATTTAGGACAGCCTCAAATGAGTCAATGACTCATTCATTTTAGCATGGTGTAGGCACAGTAGCAAATTCCACGATTCTACATTTTCCACATTTGTTTGGTTTGGAAGTGAAACAAAGTCTAAAACAGAGGTATAAACAGTGACCTCAACGGTATCCATCTAGAGCGTAAAAAAAATCAAAAATAGCACTAACTAGAATTCTCCTTCTGAAAGCAGTCAATACAGCAGTCAAGCAACTTAATCTAACTCCTTTTGGATAACCTTCAAAAACCCTTCAATTCAGAATATATGAAAGGTCAAGCTGTGTTTTTCCATTTGCAACCGAACAGGTACGATATAAGCAGAGTTATATCTAAACAGCTAAGTTTCTTACCTAATGCTGTCTGCAGCTCCCCACCTGGCTGTCGTACCCGGTGCTGAGGATTTGTGGGCTCTACTAACTACAGAATGTGGCTAACAAACACAGATGCCCCTGCCCCTTTATCATCCCGTTTGGACGTGACTGGCCCTCCATCAGGACGTGGCACCCCCGCCCCATCACACACACCCCACTCTACAGCAGAGGAGTGCAAACCAAGCTCAGCACCATTTGTCCCCACACCACCATCCAGAGAGTTTTAAATCTATACTTAGAAAATTTTAATGGCATTACCCATGGGGAACCTTATAACTTCATAATATCCCGGAGCTTCTGTTCTCTTCACTGGTTCCATGAAGGGCCAAGCGCTTTGATGGCTCTTGGGTAAAGAAAAAAGTAAGGTATCTAATATGGAAATTCCATGTGGGAAATTATTTCAAAATATTTACATGAGGTGGATGAAAAGAGAACACTCACCTTCACCTGCTGGAGGATGCTCTTGAGTGTGCTGTAAAGCTGGTCGGGGTCTTTGGGCTCTTTACTGGAAAGGAAAAAAATAAACGACAAGGCATAAAGTTTAGGTTTTTGACCCATTTATCAGCTGAGTCCTATTTAGTTCATGTTTACAGAAGCCTAAAATTGGAACTATTCCCAAACTGATTATGAAAACTGAAACCCAACGAGTTGGACTGAATGATCACAATCATTCTGCTCTTTTTCTCAAAGTTACTGAGAGCGGGGAAACATCACTTCCACTATTAGCCTCTTACCCATCATACTTACTTTTTGTCTTTTCCGCTTGGTTTCCAGCCTGTCTCTCCTATACATCAACAAAATTAAACACTGAATGAGAACTGCTTTTGGTCAAGAGAATAATATAGTTAATACTTATCAAAAATGCAGTAAGTTATAGACATGCTTCAAAACAGTCTATTTCAGGGAAGAGACAGAAATGAACTGTGGTTAGTTACTTCCTTAGACAACTAAAAATAGGAAACATTTCAAGACTGACAGCACTACCATATACGTTAGTGTTAAAAGCAGAACTCGCACCTTTGAAAGGAATACATTAAGAATTAAAGTGTTTGGACCACAGGCTTGTGTATTTTCCAAAACAACTCACATTTTTTTTTTTGTTAATCACCAAGTGAAAGAGTTAAACTGTTATTTTAGGTTAAATAAAACTTTGTCCCAGTCTCTACTTTACTTGGCAAGCCTGCTTGTCCTGCAAGATGGTTACTGGTACAGAATGAAAACAGTCTAGTAGGTCTGGATTTGATTTGTTGCTCCCTCCCTAAAGCTATAATTATTTAACCTTTGTCTCTCCGTTTAACAACCTATAAATCAGAATTCTTAAAGGTAGGTGATGTTATCCCTTTTGAGACTACTTGATGTATAAAACTCAGAAGAATGCCTGGCACAAATAAGCATTCACCAATGTGGCAGTTCTTTTGCTACTGATAGTATTAAAATAGAGAAGTAAAATATCTGGGCCTGGCAGTTGAAAGTAAAATCTACTGTAATGCAGATTTTGTCATGAAGAAACATTCCCAATTAATGTCTTATTTCTGAAGAATTTTAGCTTGTTTTTGTTTTCTTTACTAAATCTTCACCACATAGAAAGATCTTGGATTTGTACCAAACAAAGGTGTCACTCACTATTTGATGTCTTTTGAGTTACAAAAACAAATGCATTATGTGTAATAACCTAGCACACCTCACCTCTGATATCCCTGCAGATAAGAACCCAGGTAAGACTACTGTCAAGTAGGGAACTTGAGACAAATGATATGATCTTTTTATCGTCAGTTTTTCACAGATTGAGGAAACTAATTTAGCCAAGCACAGGTCTATGCAGGATGCAGCCTGGGCAGCTCAAGATCATCATAACCAGACTGCCGCTACTTCTGACAGCTACAGGCCACGTGCCCTTTAAGCTTAAAAGACTTGATCGTTCTGAGATTCAATTTCCTTACTGTAAAAATAGAGTTCCTCCAACTTCAAGGTATCATATGAATAGTACACAGTCCTGTGCTACAAAGACCAAGCTTTCAATAAATAATGGAAGTTAATAGCTATATAACAAGGGGTTACCTAAGCTTTCTTGGGTTTGTTGGAATCGAAAAAAGATGTGAAAGGAAAGCATGTGCTTCTTTCTTAAAAGACGAGAAGTAACACAAATGGCAACAGGGCAGGCAAAAAGCTTTCCAAATTACTGAATATCAAGAGACTTTAGTGTGAAGAGAAGATTTATACATACTAATTCCAGGAATGCTTTCTATTGGAATCTGTCGAACTCCATCTTTAAAACACGAAAGTCCAGGGTAGACTTTGCGAATCTGTGCTTGTTTTCTTTCTATCAGCTTTTTAATGATCTGTAAAGCACAGGAAAGAAATGCGTTCGGTGACAGAAGACTATGTTAAGCAAAACAACTTAAGGAATCATCTTCCCAACAAAAGAAAGTCTTCGAAACAAAAAGGGTGTGCGCTACTGTTTAAACATTTCTTCACCCTGTTCCCTTTCACGTCGTCCGCACAACCCTCTTGGAATACTTGGCCCTGCCAGGCAGCAAGGCCAGGACTGAAAGAAGACGCTGCCTGGGGCCTGCTGTCCTCTTTAGCACGAGTCAATGATCTTGCCCTGCTTTTTCCAAGGAGCCACAGCCAGACCACAGTCAAGCAGCCCTGCCCACAGTCACCCAATAAAGCACCAGACCTCTTCACACTCCATGACTAGGAGATGTGACCTCAGGATCGCAAGGGCAGATAAGCAAGTCTCAGAGAGTCCCCAAAGCCTGGAGGATGACCACGCTGCTATATAAATGTTTCAGGATTTGAGCCCCAATCTATGCTGTCTGCATTTAAAATCAAACAAAAAAACAGGTCTAAAGAGTTGTCTGTAAGGCAATAGGACCAAAATGTGAGGCAATCCTGAGAGGGGTTCGTTCTAGAAGTAATTCCTAATATACTAAAGTGAGTATTTTCAACACAACACAGATTTCCTTTTAAAAAAAGAAGAGGAAAGTCAAATCCTGAAATTAACCATAACTGAATCTTGGAAGAGCTAAAACAAAACAGTAGCAGTCAGTCATAAATTAGGTTTATAAAGAAGACAAAAAATTCCAGTTCCTAACTGCCTGATCTCAAACATATTGCTGGTAAATACTGCAGCATGAATACATAGCCCTAATAATTAAAGACAAAGCTTCATAAAATGAATGGCCTTCCGAGTGTATATTCCTGGTAAATCTAATGCAGTGCTATCCAATAAAAACATAAATGCAAACCACTTGAGTAATTTTAAATTTTCCAGTGGCCACGTGGTTTTAAATAGGCAGCAGCAGATGAAATTATAATGATATGTTTTTATTTAATCTAATGTAGTCATAATAATATCATTTAACATATAACAAATAGGAAAAATTGAGATGTTTGCATTCTTTTATGCGAACTAGGTCTTCAAAATGGAGTATACTTTAACAATTCAGGACATCTCCATTTCAAAGACTCACACTCACACACCAAGTGCCCTGCGGCCAGCCACATGTGGCTGGTGGTGCCCACACTGGACAGGACAGATGTAGATGGCAGGTTTCCTTTCACTTATATGTAAGTCTAAGTCATTCTTAAAAAGCATCTTTGGCCTGCATCCCAGCCTTTGCATACATAAATAAACAAATCTCAAATAAATAAATAAAAAGCATCTCAATGGTAATGTAACTACAGAGCATATGATTTCAAATGCCAAGTCTGTTCTCTTCGCCAAGAAAACGCACCCACCGTGACAACCTACCTACCAGGTGGCCTCCATACCCCTCACACAGCACCTTGAAGCCAGGGGCTCCTGGGAAGAGACTGGGCTTCCTAGGGATCACTTTGGAGAAAGGAAACATTTCACTTTTGTTCCCATCTCTCATCTTCACCTTCCTAGAAAATGTCTTCATTTCTCCATCATGTCATTATCGTCCTTCTCTCAAACCCATCTCCCATCCCACTGATGTCCGCTTTATAGTCTTCGCAAACAAAATGGGAGGTAGAGGGACTCTCCCAGCTATAAATGTCACCAAGTCTCACTATGCCTTCTCACGAGAAGATTGCATTGCTCTGTCTCACACTCCCTTTGGGCTCCTAAGCCTAGTCCCTGGTAGTCTCACCTGTAAGTGAAGATTTAAGAATTACGCCTCCCTTCCAGCCCACACACATGAAAATGCACACACACACACAGATACACCCAACTCTGCCTGCACCCTGCCTGTTCACACTTTCCCAAAATGGCTTTCATCACGCACACATCGATGGTCCTGATGTTCACATGCACGTGAATCAACTTAGGCTGGAAATTTTGTCTTTTCTCATGCTGATTCCATTATCTCGCTACCCATTTCACAACACACTTCCCAGGGAAAAAGCTCAGATGACCTTGGCCAATATCCTGTAGAGTCAACACACACCGATTTAGTAAGTCAGTCTTCATTCTCTGCTCATAAAAGGTTTCTCTCTCCATCTCCACCATGACAACTACAACTTATTCTGTTCTTGTGTACTTTTAGACCTAGCAAAATCCTCCATATAGTCATCGTTTACTTACTATCACCATCAGTTCCTATCTTCCTCAATGGGTTCCCAAAACTGCATAATATTTTATTGTAAAAATCATTTGAATTCTATGGAAGAAGATACTATATGAATACAAGTATTGTATTATGTGGACTTGAGATCCCTTTAAAAGAACTATATTAACAGCTCCAAGTCAGCATCACAATGGTGTGTGTGAGAGAGAAAGGTGGGAGCAAAGGAGACAGGTAAGGAGAGAGTAGAAGAGACCCAAGAGAAAAGGAGAAAGAGGACAACAGAGGACACTGGCTTCATTTGGTAGCCTCTGTGCCTAGGCCGTCCCCCCTCATGTAGAGAGCACCACCAAATCCGAACTTTGTGTGTTTGCAGACCCTGCATGGCAAATCTTGCTCTCGGCTTATCCCATGGAGACAGATGAACTGGTGATGCTGGGAGGAGGAGAGAGGAAAGGGCAGCTGACAGCACAGTGATGGCTTTAGCTGGCCAGCAGCCTCTGATGCTGAACAATGAACTTCTGAATTCAGACCTACTCATTAAGCCCCAAGGAGAACAATGGAGAATGCTAGCTCTTCAGAGAAACACAGAGAGGGGAGCCTGCTGTGCTTTTATTAACTCTCTAAGTACCCTATTTGGAATTCTCTTAGGTTGACATCTTTGACCAAGAAGCAACAAAGGTTGTTTTTTGTTATTTTTTTTTTTTAAATAGTCTTTTGCTCATTTCCAATGGGAAGCATAAGAAACATTTGAGCATTTTAAGTAAGGGGAAAATACTTATGGAGCAACTACTCACTAGACACTGTAGGAAGTTTTATGTCTGTAATGCCAGTGATGTCTTGACAAATAACTAATTACTGGGATTGAGGGACAGGCACAGAAACCAGAAAACAAAGATAAGATAGGTTTAAGACAGACATCTGTGTTGTTACTTGTAGAGAAAGAACAGAAGAATGAAAGAATGAATAAGAACAGTGTACAGTGGAATGGATGCAGATGATACAGCTGCGAACACCCAGATTTGGAATTCCAGTGAACTAAGGGGCAATAAGGGATGGCTCCAAGGCTAACACATAACAGTCCACTCATTTAATAAAGGTCTGGTTTGGAGGATTTTTTTGTCTTAAAGAAACATAAAATTACTGCATAGTCACATCTGTCAATGTTTCCCTCTACTGCTTCTCTTAAGTTTACAGGCATGAAAGGCTTCACCCCAATATCAGGTAAACAAATCACTTAATACCTAGACACTGTAACACAAGGAAAGAGATTGATACACACCGATTGATACACACCGAGACAAAAGTCTGTGTCAGTAAGAAATGTCTATTCAAATAATGGATGACGCTGGTGCTGGAGAAGATCAAGGATGAAGTGGCTCAATGTGGTGTGTGGTGGGACAGGAGGTGAGTAATAAATGAAGACAGCATGCAAGGGGGCTAGAGTGTCAGCGGTGGCCTTTGTAGAATAGTTCAAGGAGGAAAACAAAGATAACTTTGGGGAGAATATGTGAGGTCCACATGTAAAAGATCTTAATGATGAAGGTAAGCTATGCCACCACATCTTGTAAGTTTGGTACTTTACACCAGATTAGCAAGGGTTAACCCTTTTAGGAGTAGAACCTATAGAGGAGACAGTTCCTTTTCAAGTAAGAAATCTAAATAAGCCATAGCAGACTGAGATTATGAGACACACTAGACCATACAGAGAGTGCAGTGATAGACAATTCCCCCCAACTATGAGCAGCCTACAGAGACTGAACATGAGTCAGACACCTACTTACCTCTTTCTGCTTCTTGATGATGACTGAAAATTCTGTGTATGGGATACGTGGGTTTAGCTCACATCCCATTAAAGTGGCTCCTTCATAATCCTTGATGTAGCCAACATATTTGGTTTTAGGTATTTTAATTTCTTTGGAGAAACCCTGCAAAGCAAATAAATGCATTTCATAAGGCTATAATGCATCAGTTATCTATTGAGTACTAACAACCCTAAAGTTGTTACATTCCGAAATACAAGTGACATTCTGAAATTATTTGGGAAAAAAATCAGAATATACTGAGGGAAAAAGGCAAGAACATACAGTATGAACCAATTTTTTTATATTTCTATATGCACTCATAACACACAGAAAAAATATTAGAAGGCTATATACTCAAATATCAACAATAAATTTCTCTGGGTGGTAGACTTACAAGCATTTTTTCCTATTTTTCTTGGTGTTTTATGGTATTTGTCAAAATTTCTACAATAACTATACACTACTTTTGTGGACAAAAAGTAAAATGAAAACTGCTCGGGAATTATAAGCCGCCACTTAAAAAGAGATTGAGCCAAACACTAATCCTCAAGAAGCAGAGCTGAAAATTCTGATAAGAAGGTCACTAAGGGGCCTCCTTGGTGGCCAGGGATTTCAGACTCAGCACTTCCACCACAATAGCCCACCAGGACAGCAGGAGTTAGATCCCAGGCCAGGGCAGAAACCCACATGGCACAGCAGACCTCTCCTGCCTCGCCCGCTGCTCCCCTCAGCAGTGTATTTCAGTCAGTCTCTGCCTATTCTGCTCCCCACTCTGTCTCTGGTGGATCCTCTGACCTCCTGCACCTCTGGCCAACACCCCAGTTCTTCTACACAAAATAAATTTTAAAAACTTTACAATAAAGGACTAATTCTTTTTAAAAAGAAAAAAGAAAGCCACTAAAGAACAATGAAGCTCCCTGTTGCTGTACAGCAGGGCTGTCTGGAGTCCTTTGTCACTTCAGCATTTCCTCTCCCTGCCATGAAGGGTACCTATTACTCTGCTCAGGGTATCATCAACGGTACCTATTTCTCTATCACCCTGTGTTGGGAAGTTACCTTAAGCTAGAGATACCATACTTTGGAATGTCAGAATGTCATATAACATTGCACTTATAGATTTCAGTCATTTATTCACACATTTTCCTTCTCACTTACAATGTACTGGTCATACCTTCTAAAACAGTGTGACCCTTACTATTGATTTAAGATTTACAAAATATATGCATGTCTTTCTAGAAAATGCTGGGAGAAAATGTCTATTTGGATGAAGGCTTCATATGTGTATATTAAGAAAAGGAATGACACAGTGACAAACCTACCTGTTTCTTGAAATATCCGATTGCATATTCATCTGCATATGTGAGGAAGTTCAGAATGTCGTGTTTTATATGATATTCTTTCAAATGATTCATTAGGTGTGTTCCATAGCCCTGTGTGGAAGTTAGCAAATACACAAATACATTAGGTTCTAGGGAAAAAATTCTACAAATTATCTGGAAAATGTTGGTAAATTTGAGTGTGAATTTTTGATATATCTTACCAATATTAAGACCCTTTCTTGAATTTCTGAATTTGAAAATGAGCTACAAAACCCAACAATTCAAAATTCTTGAGATAACAATCATCATTCGAAAATACAAGATTACAAGCTACTAGGTTCAATGCTAATGATTACTTGATGCATATTATTAAGGAAGTTTTGGAGTGAATACTGATTATGAATTTCTGTTTATTTAAGTACTTAAGAAACTAAAATGAAGAGTTATAAAATGTTTATCTTTACAAGAATATTAACTAATGTGTTTCCTGTATATAAAAAAAGCAATCCTTCTAAAGAATTATGTCATCACATTCATAGAATTTTCAAAGTGGTTTCATCAAACCTTTCCAAGGAAAGCCCAGAATCTGAGTAATCTAGAAGATATTAGAAGTAAGTAAAGATAATGAACAATGTTGAATAAACTAATGACTGAAATATGGAAAAAAATACAAGTATGAAACTTAGGGAAATGTATAAATTTTGGGTGGTCAAAATAAGACACCTCATAAAAAGAAGTAAAAGTAAGGCAAACATCGAGACAAAAATATTTTCACATCAATATTTTCAAATTTGGTGACATATTTATAAAAAGAACTTAAATGTGCATATTGGTACGATTTTGTGAAATCTCTGAAAGGCAGAAGGATCTTTGGAAGTCATGTGTTCTAACTCTATTCCATGTGGAAAGGCAAACTACTCGAATGCCCTCAATAAGGGTGATCACTTGAACCTCAGATAAACCAATTCATGTCCTGGCTGGCATTGGTACGCTTGGGATATTCTTCCTAATGTTCACCTGAGATCTGACCCCTTGTTACTTTTACCTACTGACTTTATTTCTACTGCTACAGTAACAGACCCACTTATGCTCCTAACAACTTTCAAGTCCTTAAAAATTACAGACTCTCTTGGGCCTCCCTGGTGGTGTGGTGGGTTGAGCAACGCACTATGAAGCGGAACACAGCCACTGCAGCACGAGTTCGATCCCTGCTGCCGGCCAGGGAGGGGACCCACGTGGTGCGGCAGACCTCTCCTGTTGTGCCCGCTGCTCCCCTCAGCAGTGTACTTCCGTTGATCTTCCTGTTCTGCTCCCTGCTCTGTCTCTGGTGAACCCTCTCACCCCCCACACCTCTGGCCTGTACCCCAGTGCTTGTATGCATAAATAAATAAATCTTTAAAAAAAAAAAATTACACACTCTCACTCATGTGTATCTTCTTCACATGGCAAGATTGGAAAACACCTTATCCATGTAAACTCCTTTAATCAGGGCTTTCTCTTGCATGGCACTGACCTTCTAACGCACAGCTCCCAGGATCGAGTGCAAGAATAATCTGAGGGTTCACTGTTCAGTACAAAGGGGAACAGTATAATCAGCTCCCTCTACTGGAAATTTTTCTTCCATTGATGTAACCAGAGACATTTTTTATAGCTTTTCACAAATTTATCTCAATACTGGCACATGGTGAATTTGACTGAAACTTGGATAAAAAGACATACTACTCATCTCTCCCCTTGAGGTAAAGATAGTAGTAAAATGAGGAAAATAACAGAGTTGGGATGTTCAATATGGTAGCCACTATCCCAAGTGGCTTTTTGGTAACTGAAGTGTGACTAGTTCAAATAAAAATATACAAGAAGCACAAAAACACACTAGGAAAAAAAAATCCTTATTAATAGGTATTACATGTTGAAGCAACACTATTTTGGACATATTAGGTTAAGTTAAAAAAAATTAAATCATTTTCAATTATTTGCTTTTACTATTTAAAATATGGAACCTAAAATTTTTTTAATCACATGTGGTTTGCATTTGAGTCTTGCAAAGTATTTTCTTATACAGAATTGGTACAGAGTAATATATTGTACCTATAATAAAGCAAAAGGTCATCTGATAATTAAGGGAAAGGAGGAAGAGGGGATAAAAAGAAGATGTTTAAGCTAGACCTTAAAAGAGTTTGTCAAATGGGAGACAGGGTAAGAAGAGGGATTGGAAATTTAAGTGTAAGCAAAAACAAACCTATATAAAAGTATTATAAAAAGATGGAGGTGGACTTATTACCAAAAAAGAGAACAATATAAGATGGAAAAGACTGACCACTATGTAGATGACTTCAAATTTTAAAACTTCTTCAGACATCATCAATAATTTAAGATGCTATAGCCTCCCTGGTGGTGCAAGGTGTTAAGATGCAGCACTACGAAGCCATCCTCAGCCACTGCAGCATGAGTCCGATCTCCAGCTGGGGAGCTGACCCACATGGTGCAGCAGACCCCTCCTCCTGTCTTGCCCGATGCTCCCCTCAGCAGTGTATTTTAGTCTATCAGTCTGTTCTGCCCCCCACTCTGTCTCTAGTGAGTCTTCTCACCCCCCGCACCCCTGGCCTGTACCCCAGCTTTTGTATGCATAAATAAGTAAATCTCTTTTAAAAAAAGATACCATAAACAAAAGACAAGTGAAAGTTGGGAAGGTGTAATTTTAACATATATTTCAAATATTTAACACCAAGAATATATAAATACCCGCTCTAGGAACAATATAAAATAAGTATTTGAAACTTCTATAGGATCAATACAAAAAAAAAGAAAAAGTGTCATAGGATAGGAACAAGTAATAAATATAGGAAAGTGATGCTGAATCTCAACTGTAATCAGATAACTCCATCGGGAGATGCAGTGTTTCACTCAATAGCATGCAACTATCTCTCGGGCTGATGGCAGCCAGAGTCTATAAGGACAGGAGGAATGTACACTCTTACACCACTACTAGTAAGAATACAATTTTGTCAAGTTTTTGAGCAAAGCAATCTGGTAACAAGTGTCTTCATAAATGTCTTCAATAGGGAAATTATTATATAAATGATGCATCTACATTATGAAATACTATATGAAAGAATAAAATCACTCTATATTAGCACTAGTAGAAACAGACATGTTCCTCATTTATGCTATCCAATATGGTAGCAATTAGTCATGTACAGCTATTGCCTACTTGAGTGACAGAACTATACTGTAAATTTTACTTAATTTTAATTGATCTAAATATAAATTTAGATAACCACATATATGCACTAAAGTTTAAAGATCCCTAAGACATAATAAAAAGTTTTTTATATGTAGAGGAATTTTATTAATGTAAAGAAAACACAGTCATCTCTACGTAGAAGTACATTTCCGTGTATGTAAAACTCAGTAAAGAAATATCTTTATGGACACCAAAATGACAATACTGAGATGGCAGGGGAAAGGAGCAATGAGATTTTTGCTTTATTTGAAAAGTCCTATATGTATAATGCAGGACATTTATAAGTATATTTAAATAAAAATGGAAAAAATTTGGAGAAAAGAAAAGGGTTAGCTAGCTGGAGGGAACTGTATGTGCAAGGGAATAGAAAATAATCTAGAAACTAGAAAGAAATGTATTACTTTAATAAAGATGTGGCTGATGGAAGACAGTGAGGCATTCATTGTAAATACCACTCTGTAAGAAGTTAACAGAACTATAAATTTTCTCTTTTACCCACAAGCCAATGATTATACTCAAGAAGAAGAATGGTCCTTTTGTAAACAGCTTCTCAAAACCTGCATAAAATATTGTTTATTAGTGGGAACTAATTTTTCATCTCTCCAAAGGAATCTCCCAGAATCCTCTCTGCATCTGGTACTATGATGGCAATAGTGGGAGCCAAAGCATTTCCTTGGTTCCAGCAGCATAAACAACATGATGCAATTCTACACAAATATTTAGATTTTCACCCCAGGATGATTTCACTTGTTTGTAAGCCTTTATCTTTTAACTGTGACCAAAAGGATTCTTTTCCAAATCTATCTGGCAATTTCAGTGTTTGTTAAATATGTATTATGGTAAGTTAAGAATTAGCTACATAACTTTAAAGTTGCAAATATTATCAAAGCCAAATAGTTCTTAGATGACAAGATTCTAAATCAAGGTAAGGCGCTTCAGTAAATTCTTAAATGGTATCTTGTGTATGTTTTGAGCAAGAAAAATTCAAATATGAAACGCAAATCTTATTTCTGGCATTCACAGGAACCTGTGTGTAAGCCTGATTCCCCAAAAGGTCTCAAAGCATCACTTAGCCAAGATTTTTAATATATTTCCAAAAGTCTCAAACCAGGCCTCCGTGGTGGCGCAAGGGGTTAAGCACTGCATTATGAAGCTTCTGCAGCCACTATAACACGAGTTCAATCCCAGGCCAGGGAGGTGACCCACATGGTGCAGCAGACCTCTCCTGTCTCACCTGCTGCTCCACTCAGTCCACCTGTTCTGCTACCCACACTGTCTCTGGTGAATCCTCTCACCCACCCACATCTCTTTGGCCTGTATCCCAGTTCTTGTATGCATAAACAAATAAATATTTTTTTAAAAATCTTAAACCTCTGCTTATAAATTCACTGATTTCACAAACAGGTGGTACCAACGCTGGCTTCCATCAAACTCACCCCTTCTATTCCTTTTTGAAAGATTAATCTTAATTTTCTGAAATGTTTGTTTCAAGTCATTACAAAAAGTGTTGTTTCCTAGTTCTTCGACTGAAGTTGTGATGTTTGGTCATTTTCCTTCAAGTCTTTAGAAAGTTACATGTTTTGGGGGAAAAAATGAACTGCCCTTCTGGAAAGTAGTAAAACAAGGCATCACTTTAAATACCTCTAGTTTCCTTCTGGTAGTCCTAAACGTGACCAAATGAAGCTTAACCAACCTTTCCTAACAAAGAAATTGGTATGACTTCCTGTGAAAACAAAAATTATACAGGCCTTTTCTGTAATCAGAATCCAAGGGCATCTGCTCACTATGAAAAACCAAACAAACTTTTCCTACAAAGAAATTTTTAAACACTCTGAAAATTTGGAATAGTTTCTCATGTTAACTACGAGGGAAATAAGAAATTGATCAACATGGCAACAGCACCATCTAAAGACATCTTGTCAGAATTCCTTGAAAAAAGAGCCAGAGATCCACTTCAGGCAAATTTAGGCATTCACCTTCCCTGGCAAGAGAGGCGAGCTAACTGGTGAAAGTAACACTGTGGACTTTTGTGTGCCCTTTGGTGCTTAGTCCTGTCAGTCAAAACCAAAACACCCCACTTGTGCTTGCTGAGAAGAAATCACAGGGGCTATAATCGGCATTAGGACCAGAGGGAAGCCAGTGATGAAACCAGAGGTACTAAAGCACTAGCCCTTAAACAGAAAATAATCCCTCCCGGTGACTTTTGGGTTTTGTGAATGGCATTGCTACTTTGTAGCTGACGGAGGTCACAGCACCATCAGACCAACACCACCCAAAAGAGAGGAGCCGCTGGGCCACATGTGCCCAGCAAGCACTTGCAATGTGCCGGTCCAATGTGCACAAATGCACACTTGATTTCAGAAGACTTCGTACACACAAAGAAAGGATAGGACAATGTCTCACTCATTCTCTGTAACACTGAATACCTGTTGCAGTGGCAATACTTTGGATACAATTGGTAAAATAATAGAGTTGTAAAAATAACTTTCCCTATTTCCATTTACTTTTTGTTTTAATGTAGCTATTAAAAAACTTACATATACAGATGCCATTTGTGCCTGGCATTGTATTTCACAGTATTTTTTGCACAATACTCTTTAAGATTCCCTAAAATAATACTGAGGACACATTTCCTGGTTCCATTTTCCTTAGAGCAACAGAGAGAACACAACATAATTTAGATCAAAGTTCTTTCTGCAAATTGAGTCTAGCTTACACCAGGCAGACTGTGAAAACTACTATAATAGCAATAAAACAATCTGTAGTTCCCAGGGGAGAAAGGAGCTACGACAAAGACAAGTGAGAAGGTAAATCACCATACACACACTCCCCAAACAACACATTCCCAAACCTGCACAAATACTTCCAAAATTTATTCATGAGTTTGTTCAAAATGGTCATGCTTTCCTTACAGAATTCCTTCAATTCTTATCCCTTTTTAGGACAAGGTCATAGGAAATATTTCTGGGGCCTCCGTGGTGGTGCAGTGGATTAAGAAACACCCTATGAAGCAAACAACGGTCACTGCAGAACGAGTTCAATCCCTGCCGCCGGCCAGGGAGGGGACCCACATGGCACAGCAGACCTCTCCTGCCTCTCCAGCTGCTGCCCTTGGCAGTGTGTTTCAGTCAGTCTGCCTGTTCTGCTCCCCACTCTATCTGGTGAATCCTCTCACCTCCCGTGAATCTGGCCTGTACCCCAGCTCTTGTATGCATAAATAAGTAAACCTTTAAAAAAAAAAAGAAATCTTTCTGGAGTATATGCCACCAGAATAATCTCCCTAAATCTGTATCACACCATATTCTTTGGTGACTCAGTGTCACTAAGGTTGTGTGTGTGTAGTTGCATGCATGTGCAAATTAAAAATGAACACTGCAGTTTATTTTTACCATACCTTTCATTCGCCATAGATTGAGATGTACTTGGCAGAACCTGCGTGGTGCAAAAGTGCTTACTCCCCTTACACACTGCTCACATGCAGTGAGAGGACTCAGCTCAGAAAGTCCTGAACTCCACTTGGACCCTGCTCTGGTCACAGCACAGAGACTTTCCCAAGCTCTGTAGCTTCACTGAGAAGCCCCATATTCCGCTTTTCTTCTAAGACCTTCAGTTACCCTTACCTTGACTTGCTCATTTGAGGTTACAGCACAGAAAACAATCTCTGTGAATCCTTGGGATGGAAACATACGGAAACAGATACCACCAATAACACGGCCATCTTTAATTAAAGCAAGGGTTTTGTGTTTCCTGAAAGAATAAGATTATGTCAAAGTTTTACCTATCTTGGTCATATAAATAAACTTTCTGGGGTGTTCCTCTTCAATCAGACAAGAAGGGTGGGGGGAGGATTGTCTTGACTTTCTAAGTAACCCTTGCTTATCTAGCCACTCTTTCACTAGATCATCCTTTAATGTGGAATTATTAGAGCAAGCTGTTGACACAAGAATTCATCAGAGCTTCCTTCCATCTGACCTTAATTCCAGCCACCCAAGAAGAGTCTGAGGTTTATAATAAAGAACAGTATGTGTGGAGGTACTCACCGGAATTGGATTGGGTCTACTCAATACCAAGGGACCCACAATGAGGGGATGGGAAGAGCACTAAGTCATGAACAAATGTGATATGTTTCTAAAGAGTTTAGTCTTACTCAAAAATATTACAGAAACATCGTGAGAAAGGATACAAAGTCTGCATGGGCAATTTCCCAAAACTTGCAGACCTTCTCTGTCTAAAATGTCACTCTGAATTGTCATATGCATGGATCAGTTCCACATAGGCTACTAGATTATCTGTGATAAAATATATTCAATTAGGGAACTCGCTAGTGGCACAAGGGGAACAATCTCAGTACTATGAAGCTATCTGCAGTAAAAGTTCGATCCCTGGCCAGGGAGCTAATCCACATGATGCAGCAGACCTCGCCACTCTTGCCTGCTGCTCCCCTCAGCAGTGTATTTCTGTCTATCTGCCTGTTCTGCTCCCCGTCATCTCTGGTGAATCCTCTCATTCCCACATGTCTGGCCAGTACCCCAGTCTTATATGCATAAATAAATCTTTAAAAATATATACATATTCAATTAAAGAAGTTTAGTTTTTTGTTTGTGGTTGTTTTTCTTTAAGGCACTAGATTTCCAAAGTTAACCTGTCTGATATCCCACTAATGCTTCCAGTGCTTATATACCTGGGCAAAAGACACCTGATGAAGATACCAAAACCAAGAATAGTTTGATGGGGAAAAATGGTATCCTTTTTTCACTGTTTATATTCTTTCATTGCTCTAATAAATGAAGCACAGAATAGTCACTAGCAATTTTAAATATTATGTATTATTATTAATCCCAAAAGTATATGAATTGTTGAGATTACTCTGAATAATTTTAGCCTGGCAATTACCTTGCTGTATCTGCAGGGTAATAAGAGGCAGCAGGATGCAGAGGGTGACTCTGGCTGACTTTCACTATCTAAGTAGTTCCTCTCTTTTGTTTGCAAGGGAAATGAAGAAGGAAGCACAAAGTGCCACTTACGGATCAAAGACCAGCCGTGTGATATACTCCTTCGGCATGCGGGGCAGCTGGTGGGAGAACACATTCTGCAGACCCACCAGCCACATCAAGATCTTCTTGTTGGGTTTCTGGTTCAGGGAATTGCCGACCACGTGAAATTCAATCACACCCCTGCGCTCTTCCAGCCTTGCTGCCTCATCCCTGGCTGAATGTGCTGACAGAAAATTGGTCTGGGATGCAGGAGACAGGAAAAAAATTTCACAAAGCTCTCATCTTAAGACAGTGGGGACAGGATATAGCCACATGTTCTCCTCTGTCATAAGATACTCATTTGTGGTTCTCGGGGTCGCAAATACACATTATGAACAGAAGGAAGAAAAGGAAATAAAGCATTCTGAGAGACCAAAGTAATACATGGCATGTGGAGGTTGTCTGGCGTACATTAGGAGTCAGCAAACTTTTCTGGAAAGGGCCAGATAGCAAATATTTCAGACTTTACAAGCCGTAAGGCCTCTGCAGCACCTCCTCACCCTGTAATGGTACAAAAGCAGTATGGGACCACATGCAAACGAATGGGTGTAGTGGGGTTCCAATGAGGCTTTGTTTATAAAAACACGGGACAGACTGAATCTGACTTGTATGCTCTAGTTTGTCAGCCTCTGGCTTAAAGAATCTCATCCAACTGAGAACCCTTGTATGACAGATCCCTCAACGTGATTACCATTCATCAGGCACAGGAGTATCTATGGTCCCCTTCTCCACCCTAGCTGGCAGCACAAGCTGGTGACAGTTCTTTAGGCTCCTGTCTTATGACTCACCCGGAGACGTACAGACACAGAGCCCTCCAGGAAGAAAGTCCTAAGGGGCAGCACCTGCTTGTTTCACGCTCTGAGGTGGCTGCGAGGGGATTAGCTACCAGTCAACTTATGAACCGCTCACACACTCCCTGAAAATGTAACGACTGCCTTGTGTGGCCCTCTGCAAGCCAACTCCAGGACACCGCCATATCCATGCAAAGAATTTTCAAGTGTATGACTGAATCCAATTTTGCAGCAGAAAAAACTGAGCACAGCTAATCTGTGACATTACTAAATCTCTGAAGGGCAGTACATAAAAGGTGCTGCAGTCTTAAATCTCCAAGAGTGGCAATCTAGAAGGAAATGGGAAGGACAATTTTATACGGCGATGTTTTTATTATCACATTCCAGTTCTCCGAATTATCCTTAATACCATAAAATGTCTAAGAAAACATGACAAATTCAAAAATGATACTTTAAGCTAGCAGAGTCACACTAGAAAAATTTAAAAAGATGTTTTGCAAAATAATCTCCATTTCCTGGAATCTGTCAAAAATGCTGCTCTGCTCTTGGATGTGATACAAGGCGATGACAGCAGAGCTTTTACCAAAAAAGCTTGACTTTGAACTTAATCATGATAAATCCAAATGTAGGGACATAATGCAAAACTAGTCAGCAGGAGTGTTCAACAATGCTAGTACTCAAAAGACAAAAAGAAGGAAGGAGAGGAGTGAGAATGTGAGGGGAAAAGGAACGGAGGGAGGGAGGGAGGGAGGGAGGGAGGGAATTGTTGTGGATAAAGAAGACTAAAGAGATGAAAAGATAAAGGATTGTGCAATGCACAATTTCTGAGAGATCCTTCAACAACAGGGATAAATATTATAAAGGGCATAATTTGGATACATGTGGAATTTGAATATGGGACGTAGGCCAGAGGCCACCAAACTTTTCTATAAAGGGTCAGATAACAAATATTTTAGACTTTGCAGACCTTTTATCCCCTGACTCAGTTATTGAAATTGGCTCTTACAGTAAAAGGCAACCATAAACAATGTCTCAATCAACCTTTACAGCCAGTGGGATGGATTTGCCCTGCAGGCTGTAGTTTATCAACCTCTATGTTAGAAAATATTGTAACCTATTATATATAGTTCAGTTTTCTGAATGTGAGAACTACACTGTAGTTATGTAAAATAGCTTCATGCTTAGGAGACACGTGCATAAATAGTTGAAGATGAAGTGTTATGACATCTGTACTTCATTCAGCCCTAGGAGATTATTAGCATATTTCCCTGTGATGTGATATATATATCAGGGCATCACCTCTCCAGCAGCTATTCCTGCCCTCCCCAACCTGACACCAGGTTAAATGCAAATCAGGGCAGCCTAACGGCCTCAGCCATAACATCCTCATGGCTGCCAGCTGGAGTGGCTGGGAGGGCAGACGGAGGCTGCCAGCTGACTGTCCTGGTCTAGCCTGCTGACCTCTGGTCCGAGCATCGCTGCAGGGTCTGTGATGGTGGACATGACCTCATTGATTAATTCCATTGGAATATCCCCCATCACTCGGCGCTTCTTGGCCTCCTCCAGAACATGGGAGTCATTCATTTTCCTCTTTTCTCCTGTGGTCATCAAAGCAAGAGGGCAGACAATGGTCGGTTTTGAGATAAAGCAGACAACACACGTAAAATAAACCAACTAATTTTTTTAAGATTAAAAAAAAAAGTTTAAAATCACATCCATGTGACCTCAGTCACCTCGTTAAATAGTCTCCACTGCAACCAGTTTTCTATTAACACTGAGGGTACAGAAGGCAACTCCCCATTTACCTGGGCAAGGGGTGGCAGAAGATAGAATAGTAAGGGGAAAGGTCACAGTAACTACCAGCCACAGACACATGTTGAATATTTTCTGTATCTAACAGTAATGCTTAACTTGAAATGTGCATGAAGGGGCCTCCCTGGTGGCGCAGTGGGTTAAGCAACGCACTATGAAGCAAACCGCAGCCAATGCAGCATGAGTTCGATCCCTGCCGCTGGCCAGGGAGGGGACCCACATGGCACAGAAGACCTCTCCTGCCTCGCCCGCTGCTCCCCTCAGCAGTGTGTTTCAAGTTGATCTGCCTGTTCTGCTCCCCACTCTGTCTCTGGTGAATATCTTACCCCCACAGCCTGTACCTCTGGCCTGTACTCCAGTTCTTCTATGCATAAATAAAAAAAAATTAACTTGCTTTCTGACCTAAAACAAGACCAACAAATGTCTTCTTGAAAAGATTATGTGTATTTTCCTGTTTTTGGAGTGATCTCTGTACATTCATTATATTAAGCTTGTAGATCATATTCTCAGGGCTTCTATAGCCTTATTTGTCTGCTTGACGGTTTTGAATGTTCAATCTATGAATTACTCACTTTCTTTAAACCTTCAACTGTTGGATGATTTGATTATTACTATTTGTAGTTCTATGAATTCACTCAGATAACTGGATGAATGGATGGCTAGAGATAATATGTATGTGTATGTGTAAAGACATATCATATACATACATTATGTATATACGGATATATATTTGAAATACACTAGTGAACTATTTTATTTACTGCTAAATTTGATTTTTCACTACAGAGTGACACTCTTTCTCTTCCACAATGCTTTTTACACCTTAAAGTGATACCTCATGAAGAGATTAAGGCCTCTGGCCTAGGAAGTTGATGGCTTCCCCACATGTCACATGCTGGGAAAAGCCAAGCAAAGGCAAAGAGAACTTTCTGCAAAGAGAACTTTCCCTCATTATATTACATATGGCAGTCTGCTTTCTTTTTCCATCACAACATGCATTTATTTTTATAATTAAGACTTTTTCCATTTTTTTTAAAGATTTATTTATTGATGAATACAAGAGCTGGGTGTATAGGCCAGAGGTGTCGGGGGATGGAGCGCAGTGGTGAGGAGTCACCGGAGACAGAATGGGGAACAGAACAGGAGGATCTACTGAAATGCACTGCTGAGGGGAACAGCCGGGGGAGACAGGAGAGGTCTGCTCTGACGCAGACTGAGCTCCTGCTACCGTGGCTGCCGACACCTTCATAGCTCTGCACCACCAGGGAGGTCCTTTGTGACATGCTTTAAAAATAACAAAATGAGGCAGAAAGGATGGTATATCAGTTCTGAACATAAGCTTGATTTTCGGCTTGCTCTAGAATATTATGGTCATCACCATTAGGACAAGCTGTGCTCCCAAAAAAGGAAAAGAAGTCCAGTGAAGCCAAGAGCAAGGTGAGAAATTCGAGAAGCTCCAGGTGAAGTGCCCTGCCAAATTCAGGCTCCAGTCTACAGGCAGGTTCACACACAAGCTCCGCTAAGACTGGCTGAGGCTGAGGTTAGCCAATACCAGGCAACCATAGAAGGGGGAGGCACAATCGTAAATGATTACGTTTTTCTTTTAGGAATGCATTGGGAATTGTGAAATACAGAACAATACGAACCGATACAGCTCAACATGATTTCCAGCGACTAAAATCTTTGACACATACAATCTGGAGTGGGTCTACGTCTATCTTTACCACTTCTCAGATGAGGGAGCTTCCAGGCCAGTCACACCCTGTATTAAGCGCCCTTAAGAGGTTACCTGGGTTTGGCTCAAGCCCAGAAGAAGCTTTACAGGAAGGGCTGGTGCTCCCTCCATTCAGCTGCTCCGCGGAAGATGAGTTTGAATTGTATGAAATCGTGCCAGCCACAGGAGGTGGATTGATAACTGCCCGAAGAAAAGAAAAAGTTGTTAGATGACTCCTTTCTTAGCAGTAAGGCACCAGCGGCCCTGGAGACCACCCCATTATTGTCCAACACCACAAAAGAAGGCCTGCTTAAAATAAAAGCCAGGGAACCAACACAAGCGTCAAGGTAATAAGACGGTAATGGACTTATCCCATTGAATATGGTAAGGATAGGTCAGTCCATACCGACAACATACCAAATGAGTGACTAAGTGAGGACATGGTAAAGCTCCTTATAGGAGAATGCCAATAAAGTCAAAAGAAGGAAAAAAAGTATGGTAACCAGGGTATAGTAACTCATTCAGGGAAGAGTCATTTGTGCAGGTTAACTTTGTGAATATAATATTGACAAACACAGGAGAGTCTAAAACTATCTCCCCGTAAGAGTTTGGTTTTTGTTTGTTTTCTTTAAATTACAAGAGGGAAAAATGGTACCATACAGTGGAAAAACCTAATAAATACCACCTTTCCCAAGACTTCAAACTCCATATAGTTTAAGCTCTGGCTCTAAATGGACACTAGGAATTAATCAGACCTAGGTATGAAACTTGTTTTCTCACTTACAAGTTATGATGTTTATACAGATCTTGATCTACAATAATGAGAAGAGGCCAGCATTGCCTGATATGATGCAAAACTTGCTATAAACCACACAACTGAGTAACAGGCAAAGGAGAAGACAGCCGGTAGACTAAACAGTAATGTGGTAGAGAGGTGAAATGCTATAGTAAGTCAGATAATTCTCTTGTTCTTGGAAGACAGCCACTCGGTTCAGTAAAAGGAGATGTTAGCAATTTTCAAACAGTTTAGGGCATACACACATTTATACACATAAACACATATACAGGGAGGGGGGAGGGGTGATAAAGCATTGTGGCAGGTGTCAACAAGTAGTAAATCTGGGTAAAGGATATATAGCATATAGGATTTCTAGGTCCTATTATAACTCTCTGCATTTGAATGTCTAAGTAAAAAGTCTCTTGTTCAGTATTGTCACTGTAGTAAATGGGACATTGCTTTGCTAGCTGTTGCTTTGTAACTGCAGTGAGAGTGACGAGGGACACAGGTAAGGTCCCAATATAGACACACTGTGGCAGTGCAGAGAGCCCCAATGAGAAGGCTCACTGAAGGCTCAATGTAGCCACAGTTCAGTCTGTAGGGGACACCACAGCAGCCAAAGAGATGGAATAAATAAACCAAGCAACAAAGAGACACCACCATTAGTACTCTGGCTGAATGAAGCTGTTCTGCCAAGACTCAGAACCAGGCCTTAAGGTTCTCCTTCCGGTACACAGGTCTAAACTTCAAAGTACACTGGAGTGATTTTACACAGAGGAAGCTAGCAATTCCAAAGACATCTGAGTGCCTTGCAGAACTTCAGTCATCATTATGAAGTCATTTATCACAGTTGCACAGATGTGTGGACATGCCAATTAAGTAGATGATTACACTCTTCTCCCCCCATCCCCAGCTCTGTAGAGAGCACACTGCAATTACAGTAGAACAGGAGGAGCCAGCCTGCTTCTAACAGCGTCAGGTAACACTGAAGAGCAATGCAGCTGAACTGGGTGACAATTGTAGCCACAGAAATAAACAGGAGATTTCCAAAGGCTCAGAGACAACCTCTGCCTTCTCCATTGCACGCTGTGATCACAATGTGTGGAAAGCTGAACAGACTGGGGCGCATTCTAAGCAGTTAGAGAAAGCCTCTCCAGGAGACCCTCCAGAAAAGAAGTAACCTTGCTGAACAGCTCCGTAGTCCCCCTGTCTGAAGGAGGAAACAGATCTTTACTCATCCCTTCCACAAGCGCTTGCCTGCATATTTGCAATGCAAGCCCAAAGCAGGGTGATGTTGTAGCTTTAAACACGGTGTAGACATCAGGTATTAGACCTGGGTGTGAAACCCGGTTCTATACATGCAAGTTCTGATGTTGAGCAATTATTGCTCCCCTTGCCAGGTCTATTCCTTATCTACATAAAGAGGATAATAAAGTCCCCTCCCCAGGGTTTGCACTAAGGCTTACAGATACAAGGTAAACTTCACAGGCAAGCACTTAATGGGATTATCAGTTATTGCTGTGACCACACTGGATCTCTGACATCCAGGAGTAATCTTATAGAAGAGAGAATATTCATTTAAAAGTGAATATAACATTCGGAGCTGGGCTATGACGGGATGAGAGTTGCATGACATGGCCATTCTCAAATATTGCTGCACATCAGAATCACATGGGGAGCTTAGGTGTCCCTGTCCAGGCCACACCCCAGGCCAAGGACATCGCACTCTCTGGAGTGGGACTCAGATACTCAGTATATTTGAAACCTCCATGGCTGATGCATTGGCACAAGTCTGTGGAGCACAGATGGGCTATATTGAAGGTTCTATGAACGTTTAGATAAAGGGCCATCCAGCCCACGCTGGAGCAGGCATGCAGTAGGAAAGCGTTTGTGGGGGAAGACACCAGTGATCAAGCGGACGTCAGGAAGCAAGAAGGCTACAGAGGATGTGCTCAGTCACCACAGAAAACATAGTCAGTGAGTGCTGACAGCTGCGTCCGGACACATACAGGCCTGAAGGTTTTAGACCAGAGAAACACAAAATTATATTCTATGATTTAAACTTAAAAATATGCAGACAACCTCATTCCCTAATGATTCTACCTTGTAAGGGGTTAATTTAATTTTCATCCAAATTTAGGCTCTAGGTTAAAAAAAAAATTAATTACCTTTTCAAATGCATTATGCTGCACTGTGATAGAAGCCACATACAAAAAGCTATGTAACAGTCATATAACATTCTGGAAAATTATAGTCCTAAAAAACAAAAGCCAGTGGTTGCCAGTGCTGGGGTAGGCCAATGAAAAGACTACAAGTGATGCAGGGGAAATTTCTGGGTGATACAGCTGTTCTATAATTTGGTGGTAGTGATGGTTACACAACTCTATGTGCTGGTCAAAAAGCACAGAACCAAGGGGCATCTCTGGTGGCACAAGGGGTTAAGTCTCAGCACTATGAAGCCAACTGCAGCCACCACAGCATGAGTTCAATCCCCAGCCAGGGAGCTGACCCACATGGCACAGCAGACCTCTTCTGTCTTGCCCGCTGCTCCCCTCAGCAGAGTATTTCAATCTGTCTGTTCTGATCCCCACTCTGTCTCTGGTGAATCCTCCCACCCCTGCAACTACACTCCAGTTCTAGTATGCATAAATAAATATATCTTTTTTTTAAAAAAAAAAAGTGTAACTTTTATAGCATGTAAATGATACTTCAAAGTTGTTTTGAAAAAAAAAAGAAAAGCAAAAATTAGGTGATCTTTCCTGGAGGTGGTACTCATGAGCACTCAGGTTACACGCAGGGCTAGTGAATCCTCTCACCCCCACACCTCAGGCCTTCACCCCGGTTCTTGTATGTATGAATAAATAAATCTTTTTCAAAATCCTGCATCGCTTTCCTCACAGACTCACACAGCAAAAAAACTACTGCTTTGGCATTTCTTGCCCATAGTCTCTGAATCTCTCTAATGTCAAAGAGTCCTGTACGGTCACCCTGGCCCCAGAAGGCACCTCTTCCCTCCTGACAAATGCCAGTGGCACCCAGGCAGTGCCAAGGATGCCCTGCCCCGCAGGGAAGTATTTCACCTCCTGAGACTCAAGGTGGCTCCCTTCCACTCACCAGCCTACCATCAGCCCCGATTGGCATCTGATGCACAAAATAGTATGAGTTTGAGAACCAGACCAAGACATGTTATCTAGTTGTAGCTGGTCCTTGGTTCAGATTGTGTGTCTTTAAAAAGATACAGCGTGTGAATACATAGCTGAGCCGCCTGGTATTTTATGCCTTCATAAAACTGTAATGTGCAAGCTAAGCACAGCCAACAGCAGAAGGAGGAGCTGCTACTGTTTGAACTGTTGGATTTGCACGTGTTCTCCTCATCAATAGAGATGCAGACGCAGGATTTGCCAAACTGTTTACTTTTTCTGCTGGCTCTAGTCCTCAATTTCTTGATGAAAAAACACAAATATATGCAGAGTGAGCTAACACTTCCTGGTTGTTCTCTGATTTATGCAAAAAGAAATTTACCTGTTTGGATTCCTAGCTGGCTGGTTCTGGAAGAGGCAGAGAGAAAATCCTGATCCCAGATGGGAGAGTTTTGACTATAAACTTCTTCTTCTAACATGGACAGAAACCTAGACACGAGAGTAAAAGCAACAGTCAGATCGGAAATAATGTACGATCGGAGGGATGAAAGCCCTCACCAGCTGTGGGAATCACCTCGAGCAGCATCTTACCTGCAACTCACAAATGCGCTAGTTAATTATGACTCAGGTGACGACTGAGTTGGGCAGTCCTGGTATGGTCAAATATAGGAATGCATTCCTGCAATTTATCCTCGTGTTACTCTCCATCAGTTGACACAACTCTGCACAACTGTGCCCATCTACTGAGCAGTACATCAGTGGGGACGCATTAGTGCTAGTTAGTGAATCTCAGAGCAAGATTTCGGCCCTCACGTAGCAGTCATCATCACTGTCACCAGGGCCACAAAAGCTGCGAATATTTATTAAGTGCCTGCTCTGTGCCTGCACTTACTTCTTCTAAGAAGCGCTGACCGGATCTTCACACCAACTCATGAGTCGCTGTGTTTTTATTTATCACACACATATGTAGCTTTCAGTGTGTGACACTGTTCTAAGTGACTGATGTATCAAGTCACTCGATCATCCTAACAACCCTATGAGACAGGATGCATTAATATACTCACGTTACAGATGACAAAACGTAAAGCAGAGAGCTCAAATGTGGCTACAAAATCCCACAACCAGTGAACTGCAAGGCTGAGAATGGAACCAGCACACTACGTTACACCTCCTGTCACAGTACAAACTAAATGGATCTGAGTTTGAGAAGCCCACGAAAATCACCTGGAGCCTTGTGAGACATGCAATGTCCAAGGCCCACTGGGCTCACTGAATCAGTCTTTGAAAGCGGGCTTAGGGAACTGAATTTTGGTAAATATCTTAGCTAAAAATTATATACACAAAAATTGAAGAAATACAATTAAAATATCAACACAAAGCTACTGAATTTGATTTATCTAGAATCAGATTTGGCTCTAGAATGAATCTACCTGCCAAGCTCACCACTTGGACCCTGGAGCAAGTTTTTAACTTTCTTCTTCCTCAGTTACCTGTTTTATAAAATGGACATTTCAGTCTACGGCCATACCATCCTGAACGCGCCCGATCTCGTCTGATCTCAGAAGCTAAAATGGACATTTCAAAAGTAATTCCTGCGGAGGGTGGTAGTGAGGAATAATAAGTTACTATGAAGCTCAAAGTCGTGTCTGAACCCTAGTAAGTGCAACAAATACTGATTAAATGCTGACTAAGTGCCAAGTACAGTGTTAGGTGCAGAAGACCCAAGTGAACAACCCACCACCTTGAGGTTATACAGTTTACAATGTAATGATGGAATAAAGAGCAGCCATTATAAGACCACTATCCCTTCTCTGAAATTCTGAATTCCAAAAAGTCCTTATAAAAAGATTTTCCATAACTCATGTGGGCAACAAAATCTAACCCAAGCATCTATATGACATCTAACCCAAGCATCTATATGACTAATTATAGACTTTATAAGACTATAATTTTAATGGATTTAATGTGGGGTGACTGTTCGCGCCCTTAGAGCTGTGTTATATGGTAAATGTTACACTGACGTTATAATTTTTACAAGTTTTTAATTGTAAACATAGTACCAAGATTTTAGTTAACAATCAAGGACCTATATTATCAAGATCATACAAATACCAAGATTCTTCTCATTCACTAATTGCATACAAAATATTAGATGGTTTCAGGGGATGGAGAGGTTGGTTTTTGGAAATGAAAAGGGTAGGAAAAAATCCTCAAGAATCGTCTGACTTGCTCGGGCCTCCCTGGTGGCACAATGGGTTAAGTAATGCACTATGAAGCGAACCGCAACCACTGCAGCACGAGTTTGATCCCTGCTGCCAGCCGGGGAGGGGACCCACATGGCGCAGCAGATCGCTCCTGCCTTGCCTGCTGCTCCCCTCAGCAGTGGATTTCAGCCAATCTGCCTGTTCTGTTCATCTCTGGTGAATCCTCTCACCCCCCCACCCCCACCCACACACCTCTGGCCTATATCCTAGCTCTTGTATGCATAAATTAATCTTTAAAAAAAAACCTTCTGACCTGCTGCCCAGAGTCAGAGATTTAAGAAGCCGGTACCACAAGTGAATACCTAACCATACTTGAGAAGCTAATTCATGGCTTATAGACACTGCATAAGCCGTTTCTTGCTAAATAAGGTACCATCAACTTATCTGGTGAAACACTTGAAAAAATGTTTTACCAAATACAGCAAGACTGACAACAACAAGAGGTAAAATGCTTACTGAGGGCCTCCCTGGTGGTGCAGTGGGTTAAGCAACGCACTATGAAGCAGACCACAACCACTGCAGCATGAGTTCGATCCCTGCTGCCGGCTAGGGGGGGACCCACATGGTGCGGCAGACCTCTCCTGCTGTGCCCGCTGCTCCCCTCAGCAGTGTACTTCCGTTGATCTGCCTGTTCTGCTCCCCACTCTCTGTGGTGAATCCTCTCACCCCCCCCACACCTCTGGCCTGTACCCCAGTGCTTGTATGCATAAATAAATAAAATCTTTAAAAAAAAAAAATGCTGGGGCCTCCCTGGTGGCGCAGTGGGTTAAGCAACGCACTATGAAGCAAACCGCAGCCACTGCAGCACGAGTTCGATCCCTGCCGCCGGCCAGGGAGGAGACCCACATGGCGCAGCAGACCTCTCCTGCTGTGCCCGCTGCTCCCCTCAGCAGTGTACTTCCGTTGATCTGTCTGTTCTGCTCCTTGCTTTCTGTGGTGAATCCTCTCACCCCCCCACACTTCTGGCCTGTACCCCCAGTGCTTGTGTGCATAAATAAATAAATCTTTAAAAAAAAAAAATGCTTACTGAGACCACATTTTGCCCTTGCTAGTGAGAGATTTCTGATGCATGTTCTCCTTTTTCTGAGCATTTTTCCCACTTGTACCTTGCACAGCACTCAAGAATTCCCCAACCCCCCTTCATCACAGGAGAAAATCTCCTTTCCTTTTCTAGGCTCATTCTTTCTCAGTAATTATACAATCTGAACACTTCACAAGCCCTACAGAGACTTACCAGTGAAGAATATCTTTAAAAATTTAGGAAAATAATCATTATGTCAATGGTATTATATAGTATATGGGTACGGGTGTGTGTGTTTCATTATAGTACAGAACAGTCACATATATTGACAAGGACAAGCTTTTATATATACCGTGGCTCTACTAATCCTAACCGGCCTGTTCGGCCACCATTTTTGTTCCCTGCAGTTCTGCACTCCTAAGCAAGGTCAGAACTGCCTGGTCAGTCAGTTATAGTAGCCCAGCCCTGTAAGGTGCCTTTCAAATCAATCAAGAACTGAAAGTTTGATCATCCTGGGAAGGTTATGCATCATGACGTATGATGTGACCCAAAAAGCCAAAGTGGGGGCAGGAGGTGGGGGGTGGCGTTGACTGATGTGTAACAAGGAACCCCAGAAGCTGATCAGTGGAATGTCTTGTTGATAAGACTGGAGCCATGGCTGGGGGTGTAGGGCTTGATTCCAATCACAATGCCAAGTCATCAAGCAGATCAGAAGCACCTGGGGGCAGACTTATGCCCCCCTGAAACTACAAATGACAGTGCACATTTTCTGGTTCACCCCTTTGTCTTTGTCTCCTGCCCCTTACAACTGATGGTGGGTAATTCTTCTGTCAATAAAAAGGCCGAGACCTTGGTCTTGGAGCAGCCTCCTGCACCCTACAGCTTGCGCCACGACTCAGTTTGTCAGGTCAGTGTTGTCATCGCAACGAGGCACAGAATACAAAACTGTGTAAACAGAAGATTACAGATGACAGCATGTGCAGGCAAAATGGAACTGTATGGGTCATGGGTCGGTCATCTTTGCTTGTTTCTCTTTTAACCAAATTTTTTCTTCAACATGTGCATGTATCTCTTAGAATGAAGCAAAGGTATTAAACCTTTTTTAAAACCACCTTATTAACAGGTGGATGGAGAGGAAAGGCACAAATTAAAACCAACGGAAGAAAGGGCAACATCTGAAGAGTAAGAAGACAAGGCTGCAAGCTCTGAAAATGCATCAGAGAATCGCAGCGACCTGCCAGGTGGGGAGAAGCCCCTTCAACGCGCACTTGAGACAGCGCAAGGCTCAGGCAGCACCTTCAGCGCGTGTGATTCTGCTGCCAGATCAGTAGGTACAAATCCCCGGTAGTCTCCAATGTTGTCAGCTTCCTTGAAAAGGAGAAGTGGGTGGTAGTTTTATGCTACCATTAGTAATAGAGAAGAAAGAAAGCAGCACTGATTTTCTAGCTCAACAGCATAAGCATGCCAGAACTATGGGTTGACAGAACAAAACACACTATAATTAGCAAATATATGAAAGAAGCAAAATGAATTTGCTATGGAAAAAAAAACTGGCACTTGCAAAGTAATTAAAATTTCTCTTCAGGCACTATAAAAGGTGGGGGGGGTCCCCTCTTTGTCCCCTGGCTGGGAGACAGAATGACAACTGTAATCTGAATATATAAAGTGCTGAGCCTATGGCAAATGTTAATGAAGAAACAGTAAAGTTAATCTCTATGGAAGGAGCTGAGACTCCTGCACCACACGAGCGTGCCCATGGCTCGGCACTCACTGAGAGGCAGCTTCAAACTGGGCTTCAGAAAATACCGAAAATCAGGATAGCAGCATTTATGTACAGACTTCGAGTGTACATCTAGAACTCATCAGAATTATCTAGCTAGCTAAAGCTGATGATTTGTATTAAACTGCAACTCAGAAAACCATTTGTGTTGTTTTGAAATTCATTTTTAAAAATTAAAACTATTTTTCATGAACAACAAATTTGGTCATCCAGTAATACAATCTAAGTGGTAAGAATTAGTTTCTCAAATGAAACAGGGCTTTGTCAATCTTTGGTCAAAGAATCGAACATATCGTTCTGAAACGTGGGGAACACAGGACGGGACTGGGGAGAGGGGGAGAGAGGAGCAAAGAGGGAGAGACAGGAGTAGGGAAAGGGGTGTTGTACTCTATCATACCTAGAAAGTCTTTTCCAATAACTTCTACACACACCCCCCATTTAAGTTCCACTCTCGGCAGAACGGCAACCACCAAGTGACCGGTCCTGCTGTGATGCTCGTGACAAGTCGCCAACTGCACCTTCAGTGTCTCTTGCCATCAGCCAGTCTCTTAGCTCATGTTCACTCTTCAAGCCAGTTCTTTTTTCTTTTAAAGATTTTATTTATTTATGCACACAAGAGCTGGGGTACAGGCCAGAGTCACGGGAAGTGAGAGGATTCACCAGAGCCAGAGTGCGGAGCAAAACAGGCAGACTGAAACACACTGCCGAGGGCAGCAGCGGGAGAGGCAGGAGAGGTCTGCTGTGCCATGTGAACCGCCCCCTGGCCGGCGGCAGGGATCAAACCCGGGCTGCAGAGGCCGCTGCTCGCTTCATAGTGTGTTGCTCAACCCACTGCACCACCAGGGAGGCCCCTTCAAGCCAGTTCTTAACACTGACAATGGGTTTCCAAGAAACAGAGTCAGACTGCAACTTGGTAGTTCTTTGACGCATGTCCTTCATTTGAAAAAAATACTCATGACGATTCACATGTGGGAATACATGAGCACAGAGCACAGATCTAGGAGCGAGCTCTCCGACCCTGTCCAGCCATTTCTGAGGTCGAGTCTACAAAGAGCAAGGAGGCAGGCCTACTGCACTGAGGCAGGACTGAGTCCACAGCTGAGGAAGGGCTGGGAACCGGAAAGGTAAAGGCCTTGAGTTCTCTCCCACCACTTCTCAGTACCTGGAAACTAGGTTCTTAGAGCTCCCTTACCCTCTCGCCCCTGGCAGCTACTATACACAACAAAACATCCCACCCTTCAAGAGACTCCGAGACTAGGACCCAGGTGGGGTGAGCTGGGGGTGAGGGAGCAAAGGCAGCAGTCAACACAAAGGCAAGCGAAGAACAGATGGCTGGAAGATCCCCAGTAAGACTCACCGAGGGTGGCAGGAGAAGTAGACCCCCTCCCCCTCCCCGGGACGCTTCTCCCATCACGCCCGGTCATGTTCCTCAGGGGGCTTTGGCATGCATTTACCAATCTCAACGTCTGGGGTCAAGCCGAACTCCCCAGAGCGCTTCCTTACTTTGGGAAATGGGTGAGGATTAGCGTTCGTTTCTCAAGCGGCAGCTTGTCTTTTTCCTGTCGTGCTTGCTCCAGGAGTTGTCGTCTCATCACCGTGAAGACCGAGCGAAGCAGTGTTCTCCCGAACACCTGGGTGGTCTCATACCGAGGTAGACTGTCACAGAACTGTGGCACATTGCAGTAACACAGCCACCTGTGACGACAGGAGACAAGCACCATCAGTACCCCTGAACTTGCCCCTACCTCCCAGATCATCTGAAAGAGCCACTCTGGTTACTCTCAGGCCATTAACCTCAGTAGGAGAAACTCCTTCTGCAGGGACAAGCAATGCTATCACTCCCAGCCCCTGAAACTTGGGAGTTAGATTAGCGTGCTTTACACAACCCCTTGGGTCTAATTCCATCTAAATCTCTCCATCTGCCGGCACCCTGCAGTGGGTCCCCCTGTCAGACAGCCCCAGGATACAATCCTTGTTTTGTCACTTTACGCTGCACAACATGGCAAATTTAATTCTGTTCTTGAGTGTTCCTCTCCTGACCTGCAAAGTGAAGACAACACCTACTTCATTGGGTTGTTAGAGCTGCATAGAAAGTACACAGTGCAATTCAGGTGTCTGGTACACAAATGGCAGTTTAAACTAAAGAAGAAATTAAAGGAAGTCCCTTTAGCGAAACAATCAGAACTCTGCCATCTAGTCCTCTGTGTAAAATGGAAGGTGTCTTTAAAATGCTTACACAGCACTCATACCCTGAAGCTTTGGTGGGGAGATAAAGATCTTCAAGACTATTCAAAACTCAGTCAAAACGCAGGAAATAATAACTTTCCACCATCTGTCGCTTAGGTCCATTTTTCAATGACTCACACTCAACGTCAAAAACACGCTTTGGCTTTGCACAGCACTGGAGAAGCGCCCAGACCCAGCGGGCCACCCGGGAGAGGCTTTCTTGAGTTCCAACCACAGTGCTGGGGTATGCCAGTCACACAGGGCATGCACTTTAGAAAGCAGATTCAGCCAACAGAAACCAGAGGATCAAAGTGTATTCAAAATCCATCCTGTCTCTTCTTGGTGTTCCAGAGATGCCAGGTCACAGGGGCCACGAAGCATGGCACCAAGCCAGGAAAGGGCCAGAAGCTTCACTGCATGGATGCTCATTCCTTGGGGGCAGACCCCAATCATCTTCTTCCAGAGAAAGGGCTGCTTTCCTAAAATTAATACTTCTCCCTGTGTGCTTCCCTAATCTCCTTCAAAGTGGAAGAAATTGCTATGAGAAGCTCGCAAGGAATGGTGAGCCCCTTAATAAGGACAGCAGTATTATTAATTTCTTCATGTTTATTGACTTATTTTAACTTATGCTGTATATTTCTTATTTACCATATGTGCCGTGGTAGTGGTGTTCCATCTTATTTTTTAAGATTTATTTTTATTTATGTACGCATACAAGAGCTGGGATATAGGCTAGAAGTGTGGGGGAGTGAGAGGATTCACCAGAGACAGAGTAGGGAGCAGAACAGACATATCGACTGAAACACACTGATGAGGGGAGCAGCGGGCGAGGCAGGAGAGATCTGCTGCGTCATGTGGGTCACCTCCCTGGCTGGGGATGGAACTCATGCCACAGTGACTGGCTTGACAGCACTGTGTTTTAACCCCTGCACCACCAGCGAGGTCCCACCATGGTGTTTCATCTTTAAGGACAAAAAGTCTCACTAGTGTTAGCTGACCGGTTCTTGATAAAAATTAACCTTAAAATCCCGCTACTGCTTCTACTATTCTCTCAACTTCTCTGTTGTAGTGGCTTATACACAAATGACATTTTATGATTATAATACAAACACGGGCACCTTCAGTGTTTGTTGTGTATCCTGTCAAGTTGGAAACAGTTATATCAACAGCAGGAAAAGCTGGGAAGTGCATTTCTTTTGTAATTCATAGAACACTTCATACAGAAATTCATCCTCTTCAAAGCCAGTCCTCTTGGAGGTTAGTCTGTGGCTGCTTCATGAAGCTAAAAGAATTTGTGGCACTGAAGGAAGGCCAGTTCCCCCAAGAGTTAATAATGAAAATATAAATTTAAGAATTAAATGGACACAAATCTTAATACTAGGAAGTGGCGTTTCATGAGACACAGGCTATCACAAACTATTTGGAAAAGTTAAGAGTAAAAATACATGCAATCCTCTGCAATGGAAGGCTTAAAGGATTAGGATAAACAGAAGTATCAGATCTGATACAGTAGCTACCCGGCTACATACAAGTGCTGAGCACTTGAAATGTGTTTAATACAACTGAGGAGCTTCGTTTTAATTTTATTTAACTCTGTCAATATAAAGTTCACTTTTAAATGGAAGCCAATATGAAACATTTTCATTACACACAACTTAATTGTTTTGATTGGACTCCATTTAAGCTCTAATCAGTTAAAATTTAGTGAATGAATGAGTAAGTGCAGAAGTGAAAATACACGCTGGCACTGGATTAGTAAGACTTAGTATAAAAAAAGAAAATAAAGATTCATCATTACTAATTTTTCATGCTGAGTACATGACAGCATGTACACCATTGTGAAAACGATGTTTTTATATACATCACTATTTATGTGATGTTTTTATATATAAACATTATTAAAGGGAATGTATCTGTTTACTTTTCCAAATAGCTACTTGCATACGGAAATTCAAAGCTACATATGTGACTCACATTTGTGGTCACACTATCTGTCTAGGCAGTGCTGATGGCTCCAGACACTCCGCCTATGGAGGTGTCTGAGACTACTGCAGACTGATGTTATTTCTGCTACAGTGATAAGTATTATTATAAAATCGTAAAATGTTGTCCAAACATATAAACAGATCATTTAGTCATCCCAGGAGGGGAGCAGAGATTTTACTTCCAAGATTAATCTTATTTTATGAATCTGTAACTAATGTTCAGTGGATGAGGAGAGTGACTGGATATGAGGTGTGTTGCGTGTTGTTTCAATAAATGATAAGGTTGCTGAGTGCAGTGAGACAGAAGGGAAAAAGTGTTTCTGCACACACACATCCTCCAAAGACTTAGCTGAAGGAAAAGGTCTTTCCTGAATGAATGGTGGTAGGACCCCTAAAAAGACATCAAAGGATAAAACTCACTCATTTTTATATTCCTAACTGAGATAGCATGAGTTTGCAATTTACTAGTCATTCAAATATCTCAGATTTTTCTATGGCATCATGATGATTTGCAAACACCCCGCTTTCTTTAAAATGTGACCAGAATTGGAATCCTTGCGCACAATAGACGATGTCATCCTACTTACTTACTGGACAGAAAATTCTAAGGTTTCGGTGACCTTAGTTCACCCAAACTAGGGCTACTTCTATCAGAGTCCGGGCTAAAAGCTAGTCTCCTCTCCCTAGTTCTTGCTACACTTCCTGATAAATAATCTCTGGATTTAATGCCTAACTGTCATGTGCTCAGTAAGCACGCTGATGGCCACGCTTCATAGAACAATGGTTACAGAAAACTGTTTCCCAAAATGAATGTAGTCATGTCTGACTTGCCCTATATTGTTACAGAACATCTCCCCTAACAAAGGGGTTACCTTTAACTTTCAGAATTTCTGCACAACTCAGAATTTATAACTAATTACTTGCCTCTTCCATTTTGCAAATTCAGTTGGTCAGATGCATTTTAAGAAGTCATATTGCTCTGACATTATTTTCAGGTTATTTCTTCATGGGATTATACTGGTAGAACATAATTTCAAAATTCAGAAAATTCTGAAATATTTGTTCAGATTAATTTTTCAAACCACAGTTATTTCTGAGAAGTACATATATATACACATGGATATTTACTATTTACTTATATTAATAACTAAGTATATGTTAACATTAAGGTGAGATCTTTTTCCGCACATAAAAGTTACATTTTTTCATTACTCAGTGAGAAGTATAAGCAATTTAAGCAGTTCTGTTCAATCTGCATCTCATTTCCTATTGTACAATCTTTACAAGTTAGCTCCGTCATGAACATAATTATTGTCTGAGTCCAGCGTTTTCTACAGAAAATCCCATTTTCATGCTGACAGCGTCTCAAGAAGTTTCTGGTGCCTTTGTTCGATTTGCTACAACTGCTGTAAATTATATGCTGAACCAGCATTACAAGTCCTGAGGCTCACTTACATATCAAGATAAGGCTTCGTGGTACCTGCAGCCTGTAATATTACCCAGTTTTGAGAAGATCAGTATCAGGGGCTGGAGTGGTAGGTGGTTTTTCAAACTCCCAAGTAGTCATGACAATGAGGTTTTGCTCTGAAACAATTAGTGATTCTCAAAATTTTTACAGGTTCTCTCTACTTCCCTTTCTTCAACAACAGGGTGTGATGGTGAGGATGTGGGGGAGGCGAGTGTTGTCTACCTTCATTTCCTTATTTATTATTAACAGAGGCTCTTGGGCTACATTCCACCCAGAAATCAGCAGGTTTCAAAACTCATCAGGGCATATTCATTTCAGTCTCTCAGAGGGTTTCTCTTCACCACCGTCAGACTCCACTCTTCCGCCGGCAGCTGTCAGCTCAGGACACTGGGTTAGGAAAGACTCTGCTGCTGTCTTTCTGTTCCTTGTTCCTTTAGTTTTTTTTAAGTGATATACAAATAATTACTCTCATTCAATTGTACATTTAATGAGCTAACTTCACAGTCCCATGTTGGCAGCAACTGAGTTTTAGAGAACAACATGTGTGGGAAGAAAACAGTGACTGGCTTCACCCCAGCACCTGCTGTGTGCCAGCCCCAACACACAACCTACCCCCCTCCGCCCCCCAGGGGCGCTCACCACCTCCCCAGACTTGAACAGAAGAAACTGAAGGTCAAGGAGACAAAGTGATTGGTCCAAAGCTCCCAGAGTCGGGGAGCAATGGAACCATGATTCTGGCCCTCTGCTCATTCCAAACTCAGTTTTTTTTTTTTTCTACTTTTTCTACTCCTTAAGCATCTGTAAGTGCCTCCCATTTCTTGGTAATTCTCAAGTGCAAACCAGCATTTTTGTTTTGCTTGCTAAAATAGAGTAGTATTTCTCGTGCAGCTTTGCATTTAATTCTCCTTCTTGATGAAACAATTATCCTCTGCTAAGGGCAGCAAATACTTTCAGGGGTTTGGTTTTTTTTAATACTTGTCTTGGCTGATCGCTCACAAATGAGATTAAAAGGTATATGGTTTTTTAAGAGGTTTATAATCTCTACTCCTATCATAAACAACTTATAATAATTTAAGAGCTATTACAATATGCAACACTAAATCAAGATGTAGAAGACAGAATTTAAAAACTGCTTTTAAAGAAATATGTAATTATTATGAAAGTCAGTGATTAGGAGAAAATATTTTATAACTCAAATTGTATATATTGTAAACAGGGGGAGGAATGGATAGAAAGGTATAACACATTAAATCAGGTCAGTCATCAGAGAGGAAAGCTTATCTTAAACTATAACCATTCCTAAAAATCATCTGTTGACACAGAAAATAAGCTGGATACAAGTGTTCTTTTATAGGCTGTCAAAAGACACTTTATATGTGTGTGTGTATAAGCTTATACAGGTAAGTTCCATCATCTCCCTGAAGTATGCGTGATTTATCTATAAAATATAAATGGGGAAAAGTTACAAAAAAGTATGTAAAATGGAAAATCCAAGTCACTCAACTGACTTCAATGAAAAATTTTATCAGCTTTATGATTCTACAGTTGATATACAATAAAAACAAATTCCCACTATAGGAAAAAATGTACATGCAGTTTGAGAATATGTACAGAGTTTGACTCTCTGGTCATGAGAAAATGGTTAGGTAAATGCTGGCTTATCAGCTTGATAGACTATCGTGTAGCCAGTAAAATGGGGGGAGGGGAAGACTCAAAAATTCTGTATTGCTTTTCATTACAGGTAATATTAAGTATTGAGTAAAAGGGTCAAAGAGTGGGACACTCTATGTATAAAGGTATTAGTTCCATCACAGTGCTGGTGATCTATGCACACTCTTTAAAGAATTCCTTAACACCAATTATTCACAACTGATTCTTTCTAAATGAGTGAGGGTCTCATGTAATACCTGCAGAATCACAGTCTAGGCATAGCATAGTCTGCCAGCAGTATCCAACAGATGTACTACCCAGGCCACATATTCCACAACATCACTGAGTCACATTAAAAAGTAAACAGGTGAAATTAACTTTAGTATCTTTCATTTAATCCAGTATATAGAAAATATTATCATTTCAACCTGTAATCAATAACAAAAATCTATTAATCAGCTCTTTCACATTCTTCTTTCTTGTCTACTCTCAGAAATCTCAGTCCATACAGGCCACATTTCACAAGCCTGATGGACACCAAGTGGCCAGCAACTGTTACCTGGGCGAGTACAGGTCTAGACAACTTGGATCTCTCCTCCTCCAAAACACCGTGCTATTAATGAAAGCTCGAAGTCAAGGGAGCTAACTCTTGGGAGTTAAAGAATCCCTGAAATGATAACTGGGTAACCCTCTGCTTACAGAAACAAGTAGCAATTTTATGTCTGCCGCTGGCTCTCTGGGGGTGAGGGAAAGAAGTGATCATCTGATTACCTGGTGTAGTTCTCTTTGTATCCAGAAATATCATCATTGGGAGATCGCAGTCTTCGTTGAGATGGTGCCTCCAGATGCCAGTAGTTGATGCGGTTTAAGAACATCTTTGCCAGCTCAACTATTGTTTGCCTTTCTTTGGATGGCAGGTGACTAAATTTGTACTGTACAAAGTTATTCACACCCTTAAAAGGAGGGAAGGCAATTTATTCATGCAGCAAAGCAGTCAGACTAATTGTGAACACCTACACATCAGCTCATTCAATGGTTCTTAACAAAGAACAGATATTTCTCTATTCACAAAAAGTCTCTTCCTTTTCCTTACTGGAAAACAGGACTACCCGGAGGGAATCTTGACTCAGAACAGAGTGGATGAAAAGTGACAAGACAGAGAGGCTGCGCATTACAATCCTCAATCCTGGGGCATGAAAGAGAAAAACCAAAATCCTGGACTGGAAAGGGCAAAAGCCTTTAAACAATGAAATATTGTTTCCCAGGATAATTCTGGCTGTACTATCAATACAGAGGCTGACACAAATGATGCTCTTAGCGACTATTACCAAAATTTTAATAAAGAGGCTGCTCGCATGTCTTCCACTGAACCGATCCACTAGAATTTAAGCTCTTTACTACCATTCATTCATTTTCAGCAAACTTACCCTTCCAAAAGAGTATTATTCAAAAGTATGAGCTTTTAAAAGAAGCTATGGATTAATTTAATCTTTCTACAGAACACTCCCATCAAATTTAATTTCAAATAAAGGAACACTGAGTTCTTACTTAATAGAGTTTGGAGGCAAAATAAAGTTTCTTCTGAAAACTGATAAAAAGATTGATTTGTATTTGCAAGAACTCTGATATCATGTCACCTATAATCATTCTTATCAAGAAATTCAATCAAAAGTATCTGAGATTTACTTAGCTGAACAATGAAAGGTAACTGACAACACCTCAACAGAATACATGTCAACAGATTCCCTGAGTAAATGAGCTTCTTTCCAGGAATCATAAGGTAACAACAGGAAGTCAATTTCTGGTACAAAATCTTATTGTTTTTTGCTGGTTTTGCTTGACTTATGCTTTTCACATTGCTACTGAATTCCCTCACCTCAATAAGCTTTTTCAGACAGTGCCAAACAAAAGGACAAAGACATAATTTCAAAACTTGAACACCAAGAAAAAGCACAGAACTACATGTTCTGCTTCATTTTTTTCATTCCCAAATAACAGTGAATTCTGAGGATACAGCAACACAAAAGATGAAAGCTAGATCATTTATTAAATTATGCAATCAAATAAGAACAACAATAATAATAACAACAACAACAACAACAAGAAAGAAACAAAAACCAAAAATGAAAAGACAAACTGGGACACTTGGTGGGGAGGGAAGAGGGAAGGGTGGAGGGCAGACGGGAGCACGGGGGACTGAGGTGATGGTGCACTGGTGATATGGTGATGGGGAATACACGGGGATTACAATTGATGTCAAATATATGTAAATTTAAAAATTTATATTAAAAAATAAAATAATAATAAAAAAATAAGTAAATAAACTATGCCATCATTTCTGATGCAGAATCCGAGACAGTACGACAGACTGGGAGAACACCTCCAGGCTAGGTAAAAAGGATGGAGAGAGGAGCAGAGATGTGGAAGGGAGATGCGAGGCTTGTTCAGCCTTAAAGTAATAAAGAGAGCTGTCGTCTTCCTTTTACCTGTTCAATACTAGGTTTCTCAAATGGGGGTTTCTTCTCCAAAGATCCTTCAACCACAGGCTTTCCTCTTTGTAAAATAGACTTTCTCAAGAGCTGCAAAGAAATCATTTTTTTAAAAGTCAATCTCTCTCTCACAAACCAACACAGCCCTTGAAGATTCCATTTTCTATTTATCTTAACTTCATGTACATAGATCCTTAATCAATAAAATAGGCAACTACCAGGGTACCCAAGTTTGCCCTCACACCATGACCTCGGCTCTGAGGATGCAGACACCTCCCATGCCCTGGGCCACCTAGACCGCTCAGGACTGGCCACTAGACATCTCTCTCCCTCTTTCCTTTCTGCAGTGTCTGTTTATGCTCCTGCTCACCCAGAGGCCTGGGACACACCCTGCACGCTTTGCACACGTCCATCTAGAAGAGTGCGGAAGTTCGGGGGGTCTTACTGAAACCCAAAAAAGGTCAAGGTTCCCTCTGTACAAATGAGACCAGGGAGAGACTACAGCAGCTGTGTGTCAAACGTGTAACCCGGGCCCGGGCTCTCTGGCAAGGAGTTCTGCAGGGCTCGCAACTTCTCTCTTGCGGCCTTTTTTTCATTTCCTCTCCATCCACAGAAAGCGGGCCAAGTGTTCTGGCATCTCAATGCCCACAAAACAAAACACTGCTCTTAATCCCTGCCACTGGAATTTAAAGCCCTCAAAGAGCAAACAGCAGAGAGAAAAGGGCACACAGAGCCATTAATCAAGACTTACTTTGAAAATAAATTTGATATTGAAATGCTTTACTTCCAATCTTTGCTTGAGTTTTCTGTAATCTTTACACGTGGGCCAGTTATGATGGGACTGTGCATTTATTTACGTAACATTTTTCCTTCCTTTCTCCACTTACTACCTTTTCAGCAGAAACAAATATCCTGCCAGGAATTCATGGAAATGGACAAACCCTCATGTTTAAATACAGTGATGTGTCACAGCAAATTTAAATTAAAAAATTTTCATTCTTAGATGTTAAAATCTAAAAGTTGAGGTCTCACAGTGGCCTCAATTCCGTCTATGGGGTGCGGTACAAATTATTAGCCTGGGACATTTGTTGAGCCTTTCACTGTATTACACCCACCTTCGCAAAACTAAATATGCAGTCATGATTTGCTTCTAAAGACATACGGTTGACCATAAAATTTAAGTGTAAATAATGCTGGCTGCTTTTTTCCCAGTTAAAATGAGACCATTTGAGAACTTGAATCATGGGGGTGTAGGGGGAGGGGTTTCAACCTGGGGATAAAAAGATGGAGTGGGAAGATGTTGAACCTCCAGTTCTTCATTTACAAATGATGCCACTGGGGTAAGTGGGCATATGACAAATGTTAATAGCAGAGAACAGTGCATCCTTGATTTGGAGAGCGCTTGCTGTGGTTTTCACATGGGTTATCTCAACCGCCATAGTCTGAGGTAGTGCTATTCCTGTCCACAGTAGGAGAGTGGCTTGTCCAAGATCACAAGGAACAAGGGAAGGAGCCAGGATTGACACCAGAGAGCTGGGCTCCAGAGTCTCCCATGAAGGCTGCAGGATCCACTGAGGTGTAAGATCTAAGAATGAACATTTTTAAATTTAAATTTTCATTTAATTATTGAGATCGATGAGACACAGGAATTGCCTTTCAAGAGCTAAGGAATAGGTGTTTTACAACTAATTTGATTGAAGAATGATGGGGGCAGGGGTTGGAGAAGAAAGAATGCTGAATATTTTGCATTTTGTTTCCACAAGCAAATATATTTGCACTGTTGGTTAAAGATTAAGGAGGAAAGAAAGAGAGCAAGAGGATGTATTTCAAAGCAGAGCAGTGCTTTCTGCCTACTTGGTTGATTATAAACAGCATCAGGAGGAGGCTGACAGGATGGAAACCTTGACACCACCTTCACTTCCAAGGGGGTGGGGTGGGGGGTTGGCCAGGAGCTCAGTTCCAAGGCAAATAATAGCTGTAGTCATGCAGACGTTGTTTTTCTTCAACTAAGATCTTTTTTCCAAAAAAGTTCTAAACAGTATGAACCTGCCAGGGTTCAATTTGCATGACTCAGGCCTCACAGCCATGTCAACAAGTTGTCACTTGGAGTAGCCTAGTGCCTGATAATTGCTATGGGGAATTCAATTGTTCACTGTCCCCCACCCCTTCTTCTCTAATCTCAATCTCAATCTGTCTCAATCTCAATCTGTCTCAATTCTAGTCTCTCTCTTTCTCTCTCTCTCTCTCTCTCCCCCCCACCCCAACCCCCAATAACCTTCTTTATATACCTCCAATTTAAAAAAAAAGGTATCTCTCCCTCCCACAGCTTCCCCCTATCCACCCAAAGTCCCCATTAATATCTATAGAATAAAAAACAAAAGCTAATAAAAGGGAAAATTATCACCAAATAAACTGAGACCCCAAACAAGGTTGTAGGAATTGAGAAAAAAAAAAAAAAACTTGCAGTGAGGTTCCTAGCAGCCAAAGCAAAAATGGGGAACTCAATAAAAAAATGTATCTGTCCTAATACTAATACTGTCCTAATACTAATACTAATCTGTCCTAATACTAATCTTTCCTGACTATAAGTGGTAGTGAAGTGTTTGGGTTTTTGTTTGTTTTTAAGATCCTTACAATGGTCATGTAATACACAATAATTCAATAGTGCCCTCAATCACCAGAGTTTCTGGGGGTTTTTAAGTTTTCCTTCTCTCAGCCTCCATCATGAATCCATCCATTCCCATCAGTGGTTTTCCTCTGACATCTGTCAGTCCTGACTGCAATGAGAAACTTAGAGAGGCATATATCCGTGGGAAGAGAATGGATATGATCCAAAGGAAGATGAAGGAGAGCCGCAAAGAGGCAATGGAAGCTATTGTGGGCAATTAGTATCACAAGACACAAAAACAGTCGGTAAGATGCCAAAACAAATTTGGAGATTTGTGGTTCCTAACCTTGAAGCACAAATCAAGGTCCTAGGATCACCCCCTGCCTATATCTCCCCCCTCCCCTTGCTCACCAGGCTCCTCCACACTGGCCTCCTTGCTCTGCCTATCACATCAAGGGCATCCCATGTATGACCTCAATACCTGCTCTGCTGAACAGCTCCATCCTGCTCTCTTCAAGCAGGGCTCCCCTCCCCTTTTGGGTTTCTGCTCCTGTCACCTCTTCAGAAGGACCTTTCCTGGCTGTCCTTCCTCATCATCACATGCATCTTGTACCACCATCCCTGCCATTCTGAGTCCACTGACCCTACTCTGTTTCTCTTCACAGTGCTTATCACCACCTGCAAACACATTATTTGCTTGTCGACTGTCTGCCTCTTCTACTGATATGTAAACTCCAAAAGGACAAGGACATTTTTTGCCCACTGAACTATTCCTTCTTCTCCATGAGAGCCATACAGAGAATAGGTGTGTATTAAGTACTTATTGGATGGATGAATTGATAAAAGAACTCTAAAGACATATGCAAAAAAAAAAGGATAATCAACACTCCCTACAAGTGTGAAGGCTCTGAAGGAGTGATGTATTGTAAGTTGGTGTTTAGAGCATCCTTCATGAAAAATACGTTTCCACAATGCACAATGAGCTGAGAGCCTTCCCACCCATGATCTGGGACATAGGAACTGAGCATAATTAAACATTTGAATGACAAAAGAAAGAAATCTTTTAAAATGCACCTTGAATAAGTAGAAATAAACTTGTTTGGTATCTGCATCTTCCTCCTTGTGGACACAGGTAAAGAGATATTCCACATCCAACACTATTCCCAGGAGTCTGTTCATTTCTTCCTCTGACACATTCTCCAGGTGGGAAACATGAGCAGCTTAAGACAAAAATCAAGGTTAGCTGGAAACCACAAACATCCTCCATCTTAAAGTGAAGGGCTCTCTCTCACAGGCCTTCCAGAACACCAATCCATTAGACTGCATTATAAGTAGCAGGGATTTCTGAACCCTGGAAGGGGGAAGTCTTCTCAGAAAATCAACTAAAAATTATAAAACTGCTACCAAGTTTAGCCTTGGTCTCCCCATTTACCACCAAAATACATCAGCAATTAATGTATTCTAAAAATGTAGAGTTTAAGGTCTGGAACTTGTTGGCACCAACTCTGGTTAAGAGAGTGTTAAGTTCTTATTTCTTTTCATAGAAACAAATTCTATACCACACCAACAGGGTTTGGTGGTCCTAGGGGATCTGGGATGGTGGGTAGGTGGGGCACAAAAACCAAGTTCCTAAAGGTTTAGTTCTATGTATTGTAAAAAGCTCAGCTGACCAAATGAAGCTGCCTCACTGAGACACACTGAAGCCCCATTGTCTGCAGCAAAGTCCTGAGACTCTTTTGAGTTTGAGATCTAATGTCCTACATGACCAGACCCCAACCCCCTCCCTGTGATGCCTTCTCACTGCAGTGAAATGATTCACCCACTGACCTCCTGCCCTCCCATGACCCACCCTGGATTCCACCCAAGTATTTTCTGTCCACCCTTCAAAGTACTGAATTTAATCCCACAACCATTCATGAAGTTAGGTATTACTAATCCCATTTTATAGCTGAGGAAACTGAGGCTCAGAGAAGGTCACCAAACCAACAAAGGAGAGCCAGGGTCTGAACGCAAAGCACAAGACCCAAGTTCTCAAGCACCCACAGACATTTTTTTTTTTGGGGGTGACTAGATGATTTAATTCAAGTCTTTTTTGATCTAAATGATGTGCTCTAACTATGCCAGCCAATGACCACCCATTGGTGTCAGAGGTCCTCTGGATGGGGTCGTGTCCCTCACTTTTGTATCCCCAGCCCCTCTCACCATGTCTCAGGAGCAATGGGCACTGGCACTTCCAGTGCGATCCTCTTAACTTTAGCCACTGGTGTGCTGGTGTTAAAATGCTTGGACAGGGCCTCCCTGGTGGCGCAGTGGGTTAAGCAACGCACTATGAAGCAAACTGCAGCCACTGCAGCATGAGTTCGATCCCTGCTGCCAGCCAGGGAGGGGACCCATATGGCACAGCAGACCTCTCCTGCCTTGCCCGCTGCTCCCCTCAGCAGGGTGTTTCAGTCAGCCCATCTGATCTGCTCCCCGCTCTGTCTCTGTTGAATCCTCTCACCACCCTGGACTCTGGCCTGTACCCCAGCTCTTGTATGCATAAATAAATAAAATCTTTTTTAAAAATAAAATGCTTGGACATGAAAATGCTTCAGATAATTTCTAAAGGACTAAACTATACGGAAGACCAATGGGCTTTTTGTTGTTTTGTTGTCGTTTGTTTAGTTTGTTTTTTGAGGGGGCTTTTTGTTTTGTTTTGTTTTTGGCATAGTAGAGCTGGGATGTAGGACAGAGGTGCAGGGGACAATAAGATTCACTAGAGACAGAGTAGGGAGCAGAACAGGCAGATCCACTGAAGTACACTGCTGAGGGAAGCAGCAAGCCAGGCAGGAAGGAAGGGTCTGCTGAGCCATGTGGGTCCCCTCCCTGGCCGGGGGTCAAGCTCAGCTGTAGCATTGACAGTTCTGAGACTTAACTCGTAGGCCACCAGGGAGGCCCCTTCCTTGCTTCCTTGCCCTTATAAATGGAGATGGAACTAAAAATTATTGAATATCCACTAGGTATTGAACAGGCTCCTGTCGTTAAACTGTGAAGCTCAAAACACCTAGCCAAGTTCTGTCCCTACTTCTTCAGGGTGTTCCTGTTGGCTTCCAGCTACCAGCAGCTCCATTTTTCCAGCTAAAGTCTTTTCCTGCCACTGTCATCTGCTCTACCACCCACAGGCAGCCTTCAACTGAAGACTAAATAAGTTAGGATCATACCTGTTGGTGGGAAAGTAAAAGGGTACAGTAATTATGGAAAGCCATACAGACATTCCTCAAAAAATTAAAAAAAGAAATTTCATTCAATTCCACTTCTGGATAGTTACCCAAAAATACAAAACACACACACACCACGTTTATTGCAGTATTATTTGCAATAGCCAGGAACAAGAAACTACCAAAGTGCCCAACAACTGCAAAATGGATAAAAAAGGTATGGTGTACATATGCAGCAGAATATTACTCAGCTATTTAGAAAAAAATTAAAAAGATGAAATCCTGCCATTTGCAATAGCATGAATGGCCCTAGAGGGGATTATAGTTAGTGAAATAAGCCAGACAGTAAGAGAAAAACTGTATGATTACATGCATACGTGGCACATAGAAAAAAGAGATAAACCAAATAAAGCAAAAATAAACTTTAGACTACGGGACCAGCTGGTGGCAACCACAATGAAAGGGGGGTGAGGGTGGGTAAACTGAGACAAAGCGGACTATGGTAGGAGGGAGGATAGAACGGGCCTTTAGGCATGGACTTGTGTGACATTCTCAAGGAAGCTCACCTGAAACAGGACATTATAACGTGATGTGACTTCAATAAAGAACAAAAACAGAGATTCCCTTTGAGAAATAAAAAAGGTCGAAATACCTCTCCTTCACTTCCAGGTGGAGTATCTGAAGGGGTATTCTGCACTGGCACCCACATGTCCCCCCACATCATTAAGCACCAGTTTTCCACAGTGGGAGCTGGCTTAATGAACACTTTTTGGCCACTTTTTCTTCCTCCTCTCACTTGGCCACTCCCCTGCTTTAATACCAAATTAACTACTTGTATAAGTAAATCCTTGTCTTGGTATTTGTTTCTGAGGGAGGGCATTTTTTTCATAGTTAAAAGGATCAAATACCAAGAGGGCAGGCTTTTCAAATGTCCTTTAAAAATATATATATTTATTTTATTTATTTATGCATACAGGAACTGGGGTGTCTGCCAGAGGTGCAGGGAGTAAGAGGATTCAGAGACAATGAAGAGTAGAACAGGCAGACAGACTGAAATACACTGCTGAGAGGAGCAGTAGGGAAGGCAGGAGCGGGTCTGCTGGCCATGTGGGTCACCTCCCTGGGAGGGGATTTAAACTCAGGCCAAGGTGTCTGGTGATAGCTTGATGGCAAGAAGACAACTTCTGCACCACCAGGAAGGTCCTCAAATGGCCTTAGGCAAACCAGATAGAGGGGTGGCCTCTTTCATTCTTTTCTAATGCAGAAAAGTAATGGCATAGTGATGGCCCCAAGGTCATATGCCATTGGTGATAAACAGGAGGTGAACTTACCTACAGAAGCAGGCAAGTCACCCCCAGGGAGCACTTTCAAAAGTGCTCCACTCTCAGAGGGGAGAACTGCTACCTCAGGTGTTTCTAAGTCTAGGGATACATGTAAACTTGAAAATACTAACATTGTATTACTGACTATTTTTTAAAAAAAAAAAAAAGGGAAAATTACAAATACCTAAGTACATATAAACGCAAAACTTAACATTCAAATCTCTTACTTTATGTATGACCTCATCATTTGCCTAAAGATGTCCAACTTCCTTTTACACGTTTGTCAGACCATTTTGTTCTTAAGATTGTACCAAAATTTCTTTGAGGTCAGTGTGAAGGCTCAGGGAGATAGGCCTCATTCAGCAGACAAGTAGGTTAAAATTTTCATGTCAGTTATTTACAGAAATAATTTGTGGCTATTTTTGCCTTGGAATTGTAGCTGTAATCTCCACAGAAAGGGGAGGTTCCATCCATGTTCACTGTCCCACATAAGGAAGGGCAGAGCTGAGTGGGAAGGGGAAGCTAGAAAGGAGTGGGGGGGAGAAGACTGGAGGAGACTCGTGGAGCAGAGAGGCATGTGAAGGAGTAGTTGTGCTGGCTCCTGGGCCTTGCACTTGTACCAGAGACTTGGGATACATGGAAGGAAACACTTGAAAGAGACAGAGACAAGAGTGAGAGACCTGTAGGGAGGACGACAATGGCAGCCTTCATCGTGACCTGTACTTTGATTTTGCTCTTTCCTTCCAGACTCGCCTGGCCCCTTCTGCCCCTTGACTGTGGTTCCCCACGAGAGGTGCCTCAGGCCTGTGGCAGGCAATCCGACCGCAGTGACCCCACTTTGGTCCAACCCTGCTTCATTGGGTGTTTACTCACAGGGGATGGGGTAACTTCAGGTGTTTTGTTCTGCCTGTTACCGCGAATTTACAGACCACCAGGAGTCTCGTTCCAATGCAAGAGCACGAGGGAAATTTCAAGCTTAAGCCTGGATTCACAAACCACCAAGGAGCCAGTGAGAAACTTAACTATGTTCTTTCTCTCCTCTTCACTCTATTGCACACTATTAAAGTGCTTTTCTCATGAGGGTCTTACACACTTACGGTATGTTTAGTCTTTGTGAGTTGGATGACAGAGTCTATTTAGAGTGTGCAAGGCTTGGGGATCCTGCGGTGCCCTTCGGTATGACCGCTAATAGGAATATTCAACTCTTTCCAACATTAGCTATGAAAGAAATGAGTGTACTACATAACATAAATTCCTTCAGCTTCTCCATAAAGTGAAACTATGGGGCTTGAGTTTTGATTTATGGAAGTACTTGTCATGCTTTGTTTTTTAAATCAGTGGTTCACTTTTTTAAAACCACAATATCCTTTAGCCAAATGAATTCTTAATCAGAATTAGAAAAGAGTTCTCTCTTTTTAATTGAGACAGTGGAACACCACTTTTCAGAAGGTTGGGAAGGGATCATCCCATGCCTTCAAGGGAATCCATAGCTTGAAAATCACTCTTTGTAATCATCTTCTTGAATGTTCTAAGCAGACTAGTCAAACGTGCTGAAGAAATGCACCTAAAGAGGTTTGTTTCCTTCTGACTAGGCCCATAAGGAAACTGTCATCTTTCCTCAAAACCCTGTGAGTAACTCCAAGTACAAAGGAAAAGGAGCTGGAGCAGGAAGGACAGCAGGGAATGTGAATGAAGCAGCGAGCCTAGGAAGGGTGCGGGGAGGTCTACTGACAAAGGGTAAGTTTTATAGCTGAAAAAGGTATCTCTTCCCCAGAAAAATGAAGGAAAGTTAGGTTTGGGGTGGGATGGGGTAAAGTGAGGCAGTATGATACTACCGAGAAAGAGTTAATCTTCCTTAAAGGGGGGCGGTGGGGGTGAAAGCAGAGAGAAGGGTTCATCTGCCTAAGAGAAAAAAAGTCTGAACAAATAAGTTTCTCTGCAGTAAGTACAAGCATTGTAAAATACTCTGCCCCGCTCTACACACACACACACACACACACACACACACACTGCCCCGCTCTACACACACACACACACACACACACATGTCTAGCAGCAGAGCAAAGCCATCTTCACAGGGTCTGTCCTGTATACAGGAATCTGCCACCAGAAGGTAAAGTCAGTGTTTTCAGATAAAAATAAAGATTTGACAATGGGCACCCAGTCTTTGCACCTCAGCAGTATATTCATTAGCAAGGAGAAAAATAAATAAATCCTGCATCCTCCAGCATCAGTCTATCTTTAGGTCAGGATAACTTAGAACTAGAATCTCCTATCAAGAATAATTACACTCTCAATGTCAATGACTCACTGCTCCCACCTATAGAAACTATTAGGTTCAACTTGTGTTTATTAGAACATCTCAGAGTAAAATGTGCTGCACTGATTTCTGGGTTCAAATCCTCACTTTGATTATCCCCTTAACTATTGCTGAAACTTAGTCTTCAGTTAACACAAGAAAGCCACGCAAGGGCAGCTGCCACCCCACTGTCTGAATGCCTGGTCCACTGGACTGGCCAGTTCGCAGACTCTCCAGCTACAGGCCCCTTTGACCACAGCTCCTTTCCAGTCTAAATAGCTCACCCCCAACATTCTCTTCTCCCCAAATCCACATCACCCATTAACCGATCTTCAAGCTCAAGCTCCCAGCCTCCTCATTCCAGCACCAGGGGGGCACCACCATGTGGCAAATTTGACTCTTGGGTCTCCCAGTGGCTCCTCTCTCAACATGGCAACTCGCTCTTGCCAGCCTGTTTCTGCCAAAGAGCCCATCATTCATTCCTACTTTATCTTTCAGCCTTCCCCACATATTAACAGATCACACGTAAAGGATCTCTCCCAGAATCGATACTTTCCCCCATTCCTGCCTTTGTGGTCATCGACTCTCAAGCCTACATGGAATCTCAAACAGCAACCAGACTATTCTCTGCTGCCAGGTTGTCTTCCTTAAGTCCATTAACTAAACCGATTTAATCTCTACCAGAAAGTGTGCTCCTGACTGGGGCTTCTGACCAGAATTTGATACAACTTACTTTGGAACCCATGATCAACCCTAACAAGTCAACATCTAGATGAATTCACGCTAACTGCACTTACTTAACTGATAATCAACTCATATTAAACACAAAAAGGCCACTAATTATTGAAGGAAACCTTTCCTTAATCTCTTCTAAATAAGTCATTTTGATGCAAATGGACTCCCTTCAAATTTCTAAAAGCATGTTTTCTTGAGGAGGTATGCCTTGATTGTTTATAAATTTGGAAGTATATTATCAAAAAATAAACTTAAAATTTGTAAACTACAATGCATGAATCCATTGTAAACTACAATGCATTTATCTGCCACAGAACATAAGACACCAAGCCACAAATATTTAAAAGTTTGGGAGATGCTCCAAAATTGGTCACCACCAATAAAGTATGTGTCACTGCACACACAGCAATATGAGAATATCAATTTCCCTGCTCGACAACAGAGGAGATTCACTTGCAGAAATTTAATCAATCTTCTGCAATGCATGTGGGCCCCCACCACACTGACTGGAGCTGTTTGCTTTTCACATTCTGCCCATTTATTTGTCTTTGCTCCGCACAGCCCATTAGTGTCCTTTCCCTGCTTTTTCAGGAGTTTCATTTTTTTCTTATTGCCTTGAAGAAGCTTTATGTCTGTCATGTTCATTGTGAATATTCCAGGATTTAGATGGGGTTTGTTTGACTGATTAGTTGGTTTGGTTTTACTCTATAGATATTTTAAGTTTTTGAAAAAGTTATCTTTCATTTTTTTTAAAGTCGTGCTTGAAAGATTCTTTTCCACAGAACCAAAAATGACAAAAATGTGTTTTCTCCTAGCTCTTTAACAGGTTTGCTTTTAAGAACGGAAACATTCCTCTACAAAAATGTCAACAGCATAAAAAGACCAAAAAAAAAAAAAGACTAAGGAGCTGTTTCATATTAAAGTAGATGAAAGAGACCTGCTGTGAAATGTGATTATAGTAAGAAATACATATTTAGTCTCCTCCTCACCTCTCTTGGCACTGTGTTCCTAAAACCCTTGGAATTTCATAAGTAAGGAGAGCAATAAAGGTGAAATGAAAGGAACTGCTTTTGTTTATTCATAACAAACCCATTTAACCTATGCCTGAGTTTAGTTAATGGACTTTTGGAGAGCCCCAAAGGGGGTGGGAGGCTGGTTGCCAGGGAACCAAACAAATGATTAGCATGTTGGACTGTTCAGCCCCACCCCACTCTGAGGGCAGAGGGCTGGAGACTGAGTCAATCAACAATAGTCAATGATTTGATTAACTGTGCCTGCATAATGAGGCCTCCATAAAACCTGAGAGATTCTAGGAGCTTCCAAGAATGTGAGTGTGTGTAGGCACACCGGGAGAGGGCGTGGGAGTTGTGCATCCTTTCCCCACACCTTGCCCAGCTCTTCCATGTGGCTTTTTCTGTATTAGAGCCTTTTATAATAAACCAGCAATCTAGCAGGTAAATTGTTTTTGTCAGTTTTGTGATTCTCTCTAGAAAATGACTGAGCCCAAGTGGGAGGTCATGGGACCCTCTGACTGACTGACAACCAGTTGGTCAGAAGTACAGGTGACAACCTGCACCGAACACCTGGCGTCTAAAAGGGGTGAGAGGTAAAGTAGGGAGCTGATTCCCTTTCACAAGACACCTCAATACATATGATTCTAAACTTGGTGCTTAATGGAAGAATACATGCCAGAAAGGACATTTTTTTTGCTCAATGATAAAACTGAAATATAAAGATTAGATTAAAATAAATAATGGTAAATTTTATTGAAGTCGGTAATTAAGCCGAATATATGGGCCTCCCTGGTGGCCTAGTGGGTTAAGCAATGCATTATGAAGCACCACAGCCACTGCAGCATAAATTCTATTGCCACCCCTGGCCAGTGATGTGACCCACGTGGCACAGCAGACCTCTCCTGCCTCGCCTACCGCTCCCCTCAGCAGTGTTTCAGTTGATCCACCTGTTCTGTTCTCCACTCTGTCTCTGGTGGATTCTCTTGCACCCCACACCTCTGGCCTATAACCCAGTGTTTGTATGCACAGGTAAATAAATCTTTTTTAAAAAAATTTTTTTAAATAAACTTAAGATATGTAAAATAATATTCTTATTTTTAGGAAATACATGCTGAAGTATTTAGGAGTAAACAGCCTGTGTCATATAAAAAAAAGTAGAAAAAAAAGTATATCCGTGCACACACACACGAGACTGTATGTATATTTGCATATCTGTGACAGCAAATAGGGTGAAATGTTGTCAATAAGTAAATCTGAAGAAAAGGTATATGGAATATTCTTTGTTATTATTCTCATGACGTCTATGTTGAAATAACGTATATAGTGCTCAAAATAAAAAGCTCTAAAGAAATCCTGTCTCCACCTAGATTGTGATCATCAGCGTAAAGGACTCCGCCCTCATTTCGTATGGTCTTCCAAGCACCTGGTGCAAAGCGTCACTACAATTACCCAAGAAGGCTCAACCAACCTGCAGGAGCAGCTCACCGTTGCTGGTTGGCCATGCTTCCCTGTGTCCGTCAGGTGTGGACAGCAGGGGAAGTGGAGGGGAAGCGTGTGTGAGAGGACGGTAAGACTGTGCTCTCCACATCTCTCCAGGAGGGTGTACCTTGGCACCTCTCAGGCTGCCAGCCTAGCAGATATCCAGGGCGCAGCAGAGCAACCCTCCAGTCTCCGCTGCCAAGAGCCCTGGTGCAGCTGCTGCCTGGCGGGCCCGGGAAGCGCTGTCACCATGCGCTGTGGCTCTCGCTCAGTTAGGGCCATGCACGGCGCCTGCGCATCTCCCGAGGACAGAGGGCCAGTCCTCGCGTGCCCCGCAGGTCGAGCAGGAGCAGCTGGCCGGCAGCTTACGTGTCTCTGCTCATTCGGACGGGAAAGAAAGCAAACGGCACGGCCTCTGCAGTACTGATAGTTGCTCAAAGAGATTTTTGTGTCGGTAGAAATTTGTGTTCAAGACTAGAAAATCACTCCCTCAATGAAATCTTCTGACATGACAACAACAAAAAAGATTTATCATTTAAAGAGCTTTCATCTTTTGTAATCTCAGATGTGGAATGGAGGAGAAGGGATGTTGAAAATAAAGAGTCCTTTAGAAGAGTTCAATCCAATAAAATTACAATGTTAGCCACATGAGTACATTTAAATATTCTAGAGAAAAAAGCCTAAATGTGGGAAGTCCTGTGTAGACAGAGGCACACGGAGGGGAAGTGAACAAGACTCCGTGACCTGAGCAAGGTAAAGAGAAGTGATGTACATCAGAGCGAGCAGGGACTATAATACCAGGTATATCCTCTTAACTCCTGTTCTGAAACCTGTATGGAAAAGGTGGCACCAGAAAACCAGCCAATAGGGCTATGCTGACCAGTGTCATTGTGCTGGCTGGGTGCACGTCTGTGTCACCTGGCACTTGACAGCTCACATGCAAAAGGCACATGAGTGGCCTGGGGCGGGGGTAGGGGGTCAGGGTGATTAAGTGGTGTAGCTCTATGCAAATTTGGGAAGGCCAGAGAAAATGTGTTGGGTTCAAATGATTTGCTTTGACTTAAATGTCTGAAATAGTCCTTAAGGAAAATACTGGTTGTCCCTTCACATTACTCAAGAAATAAGCTCTGACATAGTCGTTCAGTCTAGTTCTTTTACTTGCTTTGTAAAGTTTCTACTGTAAATAAGTAGGTAAGCAAAGGTAACGATAGTAAAGAATCATCAATTTCTACAATTGCTTACAGAGATGTGTAGATATCTGGATGTGGCTCAGAAAAAAGATGGGAGTGAAATATCAAAAACCTTCTACACAAAGCTGCAAAGAAATTGCCATTAATCAAATTTAATAATCAGTATATTCCACACACTTTAGAACAATGGCCTGCAAAATGACAAAAATTCCAGTTGTTTTTTTTTTTTAAAGATTTATTTACTTATACATACAAGAGCTGGGGTACAGGCCAGAGTCCAGGGCAGTGAGAAGATTCACCAGAGACAGAGTGGGGAGCAGAACAGGCAGACTGACTGAAACACACTGCTGAGGGGAGCAGCGGGCACAACAGGAGAGGTCTGCTGTGCCATGTGGGTCCCCTCCCTGGCCGGCAGCAGGGATCGAACTCATGCTGCAGTGGTTGCAGTTTGCTTCATAGTGTGTTGCTTAACCCACTGCGCCACCAGGGAGCCCCTCCAGTTGTATTTTGATCACAGTGGCAAGTCTTTTTTCCTGGTCACAGGAGCAGACTACTATTTAAACAAACAGACCCAAACAAATGCATTTTTATGCACATTAAAGTAAGCCAACTGAAGTGCTAAGTCAGAAACCTGTGTCAAATTTTTATCAACTAAATCGATTGTACCAATCCCAAATGTCAACTCATTTCAGAGGATGGACCAGAATGCTCTAGGTCAAGCTAACCAATAGTACTACAACATGAGCAAATGTGTAACTGTAATTTTTTCCAGTAGCAACACTGAAAAAAGAAACAGGTATAATTATCTTAATAATGTATTTTATTAGGATATCCAAAATAGGGCCATTTCAACATGTCATCACTACAGACAAAGCTCATGTTTTTTCATGTTAAGCTTTCAAAATCTGGCACGAGTTTAGCACATCTCAATTTGGAGTAGCCAGCTCCCTTCAAAGTTGCTCCTTATCCATGTGGAGTGAGGTCCAGATGCACTGTCCATCCTGTGCATGAAGATACTGAACTGCAAAGAAGCTAAACGATTTCAGAAATGACTGCGCCAGGACTAGAATTCTTATTTCAAAACTGCCCATGAATGTTCTTTCTGCTTGATCAGACCGCCAGCCCTGTGTCTTACACCCATGAGACACCGAGCAGTATCAAATGATGGCCAACCGAGGACGCAGGGCAGGGAAGTATCAGGAGGCCACGTGAACCCAGAGCTCACCGTCCAAAGCACACGTATGGCTGAGCCCACAGACTCCCAACAGCAAATCAAAGAACAGACATTATCTCGATCGTTGAGCCAGATTTTGTTTTGACAGGTCCAGGAACATTACATACTGACACATGTGTCTGATTGCCGGGGACTCAATTAGCCATGCTCAGAACAGTGACTGTGAAACTAGAGCAGGTATTCAGGCAGAAATCTGTTCGAAAATTCAAGCTTGTCTGTGGCTAGTCGGGATTCCCTAGATGCCAAACTCTGCTTTGTTGGTAATAATTAAGAAGTAATCTGCACTAAGATGTCTGGAACTTGCATAAAATATTCTGGCAAAAAAGGTGAGGGGCTGGTGAGTGTTAATCATTTCAAAGTTAGGTACAGGGTGGCTTATTAAAAAGTATTCCTGGGCCCTCCCTAATGGCGCAGTGGGTCAAGCAACGCACAATGAAGCAAACTACAGTCACTGCAGCACAAGTTCCATCCCTGCCTCCTGCCTCCCGGCTGGGGAGGGAACCCACATGGCACAGGGAGACCTCTCCAGCCTCACCAGCCTCACCCGCTGCTCCTCTCGGCAGTGTGTTTCAGTCAGTCTGCCTGTTCTGTTCCCCACTCTGTCAAAGGTTTTGATTTTTTTTTTGGAGGGGGGGTAGGACATAAAATCAAAAAAAAGGGTTTCAAGAACCCTGCTACTGATCACTAAATAAGTCATGGCATTCCAGCGAAAATTCCAAAAGCACTAGAAAATATGCAGATATGTCAGTTCTAAGAATGCAAACTAAAAAGGAAGGAAAGGGAAAAAGACAAAAGAAAATGGGAAACTATTTTTTTTAAATACCGATAACCCCAATATACTGAGAAAACCACTGCCTGCTCCTCAACGTACATCTTTCCAGAATTTTTCCCGTTCACATATATTAATAAAAGGAGATCATATTTGTGATGCTGTTCTTGAGTCAGCATCCCCGCCCTGGGGAATGCCCGCCTCCCCCTCAGCCCTCCAGGGACCAGACACGTGACAGGTGCTAGGCCAATCAAATCCCCTCCTCCAGGATTCCAGTCCTGAACTGGGACTCATGGGACAGAGGAGGGGGAGCTGAATCACCTGGTGCAGTGTCCTGAACAGAAGGCCCATGCATTCCTGCAGCCCAGATCTCCAGGACCAATTAAAATGGGGCTCTCCGTCACCCGTTTTCAGCTTCTGGGACTACTTACAAACATCATTTTCTCACTTAACCTAGACAAGAGTCCTACCTCTTAAGTGAAGGAACAGTTGATATACTGTCAACTGTTACTAATAAAAGAGCTAATAATAACCAATAATGTTACTGACTGGCCAAGAAATGTTCTAAAGCTGCCTGCTTTTAAAACTTTTATGTGTTACCTCACTGAATCCTTACAACAAGCCTATGAGGTAGATGCTTTTGTTAAATGCAAGTCAGAACTGAGAATTCTGTAAATCCAGGGAGACTGAATAACATGCCCCACTCCCCACAGGGGCCTTCCTGGTGACTCAGGGGTTAATGTCTCAACTCTATTGCCAGTCACAGAGGCATGAGTTCGATCCCAGCCAGGGAGGTGACCCACATAGTGCAGCAGACCTCTCCTGAACCACCCACTGCTCCCCTCAGCAGTGTATTTCAATCTATCCACCTGTTCTGCTCCCCACTCTGTCTCCGGTGAATCCTCTCACCCTGCGCACCTCAGGCCTGCACCCCAGCTGTTACATACATAAATAAAAGTAATAATATACCCCAGTTCATATAGTCACATAGACTATATGAACTCCACAGTCATATAGACTGTGGAGCCAAGATTAGAACTCCTACTTGTGGATCCTGTAATTTAGTCCTAAATTATAACTTCCAATTAAGCTCTTTCATGATGTCTTTTTCATTAATAATATGTTAAGAATGTCTTTCTATATTAGAAAATACATCTTTTTTATATTGAATTTTAGAATATAGATTGTCAGGCTTCAAACAATTATCTCTTACATTGATACTTGGATTGTTCCTAGCCTTTTTTTTTTTAAAGATTTATTTATGCATACAAGAACTGGGGTACAGGCCAGAGTCACGGGAAGTGAGAGGATTCACCAGATAGAGTGGGGAGCAGAACAGGCAGACCGACTGAGACATACTGCCGAGAGCAGCAGTGGGCGAGGCAGGAGAGGTCTGCTGCACCATATGCGTCACCCCCTGGCTGGGAGGCAGGGATCGAACTCATGCTGCAGTGGCTGCGGTTTGCTTCACAGTACACTGCTTAACCCACTGTGCCACCAGGGAGACCCGTTTCTAGCCTTTTAATATCATGATAAGGTTATAATAACTATCTTCTTAGCTGAATTTCAGAATACAGCTTAAACCCCCTTCCCACCCTCTACACACACACACACACCCCGCCACACACCTCTGGCCTATGCCCCTGCTCTTATGTGCATAAACAAAAAAATCTTAAAAAAACAAAACCAACTGACAGAGTACAGCTTAATTTGTATGTAGGTTAAATTTTTGTCATGGATTTGAGATGTCAATGGATATGTACTTTTCTTCCCCCATTCTTGATTATCCATTGTCAAGTTAGGGTATTTGTTTTCAAAACTTATTAAAACATATAAAAGGAAACAAAGTTGGCTTTTCTATGTGTAAGAATGATTCTGCCTTTGGGCATTCCTGCTTGTTTACAGGCTCAGAAGGGAGACATCTGCTCCACTAAGAAAGAAGCCTCTGTTTTAATTGATGCAGGATAACAGGGTTTCCCAGTCAATACTAAAGACAGTTCATATCCAGGGCTACACATTCCTCCAGCCCAGTGTTTACTGCATGTGATTCCTGAGGTAATTCTACAAGGCATTCACTCAGAGATGAATCATGGAAAGGTAATTTATAAACAAAGCCATTTCTGTAAGTTCAGAAACTTTTCCTTTGCACTGGCTACTTCAAAAGTCAGAACTGATATTATTTTAGACATTAGTTAACAAAGCAATGATGTAATTATTAGTGTGTTCATATCTTTGGTGATATCTATGTTCTCTATTTTCTTTTCCAGAAGGTTACTCCAGTAAAATAATCTCCTGGGAAGATCACATTATCTCCTTTTTATGCCCTGTAAGTATGGAAATACTCTCCAGATGAGTACAAAATAAAACTTCAGGTTCAACCCAACACACTGCTAGCCTGAAGGCCAATGACATTTGATATCAGCAGGAAGCTTAAGAGAAAGATAATAGCAAAAAGAAGTCACCCACTTATAGTCAGATGGTTAAAACCAAGTATATTAGTGAGAATGTTCTGTCCAGGGCTATCTCCTTGCAATACTGGACAGTAAGCTGGACCTACAATTATCCTGTATTGGTAACTATACCCCATATTGGTAAATGCTGAAATATAAGTATGATAGTCCAAGATCCAAGATTGTGAACTGGAATTTTAATACCAGGAGAAACTAATTATCCATTAACTTTTATCTACTCAAACAAAATACAATTAAAAATTTCCTAAAACTAGTGTGAGGACATAGGGCGGCTTAGTGAGGTGCTATTGAGTAACTCTGGCACACACAATGATTCTCTTGCAGGGACAGATAAGAAAGTTGAAAGGGAAAACACAAGTAAACATTTACCAAACTCAGCCACAGTGAAGAAAGAGCTACCAGATACAGGAAACTCCAGAACATGATGATAACATGAAGCACTCCCAGACAATTCAGGGAATCAGAAAATAAAAAGACAAAGAAGCAACTGGCTGGGGCTCCCACCCTGGCATCAAAGAGCTTCAGGCTCCCACTACAAGGAGTGGGGACTGACACCCTTTCACCAGCTCAGGAGAGGCGGTTCATCTTATTTGGCAATCCCCCAGGCCAAGCCAGCTCTTGGGGCCAGTGGGAAGAGACAGATAAGGAGCCCAAGCAAACAGTGCAGGGCTTGTCTCTCACTAGAAATCATGCAACCAAGAGTCACTTTTGTTGCTGCCTCCTAGAGAGGTAAAGAGCAATCAAGAGTTTGGTTGACCCACAGAATTCACAGAGCCAGAAGTTTAAAGCAGCAATGACATTAGTTTTCTCAGCTTCAGGAACTCACCTAGGGCATGGCTACAGCTCCGGCAGGATTCTGTGAGACTAACAATGATTTGCTGCAGATCAGCTCTGGGGGGAGTGGGAGAAGGGTTGGGGTTTTTCCAGCCATTACATTTACAAGTCTCCTCGGCCTGCAAAATGAAAAAGAGAAAGAAAAGTTACAGGCAGTAAAAGCCTAGATGCTTTAGATGAGAACAATGTACACGTAATATGCCAGGGGCCCTCCTTATTGCAGGAACAAGAGCAAGAGAAAAGGTAAAGAGGGTACAGGCATTTTGTTGGTACTGGTGGTTTTTTGTTTGTTTGTCTGTTTTCAGTGGGGAGGCTGGAGTATTTTCAGAAGGTTCTGTCAATCTGGCCAGCCCAACTTGACTCCTTCCAGTCAGGATGGAGAAGGCAGAAGCAAAAGAAAGATCATGCAGGGCCTTCCTGGTGGCACAGTGGGTTAAGCAACTCACTAGGAAGCAAACTGCAGCACTGCAGCACGAGTTCGATCCCTGCTGCCGGCCAGGGAGGGGACCCACATGGTGCAGCAGACCTCTCCTGCTGTGCCCGCTGCTCCCCTCAGCAGTGTACTTCTGCTGATCTGCCTGTTCTGCTCCCGCTCTCTGTGGTGAATCCTCTCACCCCCACACACACACCTCTGGCCTATACCCCAGTGCTTGTATGCATAAATAAATCTTTAAAAAAAAAGAAAGAAAGAAAGAAAGAAAGACCATGCAGCAACACAACCCCAGTGAGCAGTTCAGGTTACCTCCTGTCTGGCCAGGCATCAACCAGGACACTACTGAACTGAACTGGGCCCTAACATCTCCCCAGGGAGTCGTCAACCTCTTCAGAGGCCACTGTTAAGGGCACATTCATGAGAACTTGAACCCAAGAAAGTATACCTATACTATAGCCTTTATGGGATAGAGAAAACCACCCCCTTGGTGGACAATTTCTAGTGGCGGGATCACTCCTGCAGCTTCTAGCTTTTCTAAGCAGTTGTCCTGATCCAGCTGTCCCTTCCAAAAGGCCTTGGGCAAAGAAAACAGAGGCTAAACAGTCCCAACAAGTCAATTCAGTATGAAAGGTCAAACCTAGAAAGAAAAGACTGTAGCTGCCGAAAACCTCCAAGTGATCTGTATCATCATCCAATAAGAAGGGAAGATATAATTCCTACTCATTCTCATCTGATAAAAAGTTGGAAAATAGTATTGGAGAATTGCACTGCAAGTCAAAGAACTACTGTAGATGTACATGTCAACTCATTCATGCAACAGTATGCACTGAGGGCCCACTAAGTGCTAGGTATTTTTGATAGATGTGTAAGAAAACAAGCAAAATGTCCCTTATAGGGCTGACATTGGGGAGGTGAGAACCATCAGCCTAGAATAAGTAAGACAGTGGGAATGTTTCAAATAGGTGACACGTACTTATTTCCCCCTGAAGTTCTGTTTCACAAATAAATTTGGAATTTTTCCCAGATAATCTTGTAGAAAGAGAGCAGATCTTCCTGCAGCAAAGCCTAAGAACTAGAAGGTTCTTTCAAAATAAACTGCTTTCCTTAAACTCCACAGGAGCAATGAGGCCAGGGCTTGCAAAGGGGCAGCGGATAATGGCAAGGGGGTGCAGCAGTCTGCCACAAATGACCAAGCAAGAAACAGGGAAAGGGGTCCTCTCTGAGCACTCCTGAAAGGGATCTTTCCTTTCCCCCATGTCTCTCACCGACTGGCAGCAGCAACAGAAGGAATGGAGGCAAAGTCACAGTCAAGACATGCTGCAGCTTCGGCTGCAGTGAGTAGAAAAGACTACAGGTGACTGGACATCCAGGACCATGGTCAGAAAGTAGGCGGTTCTTTTTTTTTTTTTTTTTAAAGATTTATTTATTTATGCGTACAAGCATTGGGGTACTGGCCAGAGGTGTGGGGGGGTGAGAGGATTCACCACAGAGAGCGGGGAGCAGAACAGGCAGATCAACGGAAGTACACTGCTGAGGGGAGCA
>JAGFMF010011681.1:5292019-5311489 GCA_019455555.1 Galemys pyrenaicus | reverse complement strand
ACACTGCTGAGGGGAGCAGCGGGCACAGCAGGAGAGGTCTGCCGCGCCATGTGGGTCCCCTCCCTGGCCGGCAGCAGGGATCGAATTCGTGCTGCAGTGCTGCGGTTTGCTTCATAGTGTGTTGCTTAACCCACTGCGCCACAGGGGAGGCCCAGAAAGTAGGCGTTTCATGTCTTACCTCCTACACTTCCCACCTGTGAACTATGGGCAATTGTCTGACCTCTCCAGGCTTCCAAATCTACAGAGTAGGAACGAAAACTATCTCAAAAGATGTTGCATGCATTTAGTAATAATGTGGGTAGGCACTGAATACATGGAAGTAGTAATAAAAATGATGATGCCATTGAAAATGAGTGTCCTGTTTAATGAAGGGTGAGCGGGGGACAAGTAGGCGTAATTAACTACTGTAAAGCAAGGGTTGGTGAGGATGAAACCACTGAATGTAGCTGAGGATACTGCGGGTCTCAGTCATTAAGAGAACGGGGCCTCCCTAGTGGTACAAGGGGTTACGTCGTCACAGCGCCATGAAGCTATGCATAGCCACTGCAGCATACGTTCAATGCCCAGCCAGGGAGCTGACCCACATATGGCACAGCAGACATCTCCTGTCTCGCCTGCTGCTCCCCTCAGCAGAGGATCTATTTCAGTATATCCTCTTGCTCTGCTCTCCACTCTGTCTCTGGTGAATCCTCCCCCCACCACCCTCCCTGCACCTCTGGCCTACACTCCAGTTCTTCTATGCATAAATAAGTCTTTAAAAAAATAAAGAAAATGCAACTCTTACAGAACAAATGATTGGATGGTGTACAAATTAAAAGACATGCTCCTCACAGAAAAAAAATCTCTCCGTTCCCACCACAGGTGAGAGCAAGCAGAAGTAACTCAAAAGAACTAAGGGATCTTGGTAGACATCTTTAAAACAGAAGCAAAGAGCAAAAGTTGCACATACACAATCACCCAGAGACAGCATACATCAAAATATACAGGATAAGGTCAAGGCAATACTTGTGGGAAGAAATCTTCAAGAAAATATATAAATATTAAATAAAGAAAATGTCAACTTTCTATGGAAGATTGAATAAATGAACAAATACACATTCTTCTATTTTTAAAAAAAAATTCATTCATTTACACATACAAGAACTGGGGTGTAGACCAGAGGTACAGGGTGGGGGTTGAGGGGCATTCATCGGAGACAGAATGGGGAGCAGAATAGGCAGACTGACTGAAACACACTGCTGAGGGGAGCAATGGGTGAGACAGGAGAGGTCTGCTGTACCAGCTTCCTGGCCGGGGATCAAACTCATGCCACAGTGGCTGGTGATAACTTGACAGCGCTGTGTCTTTAACCCCTGTGCCACATGGGAGGGCCCAACACACATTATTCTGGATAGGAAAACTCAATATTGTAAAGATATCAATTCTCCTCAATCAAGCAATAATTTTATGAAGAAATCAATTGCGAGGCTGCACACATTAAAAACTACATATATCAAAGTATTAACACCCAGAATATATAAAGGTCAACTATAAACAATAAAAAAAGTATACATAATCTGATAAGAGAAAAAAATGACAAATCAAAGTGATTCAAAGAAAAATGCATGTTAGTGGTAAATCAACCTATATAAAATAGTCAAAGTACCTAGAAATTGAGATACCAAAAAAACAAAAGGCCTGGGATGTATTTAATAATCAGACTAACAAAATCTAAAAGGATCTGTTATTGAGAGAACCTAAAGCTGACCAAAGACGTGAAGCATCAGGGGCCCTCACCTACGGGATGGGAGGAGGAACCTACAGCCTTTCAGAAACCAAACTGGAATGGATGAGCCCTTTGGCCCAAACATCATGCTACTTGGACGCTCTCCCACAGCCACAGTCACAGGCACTCGTGTTATCTGCTCAGGAGCACAAAAGAAAACATGTCATGTAAAACTTGATCCAAAGGAGACCAATTTATTAAATTATGTAGATTGGTACCACAGACTATTATTATGCCACCTTGATCAAGGAAAAAGCTGACGAAGTGAGGAGAGGGTTAGGCAGGCTGGACGGTGATGGGAAACTGAGGGTGCCCTGAAGGAGGGTGTGCCGTGGGGACACCCGTCTGAGATGAGGTCCTGTCTCTGAAGCACAGAGCTTTGTGAACCAGTGTAACGGCAATTTTTTCAGAGATACTAGTCCTGACAAGGAGCCTCTCCACATCTTAGTGAATGGCAGAAACGCAAACTATGGAACAATACACAGCATAACCCAATGTTATTTTAAAAATAAATGACTAAGAATTAAAACACATATGTATGTGCTTTTCTACAGATACATTCGAGGGGCAGGGGTATAAATCAGGGAGAGGAACAGATATTCATTCATATTGTACTTCATGTTCTTCTCTGCAGTATTTCTCTCTTGGGTTCCTTGATAACTTTAACATTGATTCATCTGAGAGGAAAACATAATTCCAGAAAAAAAACAAGAACAGTAACAGAGGTTCAGTATAAATTAGTTGCAGGGGAGAGAGGGTAAAAACCACAAACTTACCACAAATCACATTTAAGAATGTAAGAATCCAAAACTTTTCTTCCTGGGGAGGGGAGAGGGAGGGTTGAGAGAAGATGGGAGCAGGAGGGACTGAGGTGATGGTGCACTGGTGAGATGGTGATGGGGAATACATGGGGATTACAATTAATGGCAAGTATATGTAAATTTTAAAATATTTTAATTAAAAAAAATGAGAGAAATGTCAAAAATCAGAAAGATTATAATAAAATAATCATGAATTACAAAAAAAAGAAAACTTTTCTTCCCTGGGGGGCTGTTTAGAACCACCCCCCAACACACACACACACACACACACACACCTCGCAGAAGTCCAAACCAAACAGTGACAAGCTTATGATTCTTGGAGAATATCGATTTTTATAGATCTAAATTTTAACTTCATTATTGCAACAGACTTAATCAACCCAGAAAGTAAAGCGTATGTTCCCTTCTTGTCTTAACAGGACAGAGAAGAACAGCTGTGTGCATGGAGGGCTGATAAAAGGGTGGGTCACAAACCTGATGATAGGGAGATATGTAATATTAAAATTCACTGTTCCACTTATTCTCACAAAATGTTAGCCACATTATTTAAGCCATTGGTCATCGCAATGCTTAATGAATCCCACCAACAATAAATACGTAACTATGGGCCTCCCTGGTGGTGCAGTGGGTTAAGCAACGCACTAGGAAGCAGACCGCAGCCACTGCAGCACGAGTTCGATCCCTGCTGCCGGCCAGAGAGGGGACCCACATGGCGCGACAGACCTCTCCTGCCTCGCCCCCTGCTCCCTTCAGCAGTGTGTTTCAGTCAGTCTGCCTGTCTCTGGTGAATCCTCTCACCCCCCCCACACCTCTGGCCTATACCCCAACTCTTGTATGCAGAAATAAATAAATCTTTTTTAAAAAAATAAAAATAAATAAAAATACGTAACTATGAACAGGACTTTCTTTCATTGCTGGCTATCTCTGTTTCCTCCACTGAGTCTTGGGATCCCAGCAGCTTTTACCAAGAGAATTTTTGTTTCTTCTCACGAACCACTAAAACTTTTTCCAGTAAGTAGAAAATTCCCTGAAACTATGAGTAGGATGAAGAGAGGGGAAGAGATGAGAAGAAAACACAAGGAAAATCACTAATAAGTATGAAAGCTTGGTCAGCCATGCAGCACTAACTCTGCTGCCAGCAGTCTTCAATATGTGGCAGGTTCAAATCCAGATGCCCTGAAAACACAAGACTCGGTTGTTGGGAAAGTCATGACGTATTTTTTTCTTTGAAAAACGTACAAAAATGCATGACTTTTCCAACAACCCCAATATGCAGTGGATTTCAAAGACTTAGTACCAAAAAAAGTTAATATATCTCATATCTCATTAAGAATCCTTTTATGGGCCTCCCCTGGTGGCACAGTGGGTTAAGCGACACACTATGAAGCAAACTGCAGCCACTTGCAGCACGAGTTCGATCCCTGCTGCCGGTCAGGGAAGGGGACCCACATGGAGCGGCAGACCTCTCCTGCTGTGCCCGCTGCTCCCCTCAGCAGTGTGCTTCTGTTATCTGCCTGTTCTGCTCCCCGCTCTCTGTGGTGAATCCTCTCACCGCCCCCCCCCCACACCTCTGGTCTGTGCCCCAGTGCTTGTATGCATAAATAAATCTTTAAAAAAAAAAAAAAAGAATCCTTTTATGTTGATTGCATGTATTAAAGGTTAATGTGGTGTAATGGGTTGACTAGTGTCCTCCAAAATTCATGTCTAATTGGAACCTTAGCATCAAACTATATTTGGAAACAGAGACTTAACAGGTGTGATTACATAAGGATTTTAAGATGAGATTATCCTGGACTTAGATGGGGTCCGACAACAAACAACTGGTGTCTTTAATAAGAGAAAGGAAAGGGAGACTTGGACACAGAGTTACAGACACCCAGGGCAGGGAGCCATGTTCAAACAGGTTGGTGTGAGCTAAATACAAGCCAAAGAACACCAGGGATTGACAGAAGCTGACAGAAACCACCAGAAGCTGCAAGAGCCAATGAGGGTTCTCCCCTAGCTTTCAGGGGAAGCACGGTCTTGCTGACATCTCATTTCAGACTTCTGACCTCCATATTTATGGAAAAAGTATCTGTCTCTTGTTTATCTACCCTGTTTGTCATCATTTGTTATAGCAGCACTCGGAAACTAATACATGTGACTCCTGGAAAATGTAAAGTTACATCTATAGCTCACATTATATTGTTCTTGGACACCACAGCACTAGAGTTTAAAAGGAATCTACCCCCCATGGGGCCTCCCTAGTGACACAATGGGTTAAGCACCACACTATGAAGCATCCACAACCAATGTAGTACAAGTCTGATACCCAGCCAGGGAAATGACCCACATGGCACAGCAGACCTCTCCTGCCTCGCCCACAGCTCCCCTCAGCAATGTATTTCAATCAATCTGTTCCCCACTCTGTCTTTGGTGAATCCTCTCACCCCCCCAAACCTTTGGTCTGTACCCCAGTTCTTGTATGCATAAATAAATGTATTTTAAAAAATAAAATTAAGAGAGTCTACCCCCAAAGCCAAAGTCTTCATTCACTATGGTCCCTAAACTGAATAATCTTGGTATTTCCTAAGTGATTCTAAATGGCGAAGTCATACCCCATTGAGAGGTCTGTAAATCACTTAATCTTTGCTAACTGCTTTGAAGATTTTCTTTTTCTTGGGCAAGAGATGAAAATCATCACCTACATGTGTATGGACATGCACCACTGAACCTTGGAAGTCTGAGTGCTCCAATGTTTTAATATGCGTAAGCCTCATGGCTCAATTTACTAAAGAGAGCACACTAAGTCCTTTAGAAAACATTCGCTGCCATTGTCCCTGACTGCCAGCAAAGCTAAATTTTAGGTCAAGTGTTCCAAGCTACTGTCACCATGCCCTGGGCCTCAGCCCTATCTCCCTTCCCGAGGATGTCCAGGCACAGACCCTTCTTTGAGGTTAGGAGGTCTCCCTTCAGAGTGCCTTCCGCATGTCTCTCCCTAATTAGGCAAGACAGCTGCTGTCTAAGTGAACTCACTCCCAAGGGCACTAGCCCTGAGGTTTAAGCAGCTGAAGACCAACTTTTTGGGGAGCGCGCTGCCATGTCAATAATGCAGCAGCTTGCAACCTGGGCACCAGGAAGGGAAGGTGCCCTAGATGACTTCATATCTCCCAGAGCAAGAAAGATCAAAAGGCCAAAGAATCACTCTTGACACACCTAGGATTAAAAAAATGCTTTTTTCCTGAATAGAAAGCAAGGTTAGAGGTCACAGACTTTGTCATGGTTATGCAGAACCCAGGATAGGTGATGAGAAGGAAGCATAACCTGACAAACACAAGATTGAGATTCAGCTGACAGAAACACGGCGGTCGATGAGGGAGCATGGGCACGAGGGGGTGTGAAGGTATTTATTTGGGTGACAGCTAGAGAAACAGGGAAAAGACAGCTAAGCTGTCTAGCAGGATTCTGTCATGCTTAAAATACTAGACAGTCATATCTGCTGGAAAATTAGTAACAGCAATGTCCCACAGCAAGAACACACCAAAAGGAAATTTCCTTTTCGAAGTACCAAGTGAGCTTGGGCGGGATGCTGGTCCCTTCAGTTATACGGACCAGGAATCCTCAATCTATTTTATTACTGCTCTGCTCCAGGTTGGACAAAGGCAGAATGTGCAAAAGCTAAGGACCAAAATCAGAAAGAGATCTATAACTTCATACCCACAAGGTGTGAAGACAATCAAAAAGCAGATTAACAAATGCTGTCAAGGATGTCAAGAGAAATGGGAATTCTCATACGTTGTTGAAGGAGATGTCAAATGCTGTAGACACTTGAGAAAACAGTTTGGCAGTTTGTTTAAAAGTTAAACATAGACCAATGGGTAAAAACAGAAAGCCAAAAAATAAACCCTTATGCATGTGGCCAAATAATTTTCAACAAGGATGCCAAGACCATTTAACAGGGAAAGTCTTTTTCAACAAATGCTGCTGGGGAAACCAGATATGCACATAGAAAAAAACTGAAAAAAGAAGCTGTTGCAACCTGACTTTCTATCATATATAAAAACAAATTCTAAATGGATCAAAGATCTAAATCTGAAACTATAAAACTCGTGGTGGGGGTACAAAGGAAATAGAAGAAAGGCATTATGAAACTGGACTAAATAATGATTTCTTAGATATGTCACCAAAGCACAGGCAACAAAAGAAAAGGTATAAATACTGGATTATATCAAAATAGAAACTGCATCAAAAGACATATACAGAGTGAAAAACAACTATAGATTTGTGGGAATTTGCCACTTAAGTAGCTGATAACGGGTTAATATTCAGAATATATAAAGAACGTTTACTACTCAACAAAAATAACACCCCAATAAGAAATGGAACAAAGGGGGCCCACCCTGGTGGCACAGTGGTTTAAGCAATGCACTGTGAAGCAATCTGCAACCACTGCAAGACGAGTTCGATCCCTGCCGCTGGCCAGGAAGGTGACCCACATGGTACGGCAGACCTCTCCTGCCTCATCCTCTGTTCCCCTCAGCAGTGTGTTTCAGTCAAATCTGCCTGTTCTGTTCCCCACTCTGTCTCTAGTGGATCCTCTCACCCCCTGCACTTCTGGCCTGTACCCCAGTTCTTGTATGAATAAAAAAATAAATCTTTTTTAAAAAGAAAGAAATGGAACAAAGGCTTGAACAAACATTTCTCCAAAAACACGCTATATTGCCAGACCTATATTCCCTAACTAATCATTAGGGAAATGCATATCAAAACCACGTGTTGGGCCTCCCTGTTGGCGCAGTAGGTTAAGCAACGCACTATGAAGCAAACTGCAGCCACTGCGGCACAAGTTCAATCCCTGCTGCCAACCAGGGAGGGGACCCACATGGAGCAGCAGACCTCTCCTGCTGTGCCTGCTGCTCCCCTCAGCAGTGTACTTCAGTTGATCTGCCTGTTCTGCTCCCCGCTCTCTGTGGTGAATCCTCTCACCACCACCCCCCCACATCTCTAGCCTGTACCCCAGCGCTTGTATGCATAAATAAATCTTTAAAAAAAAAACAAAACAAAACCACGTGTTAACCACCCCACATCTACTAGGATGGCCATTATCACAAATACAAGAAATTACAAGTGGTGGGAAGGATTTGGAGAAATTGGGATCCTCTGCACCCGTGGTATAAAGGTAAATTGCTACATCCACTATGGGAAAAAGTGTAACACTTCCTCATTTACGGTAATGTGTGATTGCCATATGATCCAGGAACTCCATTTCTGGGATTACTACTCAAAAGAACTGAAGCACGAATGTGAAAAGATAGTTGTACCTAAGTTCACAGAAGCATTATGCATAATAGGCAAAATGTGGGTGCAAGCCAAATGCCCACGGGCAGATGAACAAACACACTGCGGTGTACACACACATACAGAGTGGAGTATTAGTCAATCTTAAAAAGAGAGGCAATTCTGACGCATGCTTCCACATGGGTGAATTTGGAAGACATTATACTAAGCGAAATAATAAGTACTGTATGGTGCCACTCATATGAGGTACCCAGAGTAGTCAAATCAGAGACAGACAATAGAATGGTGGTGGCCAGAGCTGGGGGAATGAGAGGACGTATTGCTTAACGGGCATTAGATTTTGCAAAATGCCAAGACTTCTGCAGATGGCAGGATGGTTGCACAACAATGTGAATGTCTTAATGCCACTGCAACTATACTTAGTAATGGCCAAGGTGGTAAATTTTGAGATGCATGTTTTGCCACAACTTTCGAGAGTACATTTTTCTAAGTCAGACATGAATTACCACACAACCCAGCAAATCCATGACAAATGAAAACATATCTACACAAAATCTTTAAAAAAGAAGCCCACAACAATATAATTCATAATGGTCAAAGAACCCACCAGCGTACCCACGCACTGGTGAATGTGAACAATGGTGGCATTCCACATACTGGAATATCAATTGGCAATAAAAGGAATGGAGTGCTAGTGCACACTATAATGTGGAGAAACGTCAAAAAATCATGCTAAATGTATGAAGTCACTCACAAAAACACATATTGTTGACTCCGTTTAGATGACTGCCCAAAAAAGATGCCTTTACAAAGCTAGCAATAGGTTAAAAAGCCTGAAACTGAGGCTGAAAACCAGGCTGGCTATATAAATAGCTCAGATCTTTTGGGAGTGGTGGGAATCTTCTAAAACTGGATTGTGTTGATGACTGTACAACTCAGTTGATTTCCTAAAAATCACTGAACTACACACTAAAAAACCAGAGAATCTTATGGCATACAAATTATAACTCCATAAAACTGCTTTTTAAAAAAACAAGAATGGCTAATAACAATCACTTCAAACATGGGTCCTCTGCAAAGTTTCCCCAAAGTATATCCTAAAATTGAGGCTAACTATAGCCTCATAAATTAAAAAAAAAAAAAAAACTTAATAAATTACATTTAGGGAAAAACGAGGGACCAGGACCTGAAAGGGGTTTGTGGGGGCTCTAGTTCTAGTCTCTTCCAACCTAAAAAAAAAAGCAAAAGAAGTTTAGTGGCCGGGTAACCACAACTCCACTGTGAATTTATCTCAGCAAAAGACAGCGAGACGGGTAACTAAGTATTAAGTAGGATGCCCTGTTTTTAAAATTCGTGGACATCCACCTTTCTGGCATGTTCATAAATTCAGTCTAGCATAACCAGAATCTAAGGTGGATCTCTGAACAGTGAATCTAGCCAACTCCTCTCCTTGAACTGCAGTGTAATAAAATGCACAACACAGCCTAGGAGGAAAGGGGAAGATCACCTATGCCGGGAAATGATTTAATAAGGAAGTCAGGAGTGAGACTGGGGGTGGGGTGAGAGTTTACATCTGCAGTTGTTACCACTGAGGACTATCTCCATTATCCTCTTAGCTGTGTGCATGTATTATTTTTTTGGGGGGGAGGTATTTTAACCCATTAAACAACAACACCTGAGTCCACCGTGGGTGACTGTGATCCCTGTAAGTTCTCTCTTTGCACGTGAACTGTTGTGCAAGCAGTTTGAATACTACATCATTTGGAGCAGTGCTTCTAAAACTTAGACACCAGGAGACCTCTTTCACATGTGGATTCAGACACAGGAGGTCTGGGGTGGGGGTCTGACACTCTGCATATCTAGAGTTCCGGTGAGGACAAGAGTAACAAAGATTCAAAGAGAAATGACGGTCTGATGGGTGTGGTCACCAATGGTTCACCTGAGCTTTCCACAGGGTTTAAATTTAAATGACCACTTGGTCAATATTTTCTGGGGCATAAACCTTTTTGCTTCTCCACATTTGATAAGCCTTTTTATGCCCCGGTTGTAAGTCCGGCGGACATCACAAAACTATGACTTGACACTGGGATTTTTAAAATCTGGGGACTTTGGCACTAATGAAAATAAATGGGAGTGGAAGAGTCTTTGCTCAAGGGGTCAAATTTGCCTGGAGTAGCTAGTAAAAGCAGACTGGAAAGGGAGGGAGGGACAGTAACTGGTGAGGTAATTCTGTAGCATTAGCATCTCTGAAGACCTTAATAAGGGCTGTCTTTTAGTTGAAAAGCCACAAGGAACAACAAAAACAAATACTGAAAAAAGTGGTCAAGGATACAGAAGGAGAATGGAAATAGTGCCTTGAGGAAATGACCCAGGGCAAAAGAACCCAGGTGTGAAAACCCCATTCAAATGCTTCTCTTCCAGCCTCTCCACATTTGCATCAAAGCAACAAAAAGCCTTCAGCACACCCCCATCCAAGAAGTCCTTTAGTCAGTGCTGGAGTTCAATAAAGAGCTACCCCTCCCTCTGCTTAATAAAAAGGTCTGGCTGAATCAAAGGCCCAGCACTCTCAGGTTATCTCAACAGGTGCTAGAACAGCTCCAGTGAGACCACATGGCCTTAGACTGAGCCACACCCCTACATACTACGTCTGTATCACCTCTCCAAGAGCAAACCCAAACTTGCATCATCACCGGATGGGCTTCAGGAGCTCCCTGGGAACACAAGCCCATGACCATTACTGGACTCTCTTAAATCGCACACTTTTGAGGCAGGCGGTTCCGCCTCACCACAGCAGAAAGTTTCGTGAAACTGGCTGGCATTAAGGAGCCCAGACAACCAGCTGACAGGCAGAATGTTTCACTCTTCAGCCTGTTGTTTTGGCACCAAGTCAATCGGGACGAGCAAAACAAACAGGGCTGGTATGTGCTTCCTTGGACAGCTCACCTCCTCGTGCTGTCATTATCTGAGCGGATGACTCTCAAATCCACAAAACCAGCTCAACCTGCAAATCAGAGCTTCCAGGCCACATTCCCAACTGCCTACCTCTGCCGTCTCTGCCCTGTAGGTTTTACACGAAGGTCTGCCTTCCTCGCCAATACCCCCTTTTCAAGTCATTGGTATTGTTCCAGGGCAACTCTAATATAACATGAGTTTGCCTAATTCGGTCCTCACCCACGCGCTTAAAAGGTACTTATAATGTCCTAACTGCAGGCACATACAACGAAGGTTAATAAAGGGTTTTATTTATAAAAGAAGGAGAAATAAAGTAATGAATAACACAAGAAGAGAGGGCTACAAATTTGTAAATGTTTTACTAGTTTCTTTGGGCTGGAACCCAAAAGCACATTGAAAGCTGGTTTCGAACGAAGAGAGACTCAAAGACCCACATGTCTGCTTTTATACTTATTTTAGCTGCTTAGTTTCAGTTTTAGGTTCTAGTGATTTATTTTTTGATGATGATTTTATAGGATTTGTGGTTTTTGGATCTTGTTGGTTTGGAATGGGGGTTGGAGTTTATTAACTTATTTGTGTAATTTCTTGTCCCAGTTCTTGAGGCTCTGTATACCTGCATCCACCACCCTCGGCCAAGGCCATTTGATTCCTCTTTCAAAACCTCACTCCTATTTATTATGCCCTCTCCATTCTCACTGCAAAGGCCCAGTTCTGGCCCTTCCCAGTCAATTTCAAGAGACAGCTTCCTCCCACTTGGATACACTTCCACACCCAAGTCCTCCATCTCACACCTACTGGATGCATCTCTCAGCTTTAAAAGCCATTTAATAACACTGAGCATTTCTGTCTGATACTTTCCAAGGCAATTTTAACCCATCTCATCTTATCTTCCACTCGCAACAATCCACAGGACAAGTAATACAAAGCTCAGGGAAGGGGCGTGGCTGGGCTGAGTTCACCCAGGGGCAAAGGAGCAAGGAGCCAAGACCAGAAGCCAGGACTCCTGGCACTCTGAAATATTTGTGTCTCCTCCTCCTTAAAGTGCACAGGCTCACTATTTTCAAGTGGATTCAGTGTGAAATTTTTCTCCCTGAAATTCAAGACTTCCTATCAACTTATTTCTTCCTGACTTACCCAGTGGGTCCTTGCCCAACACATTAACATGACCCAGTCTCTTTACTAAAATGAATAAATATTGTTAGCACTGTTTTCAACTATGAAAGGAGCTACCATTTACTGAGCATTTAGAATGTGACAGATATGATACCAAACTGTTATATGGATTACCTAATTCCATCACCTTGACAACTAAGAGAAACACCTGATTTAACACATCCCGAAAAGAGCTCTCCCCCCAAACCTGCTTCTCTCAAGATCCCATCTTGGAAAATGCAACCATCATTCCTTCAAATGCTCCGGTCAACAACTTAGACATTAGGTTCACTGGTGTCATCTCTTCACACACCACCACCTGCCCAAGACCATTCAAGTCCTACTGTCTCGTGGCTCCTAACAAAGTCCCAAGCTGTGCACGTGTCACCTGCTGCACTGCCTCCACCCTGGTCCCCACAGTTACCCATTTATACCTGGACTGCAATAACTTTTTTAACTGTCCTTTTTTTTTCTTTTCCTGTTCCTTTTGCTTTCTTATCAGAGTAGCCAGAAGGAAAGCTTTAAAATCAAGTGTTATTTAAATCCACTAGAAACAACCTAGATGTCCATCAGCAGGAGAATGGATAAATGCACTGGGGACAGCCATAGAGTGGGATACTACTCAGCAATAAAATGAAATTAACTACTGGTGCAAGAACAACATGGATGGTCCATACCATACTAAGCTGAGCGAAAGAAGGTATGGTGTGATTTATGACATTCCAGAACCTCAAAACAAATGGTGGCACAGATTAGATCACTGGTTGCTGGGAGAGGTTGGGGAGGGGATATATGAATGGAAAGAGGCAGGAGGGAACTTTCCGGGGCAATGAAGATGTTCTGTGTCTGGACAGGCATTTACAGACACTAATCAGAACTACAGATCAGATCATTGTGCTGAATGAAAACTATACTTGGGCAATCTGGCCTCCCTCTGCCTCTTCGCCTCACCCTACACTTCCCTCTGCCCACCCATCTCACCACAGTGGTCACCTGGCTGCCCTTGAACATGCTAAGCTGCTCTGGCCCCAGCCTTGCACTCCCCACCTGGCACCTTCTTCCCTCCACACCCCACACAGCTGAATCCTTGTTAGCATCAGGTCTCAGATCATGTCCACTCTGTAGAGAGATCCTTCTGGACACACATCTGAAAGAAATCCCCAGGCCCTCATTTGCTTCTCTGTTTTCATTCTCTGTGTGGTGGCTCTTTCCGCTTTCTATTATTTTCTTGTTTACTGTCTGCTTCTGCTACCAGAAAGCGAGCTTTGCAAGAGTAAGGTCCCATCTGTCACTGCATCCCCAGCATCTGAACCACGCCTAGCACATTAAAGCACAATCTGTTGAATGAATGGAAGTGGAAAAAGTTGACAATAACACTGTCTCCATTTTACAGTTATCAACCTGAGGCTTGCAAAGGAAAGCCGTCTTCCCATGGGCACACCAGGATATGCAAGCGGACAGCCTGTGCCCAGGTCCTCGTTCTCAACCCTGAATGCCCCGCTCCCTTGAGGTTACTCCTCTGTTGTATTATATTCCTACCCCTCCACCTGAACTGGGTCTCTCTCTTATACGTCTACCTCATGATGGTTTCTCTGGGCACTGACTTCATGCTTGCTTGATTATTCACTTTGTCTTCCCTTCTATCAGTCTCCCTATGACTTTGCTTCCTTTGGCCACTCACCACACCCCTATGACAGTGCTGGGCACAGGCATGTAACCAATCCTTGCAGACCTGTTCTGGTGGAGGTGGGTGTTCCCGTGGAGGTGGGGAGCCAGGTAGGCCTGTGGGTATGCACAAACCCCGGGTGACATGACACACTTAGCTATTGCAAAGCATGCTGACCTTGGCTTCCTTGGCACCCTGCCATCCAGTTTCAACACCAGCTTGTTAGAGCTGATGCAAATTAGAACTGCCACCATCAGTCACTATGATATTACTCAGGTCTCTCTCTCTGTTCTCCTGGAATCTCTTGCCTACCAAGGAAGCCTAGTGAAGGCTTCACAGGCAGAAAGCACCAATGAATGAGAACTGATTAGGTGGTGTGGAATTAAAGCAAACACCCCCACACTCCTCACCCTGAGGTCACTGAAAAGATTATGCAAAGCCTTTTCCTAAGATCAGGAGGTATATCATTCACACTTTTTTCAAAAGTAAATGCATTCACTTCATGATTTAAAAAACAAGTCCTGGGCCTCCCTGGTGGCTTAGTGGTTAAGCAAAGCACTATGAAGCAAACCACAGCCACTGCAGGCACAAGTTTGATCCCTGCCGGCCAGGGAGGGGATCCACATGGTGCAGCAGACCTCTCCAGCCTCCCCTGCTGCTCCCCTCAGCAGTGTGTTTCAGTCAGTCTGCCTGTTCTGCTCCCCGCTCTGTCTCTGGTGAATCCTTTCACCTCCCTGGACTCTGACCTGTACCCCAGCTCCTGTATGCATAACAAAAAAAAAAAAAAAAAAAAAACAAGTCCTGTGCCTGAGCCTCTGGATTTAAACAGAAAAGCAAATGAAAGATTATTGCAGCCTTTAGTTTAAGGCAGGCAGCAAAACAATAAAACATGTAAACAGTAGTTAAAAAATGTGCCTTCAGAGGTAATCGATACATTTTTTTCTGGTTGACTGTGGGACTTTCAGAATATATAGTAGAGCCTTTTCTCACCTCATAGGTTTTAACTTGCTGGCCTTAGAATACTTACAAAGCCCTTGTGAGAACTGAACTCTAATTTGTTGAAGAGGAAACAGTGGTCAGAGAAGTTAACATCATTTGCTCAAAGAATGAAAACGTGGGTGTGCCTTTTCCTTGCTGTTCTGCAGAGGCTACCAAACAACCCTGCATGTCATTAGGTCTGCTGTGAGCTCATGGGAACCTCACTGAGCCACAAGTCAGGAGATGCTGTATCAGTTCCAGCCCAGAGCTGCTGCACGCTGCCCACACCACTTGGGTAAGTTACTAAACCACTCTGCACCTCCATTTCCTCACATTTACATGATTTCCTTTCCTCCAATCTCACAAAGTGTGCAATTCACAGTATGAAATTACCCATTTATTCAACAAGTATGTACTGAGTCCCTACTATGTGCAAAGGATGGGCTGTGGACCTGGCAGGTGTAATGAACCAAAGCCCCTGCTTCATGGAGCTTCAAGTGTCATAAAGGACACAGACGAGAAACTAGTAAAAGATATTGGTGATCTCCAGGGTTGGTAACAAAATAAGATTAGAGAGGATGGGGTGCTGCTATTTTAGATTGGAGGGGATTGGAAAAGCTTCTCTGAGTAGTTGGCTTTGAGAATAGATCACAATAAAAAGGCCCATCAATTCCTTGAGGAGAGAAATATGTGATGCAGGGGGTAACCACATGCACAGTTAGATGCCAGAGATGAAAGCAATCCAAAATTCACAAGCATTCAATTATATTTCAATTACAACTAAGTGATGAATTTTCATAGGCGATTAGACAGAAGCAGTGCAGGCAGAAGTCTTGTAAAGCAGCCCAAGGAAATAAATGAATACATAAATGGCAATAGATTTAACACCCCTGTGTACACGGAGACACACACCTTTTCAAGTAAAACATGAAAATCTGTTGTGTTTACAAGTGGGTGATCTGTATGATTCCATTACATAGTTAAGTGTATTATATATTCAGTACATCTTAAATAGATGACTATTATTATATAAAAACTATGTGGATGTGTGGCAGGCCTCCCTGGTGGTGCAAGGGGTGAAGTCTCAGCACTATGAAGATATTTGCAGCCACTGCAGTACTGAGTTCGATCCCCAGCCAGAGATCTGACCCACATGGCACAGCAGACCACTCCTGTCTCACCCACTGCTCCCCTCAGCAGTGAATTTCAGTCAGTCTGCCTGTTCTGCTCACCACTCTGTCTCTGGAGAATCCTCTCTCCACCCGGTACCTCTGGTCTACACCCCAGCTCTTGTATGCATAAAATAAACAAAATAAATGTTTATGTGGAATGTAAAGTAATCCCTGTTCCTCATGTGGTCGCTTCTGGGGAAAAGGTGGTCTTTGGTGACGTTGGCACACTGTTCTGGGGAGCATGATAAACTGGAACACTCTCTTTCCTAACCTCCATCCGCTAGGTCAGTATCACAGAGGTGCCATCACCACTGGAGCGTCACGTGCTGGGTCCTAGCCAGCTTCTAGCAATGGTGCCTCCCTTCCCAGCATCATGGTGCCATGTGGATTGCAGGACACAATGCCTAACCCTGCTCACCTCCAGAGTCACAGTGAGGGACAGCAGGACTTGGCAGGGATGCATATAAACAATGACTCACCAACACAGATTCCATGAGAGAAGAGACTGTGTAGGCTGGACATTCCACCAGTTCTGACATCATAAACCCCCCTGCATCAATCTCCCAAGCATTCTCTCTCTCCTCCATTCCAATCCTTTTCTACCTCTGCTGGGTCAAGTATACCTTACTTATTTCTTCTCCACATTCCAGCCTTCATGGGTTCCTCCCAGTATTATCTGCATTTCAAATTTTCATCCTTTTTCAGAAATCTAATTAAATTTCATTTTATGAAGTTGTCCACACCCAGTGACTCCATCCTGAAACCTGTCTTGAGGGCCTCCCTGGTGATGCAGGGGTTAAAGTCTCAGAGCTATCAAGCTATTGCCAGCCACTGCAACGAGTTTGATTCCTGCCAGGCTGACCCACATGGCGCAGCAGACCTCTCCTATCTCACATGCTGCTCCCCTCAGCAGTGTATTTCAGTACATCTGCCTGTTCTGCTCCTCACTGTCTCTGGTGAATCATTACATTCATAAACACACACACACAAACACACACACCCTGCACTTCTGGCCTATACCACATTTCTTCCATGAAAAATAAATTTAAATAAATTTTAAAAACAGGGGCCTCCCTGGTGGCACAGTGGGTTAAGCAACGCACTATGAAGCAAACAGCAGCCACTGCAGCATGAGTTCAATCCCTGCCACCAGCTGGGACCATAACCCACATGGCGAAGCAGACCTCTCCTGCCTTGCCCACTGCTCCCCTCAGCAGTGTACTTCAATTAATCTGCCTGTTCTGCTCCCCACTCTGTCTCTGGTGAATCCTCTCACCCCCCACACCTCTGGCCTGTACCCTAGTGCTTGTATACATAAATAAATATTTTTTAAAAAATTTTTAAAAACAAACATATCTTGAAAATGTTCATTATAGCTTCCAATAAAAGATGCAGGTTAAAATCATAACGAGGTCATCTCACACCCGTGAGGATGGCACGTATTAAGAGACCCCCTAACCATAAGTGATGGAGAGGATGCAGAGAAAGTGGAAGCCTGCTACGCTGTTGGTAGATATGCAATTTGTATAGCCGTTATGGATTTATCCTAAAAAACTAAAAATGGAATTCTGTATGACCCAACAATCCCACACTGGGCATCTATCCAAAGAACATGAAACGATCAACACTAAAAATTATGTGCTCCACGGTGTCCACTGCAGCATTCATTACAATAGCTGGGGCAGGGAAGCAGCCCCAAATGTCCACTCCACAGATGACTGGAGCAAGAAGATGTGGCATATCTGCACGATGAAATACTATCCAGTCATAAAGGAAGATTAAAGGTAGCCATTTACAGCAAAAGGGAGGGAGTGCAGGAGAATCATGTGTAGTAAAACAGAAAGACAATGACAAACACTGAACATTTACATAGAGGACCAACAGACAGTGAAACGCAAAACTAGCAGGCATTCATAACCACCATGAAGACACCAGGGTTAGGAGGAAGGGGGAGGGAGAAAGGGATAAGAGGCTATAAAGGATGGTGGTGGGGTCAAATAAATAAAAATGTATCTTTCCAAACTGCCCTTCCAATGGGTGGTGCAACTCACGTTGAGTGACAGAAAGAAGTGCGTCTAGAGAATTCATATTATGTGATTCCATTTATGATTAAGTTTAAAAGAGGCAAACTCTGGTAATAATCTCTGGTAATAAAAGTTAGAACAAGGGTTATCAGGAATGGGGAGGAGGCACACGGAGCCCCAGAGGTGCTGGCTATGCCAGATAGCTTTATCTGGGTGGCAGTTGCCTGGACGCACACATGTGTAAAAACCCTTCAAGCTAGATCCTTTAGGTATATGAAGTATATGTAAAGCACTTTACTGTCTGGATACTAAAATTAAGCATTCTATCAGAACGTGCCTGTTTGTAAACCAAGAAAAAATTAAACGTTTCCACAAAATGATTTTGCGCTGCGCCGTGCTGCCCTGCCGCTCGCTCTGCGGGCGTCTTCCTCGAGCTGTTTCATGACTTCTAACCATCCAGGACAGGCAAGTCCTCAAGGCTGGCACTTCTGGGCACGAGAGAAGGTATCTCTTTCATCTTCTTTTAACAGGGAATTCTATTGGATCGGCACAGTGACCTTTTCTTGTCAGCTTTAAAACAATCAAGAGCAGGCAACTGTCTGCCCCGGGCCAGTAATAAAGAACACTTACTTTGTTTGCTTTATGGCCTGCACATTTTCAATGAACTAGAAAAGCCTTTGAACAGACCTCTAGATAGGAGTACAATAAACGTTAAGTGAGAGCAGCAGAATGTCTGAAGCAAATGAAATAAATCCTCTCTTGGGGACACCGGCATTCCCTCTACCCCAGGAGGAAGCTTTGGAAGAAGATGCAAAATGGCGCCCTGGAAGGAGCCGCTGTGTAGGTCAGCTCTTCCCGGAGTGACGGCAACACGTGAGGAAGTTGCTCAACCTCTTTGGATCTTAGTTCCCTAGTAGTACAACGTCCTTCCTTTTACCCCAGGTAGAAAAATAAAATCACAATTTGATAAAACACAATCTGCTGGTGCGAATGGAAAGGTTTTTAAAAAAAAAAAAAAAACACAGACATCGGGTCTCCCCGGTGGCGCAAGGGGTTGAGCACCCAACCCCGCATTGTGGAGCTTCCGCAGTCACTGCAGCACGAGTTCGATCCCCGGCCGGGGAGGGGACCCACAGGACCCACATGGCGCAGCAGACCTTTCCTGCCTGCCCGCTGTTCCCCTCAGCAGTGTGTTTCAGTCAATTCCACCTGTCGTGCTCTCTACTCTCTCTGGTGAATCCTCTCACACCACCACCACCCACATCTCTGGACTGTACCACAGCTCTTGTATGCACAAATAAATAAAATATTAAAGAAAAAACACATCTAAGAAAGGACTTTCAACTCTGCTTAATTTGGAGTCTTGGGAGTCAGTTTATGGGGTAGCCCCTAGGCTCACACTTCACCAAGTTGTTAACTGGAAAACTCAGGTGTTTAAGAGGCTGCCCAAGGGCACCTGGTCTGGGGGGTGCATAAATAGAACCCAGGTTTTCTCCAGTTAGCAGGTTCATTACTGGGTGCCTGTAACTCAGTCACAGGCACCTGGTATTTGAATCAGATCAGAAGGAACTACTGACAACTATGCCACCTTTCTTTTTTTTTTTTTTTTTCAAAAAGAGAAGGAAGGGGGGTGGGGAGGAATGAGAGGATTCACCAGAGACAG
>JAGFMF010011681.1:5223670-5249637 GCA_019455555.1 Galemys pyrenaicus | reverse complement strand
CTGCTGAGGGGAGCAGCGGGCACAGCAGGAGAGGTCTGCTGCACCATGTGGGTCCCCTCTCTGGCCGGCAGCAGGGATCGAACTCGTGCTGCAGTGACTTCGGTTTGCTTCATAATGCGTTGCTTAACCCACTGCGCCACCAGGGAGGCCCCACAAATGCGTAGACTTCTTTTGGCAAGTTTTGCATTTTTTTTCCTGTGTGGATTTTATTTGCAGGTTTATCTTAAAGTTTTGTTGTTTAAAATTGGGTATTTAAATGACATAAATGTCTTCCATGATTTTGCTACCATTAGGTTTGTGACTTTCCCAGACTAATTCTGTAAACCCTTATTGTTACATGTGTACATATGAAGTCTCTGCTTGGTTGTCTTAATGGTCAGCTAATGAATGGATGATTCCCTTAAATGTCTTCAACTGGTTGAGTCTTGTCTTTACTCAGATTCTTTGTTGAGGCGTGTCTTACCTAAGAAATGTCAGCTTGCAACTCTGTCTCAGCTTTTATTTCCTGCTTGGGTTGAGTCTCAAGATCAGATTATAGGGTCTCTCAAAGACTAGGGCATGGGAACAGTCTGTGTATGTGCATGCTTCCTGTTTTCCCAAGAAAATGGGAAACATCCCAGTTTTCAAAATCCTCTATGAACTCTCATTCTTCACCTTTTTCTTATACATTTTTTTGGTAAGTCTCATTAGTCCCAAATGCTTTTATGCCTTAGGCAGCTGTGATACTAAATAATTGCTGTGGATTGTTTTTGACAAACACCCTGCTGGACAAAGTTATTTGCACAGCGTAATTTCTGAGCCAGGTGAAATAACCCTAAGGCTTGAAAAAGGAGCCTTTATTTCCAGGGAGTTGCAAAAACAGTCTGAATAGTGACAATTCCCTGGAATGAACTGTTTTTATTATTATTAAAAAGATCCAAATTCATCCTTCTGTAGTCTACTAGACTGTTGCTTTTCACAGCTAGCACAATTACAAAGCTGTTGGTTTTCAAAGTTATTACAGAGCCGGAGTGGTTGGGAATAGGTCAAGTCAGAAGACCACAAACCTTTCTATTCTTACCTACCTTAAATTGTGTTTCTTGAATGTAAGTATTTTGGTCAATTTCCAGCATTCTGAAAAGTTTAAACAATTTTTACTAGTGTCTTAGTGCTTATTGAGGAATTTGCAGAAATCTTTAGTCTGTCATGTTTAATAAAAGAAAAAATTATGTGCTCTACCTTGCTTCCCTTATGGCTTAACACACTCTGAAGCAATCATCAGCAATATCAGGACTCTAGAATTTTGAATACATCATTCTTCTCTCTTCTGGCTTCCACTGTGCTAACCTGATAACCTAGTATGTAATATCTTTACAGAGCTACTTTTGCTATCTACTGGTTCTTGCATACAGTATTTATTTCATTAATTTCTGCTAAAAATTAATTTAGGAGAAATTATAAAGTATCTGTATGATGTTAATTCACCTAAATTAAATGGCCCACAATAGGGTCTGGTCTTGCTTTGAGGGTCTTGAGATAAGATTACCCTGGGTTATTCAAGTTGTTTCTAAATCCAACACAGAATATCCTAATAAGGGACAGAGAAGACACATAAACAGAAAGAAGAGTAGAAAACCATGTGAAGATGGGGGTGGAGAATGGAGATTGCCGTCAAATGCCAAGAAATTCCTGGAACCACTAGAAAGGACCACTTCAGAGAAAGCATGGCCTTTCCATTGTGGGGACTCATACACAAACTTGATTCTAAGAATACAGTCAACAAATATTTGAGATAGATGTATAAAATATTTTTAAGCTCCAGGTGTACATGAAAACAAAGGGATTCTTTGAACAACCAGAGAAAATTACCTCATCATTAGTAAAATTTTCATATTAATCATCAGACGGCAGGTGTCGTCCATGGATGCTTTACAGATTCAACCTCTGATGCCAAAATTAAAGTCCTGAAAACTGGATATAGTTTGTCTTTTGCTAACATCACTTATGCATTTATATTAGACTTCCATTTTGGGCATACTTCATTTATACTCAAATTTCTTTTGGATAACCGCTCTGCCTACTTTTCCTTTTATGAAACACAAAATTAACCTCTATCAAGTGTCCTCTTTTTTTTTTCTTCAAATATATATATATTTTTTATTAGTTATATTTGACATCATTTGTAGTCCCCAGGGAGTACACACCACCATTTCACCCGTGTCAAGTGTCCACTTTTTAAACTACCCTCTTAATTCCTCACAGCTTTCACAAAATAGCAACACTGTTGGCGTTACATAAAACGTCAGGCTTTCAAGTCTATTTCCGCATGCTCACTCTTCTAAACGAGTTCATCTTTTATTCCCAGAGTACTCACTGATTCTAGGTATGTTTTCTTTTCTTAGAACATAAAATGGCTCTCCTCCCATTCTTATAACTTTCCTATCATCTTCAAGTTTATCTGGAAAAAATCCTGATCATGCTCATTCAGATTTGGAATTCCCTGTTTAGGGAAACTGGGATTCCAGAGGGAGGTCACTAAAGTTTACAGTGCTACTTTCTCTTCACTAGAGATAACCCAGCAGCTGCAGGACTGACCTCTGTATAAGAAACACTTTATCTGGCTATACATGCCATCTTAAAAGACTTGTGCATCATCTCAAAGCAGTCCTTTTTAATCCTTGTGATTAATGTCCCCATGTTGCTAGTAACCCTGTTCCATTTTAACTGTTTTCTGAAAAGCAAAAATTTCTTCAACTATGGAAAAATGGTATCTTTGTCCAGAAATCTGATTTATGCTCAGATTTCATTAAATTTCTTGTGATGGTTTTCATTACATAGTTCACCACTTAATTTTCTCATTTCATCCATGTGTTACAGGGACCTTTCTTTAAAGTCAATCTTTCTGTAAAACCAAGAGTTGCTTCTCTTTCTTCCTTCTGTCCTCCAAGCACATGGACAGTATTATTTTAAATCCTTCCTCCAGTTGCCCATCTTCCTTGAGGATTTCTGTTCACTATTATATTGTAGCTTTCAGTTTAATACAGTTAAATGCCTTCAACAGCTCCATCTGTAGATGACAGCATATGAACCTCTGGTTCAGGAAATAAAACTGCACATCCAATTAGTCTTTGTGTCTGTTCCATTAGTACTCTTCCAGTGGTGTGAATCTTATTCTCTACTTCTGGGCTATAGGAATGAATAGTCGTGAAACACTGAACACTTCACTTTTTCTTTCATGCACCCTTCACCTGGGTTTAAGAATGAGTTACTCACCAGCCACTATCTTCCATCTTATCAGGATGAAAAACTGTCATAAAAACCTTGAAGTCAGATAGCAAGTCAATGGTAGAACAAAACTCAAACTAGGACTTAATGCCCCTTCTGGAAAATTTTACTGTGCTGAACCCAAGGATGTTCTTAATAGTAAAATGAACTATATGGCACTGAATTTCTAGTATAGAAACAAAAAAACTGGTTTAAACAAAAACACAAACGGGCAAGTAGTGCACTGTTACATTTACCAAGTTCTCTGTAGAGGGAAATAATTTACTACCCATCCACTACAACTTATGTGTATTAAATTCTTTTCATATCATACAAGAGAGAAAAAAAGCACCTTTTGCTGAATAGGCTTTATATTACTACACTTAAACATTCAGAAAGTCAGAGAAATTGAAATGAACAAATTATGTTCTTCAATTTTCATGTGAAAATTTGAAATTTTCTAATTTAAAAGCAGTTTTCGGTTATATATCTTAACAACACCTTCCAAGCTTACATTACTAATTTAAAACCCAGCAAAAATAATTATTTTACTAATTTACCTTTTGCAGAATATCAGTAGACTGACCAGCAGAAAAGATAATGTAATTATTGAAACAAGCTACAAAGAAATAAGAGGTCATGTTTTTACAACATTTACACAATTCTTAAGAGTTTCCAAAACATTTTCCACATACATCCTTTTTTAAGTTCCAACCAATAGTGCACATGTTAATAATTATTATGTAAGTGAGGCAACGGGCTCAGTCTATACCCAACACTACTGGGTTGCCAGCTTACGCTATTTCTGTTCAACCAGATCTGTTTGGATTTTAGTCTTCTTAAACCTCCACTTTGCCTAAAAAATGAAGAATTAAAACTCAACTCCTGCACCAACAAAACAGATTCTAAGTACACCATATTTGAAAACAGTATTATTCTAAATTAAATTTTGCCTTATTCAAGCAATTCTAATTCTCAAGGGTACAATATTCAAACATCATTAACCCCATCTCAGGGCAACCTTTCACAAATGAGTCTATACAAAGAAAAATGATTGCCTGTGCTTAATATACTTAATATATGATTATATTTCTAAAAACACAAGGAAAAGAAATTTTACTAATTAAAAAAAATTTTTCCCTTAAAAACCAAAAAACTTTGGCAATTACAACCATCAACTTAACAGTTCAGGTACTTAGGTGTTCATACTACATCAATGAAGCACATGAAACAGATTCATCTGAATCATGAACAAACTGCAGTCAACTTTTACGATTTCAGTTTTCAATCAGAGTTCAATTAAAGTTGGTTGAGTATTATTCATTTAATTCATGAATACATATTTTTTCCTCTTCAAAGGGCTATATGGCTTGGTTTTTAATGACACATTAAAGGAACCTGCTAAGAGCAACAGTAACAGTGGCATTCTAATTCTGAATCAATCATACATGTGCATCTGTCATAACTTTTACCAGCTAAACTGTCAAGCTCCACTTTAAAAAAAAAAAAATCAACATTTGTGTTAATTGAAAAGGCATTTATTTAAACATTTTGAATGTCTTCTCTATGGAATGTTAGTTATAAAAAGTTCAGTTTTTAATGCTACTAAATATCCAAAAGCTTTCATAAAAAATTATTTTCCAATATCCATTATTTTAATACTAAATGCAGTATTTTAAACACTAAAATGTTTCAACTGACCTCCCAGTTTTAAATCTGAACTACTATAATTCATCCAAAAATATGTTTAAACTTTTAAAAAATGGCCTTTTATGCACTTAAACACGAAATTTTAATAAAGTCAACAACATACTTTGATACAATTGGTTATTAAATCTCTAGGATCAACTTTTTAAAATTAATCTTTTAGGTGATGTGGAAGCACTCTTATGCAGAAATGGGAAAGGCTTTTACCTAACCAAAGAACATACTACAAGAAACATAAATGAAAGAAGAAGAGTACTTCAGAAAGGAGCAATAATTAGTTCAAATGAGCCACATGGGCTCCTAGAAGGGAAAACAAATATTACAAGAGGACTTGGATTTCATGGAAATCTCAAACTGAAAAAATTCATTATTCCAGCACCTCAAACTATTTCTGTCCCTATAAATAACTTATGTCAATTTCTAATCTTAGCCACTAGTGGACTTTGGGAAGTTCTGGATATGAAGGAAGTCACTGCACTGGCAATAACAGCATTTCAAATGCATAAAGAAAGACACCGTTGTATCAAACAAAGCAAATCCTTGTCATCCAAAGGACCTCTCGCTTCCCCAGTCAATGAACCGAGGATTAGTGAATCAGAAAGTAATAGTCATATGTTTCAGTCTAAACCTGAATCTACACAAGGTATGTCAACTATGAATTCAAAAGAATTTTTGCCAGATCCAAACTTTTCTATACATTTCACAAGTAATCCTAAAAATTTAGAAATATATCTACCAGAAGTGACTAATCGCGATCCTTACAAGGACAAAGAAACTCATAGACTGATTGGTAGAGATGGTGTATCTAAAGATTCAAGAGAAAAAGAATCACGCACTAAGAACTTTTATGAAGGTGCAGCTGAGCATATTAGCCAGGTACTTGTAAATGCTGCCTTCTCAGCAGGCTCCAGAAACAACATTACAGTCATGGTGATACTTCTCAAGGGAAGTGAGTATCTGTTTCTGGCATAAAGTTCTGATTATTCAGAATACAACTCCATAAAGACAGTTCTTCAATGGACCAGATTATTAGAGTGATACATCAAGAAGACACAAATCATTTTTAAGAATGTAATAAAGAAAAGAAAATGTCAAAGCAGATTTTAGGTTACGCATTACCATTTATGTTCACTTTCCATGTCAAAAAAGAGAAAAACCAGTACTTGCTTTTTATACCACTTTATTCCAACCTGAGCACCTCATATAAAACTAAACACTGGTGAACTGTTTTCCTTACTAATTCTGAATCACTGTAAATGTACAAGTTCTGCTAACAGTCCAACACTTAAATAGATTAAATCATCTCTTACACATGGTAGGTTTCATATAATGAAAATACCTAAAACAATTAGTGCAATATACTGAACTGATCAAAATAAGATGAACTTTGGGAAACAAGGCTGCAAGATTGTTACTAACAATTCGCAATACTTATGTTACAAATTACACATACATCGTTTATTATGGTTCTATCCTGGTAGGAACTGAAGCCCCTTCCTTTCAAAGGGGGAGAGAAGGAAAAAAATTAGCGGTTTTAGCAACTGTACATTTTGTATACTTTTAAGCAACTCTTAAATATTACAGAAAAGTAATAAACATATGAAGACTACAATGCAGTACCCCTATTTACAGTACAGCTGAAGATTGAATTTAAAATAATCAAGTTTGAATGTACATAATTGTTAGTGCATTGACTATATTATATCCAAAGGGAACAAAAGCCCCCTCTCCCTGCCCTCAAACAAAAAAACCTATGTAATGGTCAACAGTGATTAAACAGAAATCACAGACACCTGGTTTCTCTTGTAACAAGCTCATATATTCGAAGGGGACAATATCCAGTAAGATGCATTTATCAGTTTTCATAGTTCTAAAATAGGATGGGGTTACAGCAGACATTTTTACCCCAGGTTTTCTTTTGTTGTTTTATTTTTTTTTTAAAGGAATGACTATAATATAGATGCCACTAATGTTCATTCCCTCTCCCTCCCCCCTGAAAATATGGGACTATTTTTTTTCCTTGTAGCTAATTTGTTAAAATGTGGAATGTACACTTTAAATATAGACACTAGGAGAAATTACTGGATGCCTGAATACGGATGCCTGAATACGGCAGCTAAGCATAAGTATGTTTAGAACCTCCTTCTAAAAAAAAGGTAGTCTTAAAGGCCCAAGTTCATAAGTTCCAAAACTTTTTGATAGACTTCTTTATAGAACTGGCTGGTTAACTATGGTTCGATAGTAATTCGCCTATATACCTGGTGATGAGAAATGAATTTGATTCCCACAAACTTTCCAAGTGTACATAAAGCTCTCATTTTCCCTTTCTACCGCTGAAACATTAGCCAGAGGGTCACATGCACGTTATTAAAAATTAAGTTCAAAACACTTAAAATAATTCTGTATTAGAAATGACTCTATCATAAGTCTCTTCTTTTTGGAAGTCATACTGGGCTGGTTAAATGCTCCAATTCCACTGTTATATTAACATTTAGGAAGCAGAAGACTATTCCAGCTAGTTCAAACTGGAGGTTTAGTTACTACAACACTGACTCCTGGTTGGCTGCGTGGGTTCAGTAAGGTCTACTCCCCTTCCTCTGGCAGAATTTGCTCCTGGATTCTGTGGTTCATTCTTTGGCAATTTTTTAGCTGAGAAAAAAATTTATCAAAATAAAGACAGTTAGGATTACTTTTTCAGCTTACTGATAAGCTTTCTTTTCAATTACGCTATCTCAAAATATAATCATTATGTTCGTTATTTTTAAATTTTTAACACTTTTTACTGAGTATTTATTAAATACCAAACCATTGGGTCAGCACCCTCAGGAAGTTTAGTGTATTGAAGGAAGAGTAAAATGAGGACCAGATACAGACTTACAATTAAACCTTAGCTAGATGGAAGCTGGTTAATTCTTTATACAGATTCACCAATGATACCAGAAAAGTTGTACTTTATTACAAAATCATCAATACTTACATACTAAAAAAATATAATAAAGATGGACAGCTAAAATGTTTACAAAGCAGCAGCTCAGCTCATATCAATATTCTTTGGGCTGTCACAAAGACTTTTGGGAACAAATCAGGATATAAATAAATACCATGATCACCATCACTGCAGCAGAACTTGTCCTCTACTGTGCAAGCTACTTATCACCCAGAATTACAACAGATTACACGTCCCATTTCCTTCTTGGCTTCCACAAATTCTATGTTTCAAACATCTGCCATTTTCTTCTCTTGTGGCTGATTAAAACCCTAATCTGATTCACAGTTTTAATATAAGTGGACTTAATCCTGAAGATCAAAATTTTTATTTTAAGATTTATTTATTCATTTATACAAGAGCTGGGGTATAGGCCAGAGGTGGGGGTGACATGGGAGGATTCACCAAAGCTCCTCAACCAATAGTTGTGACTTTTACTCTGTTAAACTATAAAGTTCATGGATATTCTCCAGAGTGTTTCTCACTGATTTAGAACAAAAATTATTGACAGATGTAGTATGATTTGAACTCTAAGATTCTTGGGGCCTCCCTGGTGGCACAGTGGGTTTAGCAACACACTATGAAGCAAATCGCAGCCACTGCAGCACGAGTTCAATCCCTGCTGCCGGCCGGGGAGGGGACCCACATGGCACAGTGGGACCTCTCCTGCCTGGCCTGCTGCTCCCCTCGGCAGTATATTCCAGTCAGTCTGCCTGTTCTGCTCCCTGCTCTGTCCTGGTGGATGCTCTCACCTCCCGCGACTCTAGCCTGTACCCCAGCTCTTGTATGCATAAACAAATAAATCTTTAAAAAAAAGAGGAAGTCTTGATGTATAGGATTCATTTTGGAAGGAGGGGTGAAAGGTGATTTCTCTAGAGTACAATTTTTTTTTAAAAAAGATTTATTTATTGATGCATACAAGAGCTGGCGTACAGGCCAGAATCGCGGGAGGTGAGAGGATTTACAAGAGAAGAGAGGGGAGCAGAACAGGCAGATTGACTGAAACACACTGCTGAGGGTAGCAGCGGGCGAGGCAGGCGAGGTCTGCAACGCTATGTGGGCCCCTCCCTGGCCGGGGGCAGGGATCGAACTATTGCTGCAGTGGCTGTGGTTTGCTTGATGGTGCGTTGCTTAACCCACTGCGCCACCAGAGAGGCCCCTCTAGAGTAATATTTTTAAGGGAATCTGGGCATGCGCTTTTATTAATTTTGAAAACAGTGATGATCCTAGTTTTAACTAGGCTTTAGCTCAGGTTACACAGAAGCTGAATATGCTCTACCTCAAAACCTGATTGTCTAGTGTTTCGGATCTTTTATCTTGTTTTAGTTTTAATATTCTACTTCAGCGTTAATCATCTTTCAAATCCTAGGTGATGGGCTGGACAATGTTGGGGAATGAGCAGCACTAAGATTTGGCAAGAAAAGGTTTCATCCCCTGGGCCACTTCTCTAGGAATTGACTCACAGGAGAGATGGTAGTTAACTGGTAATAATGGTGAATTCTCAGTCAAAAAACTTAAAGCCTACACAGAGACAAAGAGTGTGCTAGCATTATAAACTTTATTATAATTGATATCATTGGTTTGTACTGAGTGACTATTTCTTTGGCATACTTCAAAGACTTTCAGCATTTTAGATCTGAGTGAAATTAGGAAGCTGAAGAAAATACACGGGAATGAGTACTCTTCTACTGGTTAATTTTTATGGTATAAGGATAAACCAAACATATCTTAGAAATGTGAAGTTGTCTTGTGTCCCTTAACTTATTGAGTATTACCAAAATGAACTTGGTGTTCATTTGTGTATGTATAAATGCAGCTTACTAATTTGCTTTTAATTGATTAGGTTTGTGAGGAGCCAATACTAGATTCAAGTTAATGGAGATTATAAACAAAGACACACAGACTTATCAAACTAAAAGCAGACGATAAAAGCAGAGCATCTTTATTGTAGATGCTCTCTCCCTAAGTGCACTACTCTTAGGAAGTCATCAAAAGTGAAAACATGAGTGTGCTGTGTTGTTATCAATCTGGTAAAAGAATGGGTAGGCCATAGTTCAATTAACACCTGGGATTTATTTCAAGGAAAAAAACTATAATTTTAGAAAAATAACTGAAAATGCTAATATGCAGACTATATTCTGACAAACAAACAAACAAACAAACAAAAAAAACCAACAAACAGCAAAACTCCTAATAGCATTTGAACAAAAGGTACAAATAAAGTCCATCTGGGGGCCTCTCTGGTGGCGCAGTGGGTTAAGCAACACACTATGAAGCAAACCTCAGCCACTGCAGCATGAGTTCGATCCTTGCTGCCAGCCAGGGAGGGGACCCACATGGTACAGCAGACCTCTCCTGTCTTGCCGGCTGCTCCTCTCAGCAGTGTATTTCAGTTGATCTGCCTGTTCTGCTCCCCACTCTGTCTCTGGTGAATTCTCTCACCACCCTGGACTCTGGCCTGTACCTCAGCTCTTGTATGTATAAATAAAAAATCTTTAAAAAAAAAAAAAAAGTCCATCTGGTAGAGACTTAACACCATCAGAAAGATTTAAAGTAAGTCTAATTTGAGGAACCTATTATCTTCTTGTTTCCTATTAGTTTTTTAATGTGGTTCTGCATGTATCAGTTTTATAAAAAACAGACATTGTAGCATAATCATTTACAGCTGTGCTATTAATACTATTTCCCCAAGAAATCATAAACCATCTTTTCTTTTTTCGAAGATTCATTTTATTTATGCATACAGGAACTGGAGTCTAGACCAGAGGTGCAGGGGATGAGAGGATTCACCAGAAACAGAACGGGAACAGAACAGGCAGATCTACTGAAATACACTGCTGAGGGGAGCAGCATGTGAGATAGGAGAGAGGTCTGCTGTGCCATGTAGTTTAGCTCCTCCGCTGGGAATTGAACTCATGCTACAGTGGCTGGTGATAGCTTGATAGTGCTTAGACTTTAGCCCTTGGCCCACCAGGGAGGCCCAAACCTGAATTTCTTAGGAAAATATGAAAAGGTAGATTTTTTTTCCCAATTAAGCCACCATTAAACTCTGTCACCTTGCGATAGATAATTCTGAGAGTTCTTGCCACTTTCAGTGAATTTTCTTTAGCCTCTGAACCAACTGTCAATTGATTAAAGTGTCACATAAAAGACTATTTCTTATTTGAGGCTAGGACTGTGGACACCCCAGTTAATACTACTGTACAGTTAAAAGGTGCTGTGGAACAAGGAGTGCCTGACACATGAATACTGTGGAGGCGGTAAAATGTGAGAACTGCCAAAGTACATCCTTCATAGAATCCCCACCTTATAAGTTTAAATTAAATACTCTAAGTTAAAATGAAATTACGGGCCTCCGGGGTGGTGCAGCAGGTTGAGCACTGCACTGTGCAGCATCCGTGGAACAGCAACACAAGTTCGATCCCCGGTCTGGGAGGGGACCCAAATGGTGCAGCAGACCTTTCCTGCCTTGCCCACTGCTCCCCTCAGCAGTGTATTTCAGTGGATCTGCCTGTTCTGCGGCCCCCCGCTGGTGAATCCTCTCACCTCCCCTTGACTCTGGCCTGTGTCCCAGCTCTTGTATGCATAAATAAATAAATCTTAAAAAAAAATACTTTAAAGGGATATTTAAAAGTTGAAGGTTTCTTAAAGGAAAGGCAAGAGCACTTTGTTCAGATGACCACTGGGGTAATAAGAAATTTGATGTGGTTTTGCTTTCCCTGTCTTTACACCTCAATTTTGAAACTTTCTCCTTTATGTTTGTATTAAATAATCTGTATCATGCATTTATATGTCAAATTTGTCTTCCTTGTTAATTTTGCGAAGTAATCAATGATTCAAAAAAGAACTTGAAAAACAGAAACAGTGCTCAAATTTTGTTTTTTGAACATCTATTTTTTAGAGATGAAAAAAGTTCCTGATCAGCGAGGGAAAAGTCTTATTATACCTACATGTTGCATTGAAAAGTATCACTGAGCTTATCTTCCTTTTCCATAAGAAGTATAATCTTAAAAAAATTATTTATCTATCCAAATCTTTCAGTGAAATCTTTACAAATCTGTCTGCTTAGACTATCAGTTCAAACTCTAGGTTTTCAACTTCCCCGAAAGAACCTTTCTGAACTAAAGGGATATAATAAACAGGTAATAATTTTTCACATTTAGCAGTAACACCAACAAAATAATGCTTGGTAGAAAGATTGAGAAAGGCGGTATAATCATTTTAAAAAAAGGAAATACAAGAATTTTTACAGAGTGTCAAACCAAGTATATTCTAGTATAAACTGTTTGCCTACATTTATCATTAGAATAAGTAAATCTTACCTATTGCCATGAATATTTCATTTACATTCATTGATGTTTTAGCTGATGTCTCCATGAATAATAAACTGTTGTCATCTGCATAGGACTGTGCTTCCTGTTATAGAAAAAAATATTATATCCTTTGTATATGCTATAATGAAATGTTATGTGGTTGGGTGATATTTGACTATCACTGAAGTGCTCTATCTACCACTCTATCTTGGGGAGGTAAGTATCTTAGAAAGAGTAATAATGTATGTAACTCACACAGTTATCACAAGAATGAAGTGAGACCAAATGTACCACATACTTAGAACATAATGATGAAGAAACAGTAGTTTCCTTTCACTCGCAATTATAGTTGTCATCAAAATAGAAAATTACAGCATTACTGGTATTATATAATGACCACAACCAAACTTTAGAAGAGAAGCTGAAGAGAAAGAGAACATGGGAACTTTTAAAATGTCTAAGTAGAGGTATTTGCTTTGTTTTAAATAATGATACCTTCTGTTTTATCAAAGGAAATATTCTTAATTAACTACTAATTAGATAGTACATAAACTGAATTTTGAGTATTTTTGAAGGTTCTTTTAAGAACAACCACAGGAAATGTTATGTGGTTATGTGTATGTATAGGAGTAGAGGTACTAAAAGACAACCAACTAGCTTTTACTTTATGTATTTCTGTACATCAACAATTACTTATTTTGAAATTGTCTAGATCTCTGAATCACAATGTATACACTACACTTATGTAAAGCTATCTAAAAATACTTTATTATATATAGTATACATGTTTTTAATATCTATATTTTTTATTACTTGCATTGCTTTAAAGTTATAATTCAAGTGTGGACACATAAGAAACATTTACAAGATATGTGCCTTCAAGTTAAAGTTTTAAATCCAACATACCTGGAAATCAACAGCTCTTTTATTTGCAAGGTCCGCCTTGTTTCCTGATAAAGCTATTACAATGTTAGGACTTGCTTGCCTCTGAAGTTCTTTAACCCAGTTTTTGGCTCTGGCAAAGGACTCCTGGGAAACAAATAAATAGCCATTTGGCATAGGCTCAAAAATGGTTAGGGAATATCTTTGTAATAAAACTTTAAAGTTTATCCAGACTTTAAAGTTTATTTTTGACTCTCAGTCATTGGAAATTCATTGGACTTTGTTATTATTTGACATGCTTTTTAAAATAATTAGCTTTTCAAACTCAAAGAACTTTTCAAAATTGAAGTGATTACAAAGTGAATGGATATTAAAATTAGTGTTACTGCATTTCGACTTACCTCATTGGTGATATCATATACAACTATGGCTGCTTGTGCTCCTCTGTAGTACATTGGTGCTAGGCTATGATAACGCTCTTGACCAGCTGTATCCCATATTTCAAACTTTACTGTTGTGTCATCAAGACACACGGTTTGGGTAAGAAAAGCAGCTGAAAGAAGAAAATTTTGTAGTAAGTTTATCATTTCCCCCCAAATATTTTTACAATATAGGGAAAAGAACCATGAAAATCTGGTATGTCGCATAACAACAGTTAATAGTGGCTTTAAATATTTTTGGCTTCAAAGCTTCACATAAGACTATCATTATAAAAGCACATGTATTTTTCCTACATTTTAAAGAGCTTGTTATAATATTAAATGATTTAAATGATTTTGACACATTTATTTTACAGATCACTGTAGAATGATTTCACAAATTGTAAACCAAACACACACGAAGTTCCCTTTTTTACTGTCTGAGATTTCAGTTACCTAGGGTGAACTGCTGTCTGCAAATAAGGTATTTTGAGAAAGGAAGACCATATTCACATAACTTTTATTATATTGTTGTGATTGTTCATTATTAGTTGCTGTTCCTCTCTTACTGTGTCTAATTTATAATTTAGGTGTGTGTATATGTATAGGGAAAAAAACTATGTACAGAACTTGGAACTATCTGATTTCAAACATCTACTGGAGGCCTGATAATGTATCCCCTGAAGATAAGGAGAGACTAGAGCACTGACAATTTGAAACATGGGGTAAGCTGCTTATAACTACCACCTACATTGCCAACACCAAAGCCCCAGCTTCATTTTCTGGTATTTACTGGTATACCTTACTTAAGAGATTTCGTTTCAGTTCACTACCATTAAATATTTTTATTATTATTCCTTCACTTTAATTTTATCATTCATTACTTCAGTTCAGACTTTACTTGTTTTATATATTCAGTATTTACTACTAGCTTTTCCACTCTTTCCAGAAAATTTTTTTTTGAATTGTACCTTTCTGTCTGCTCTTCTTTCAGATTCTAATAATAATCACTTTTTAATACTTTTGCTTTTAAAATTAAGATTACTGTCAGAGATCACAAAAAAATTACTGCGTTATTTTCTGAATTTGCTTCATGAGAGCATTAGGAAAAAAATGTCTACTATAAATAGAATTCTCTTGGCTCTATGAATAAACATTTCTTTACCACAACAGATACTTATGAAAAATAAGAAACTGACTTATAAAATGTAGGTTTATAATCAATCACATTAATTGAACTTTAAAATAAGAGTAAGTTTCTAAAGGTAGCTAGTTTTACTAAAGATACTTATGAACAACATGTACACATACTCATTTATTTTTAGCAACATGTTGGTCTGCCGGTAACCACACCTAAAGCATCTGTTTCCCCATCACCTTTGGTAGTTGGACCCCGATGCTGCAGTTATTTACCATAAGCTGATATGCTCCTTTCTCCCCTTTACTTTTGGCTCAAGATATGTGATATTCAATTTTTTTTACTAAATTGGCAGGATTTATAGCCATAAAATTTTCTAAAACTGTCATAGTATGAGAAAGAATTACAATTCCTTTCTCTGCATTGTAGCAGTTATCTTAGGGATAGCAATTCTTCAAAAGAAATTCACTAATCAAATGTGCCAGAGAAGTCAAGTCTAATCAGATATCTTTTATATTAGACATAATTCATTTTTCATGTTAGTAGTAGTAGTTTAACTGGTTGCTGCAATCAGCAATTGGAAACATCAAAATTGTAAATGTCTATTTTGAGCAAGAATCTAATAATAAACAGCTCTATATTAAAATGTTCTAAGTCAAACCTACCTTAATATAAAAATTAGAAATCTCTATTTCTAAAATCCTATATTTATGGTAAATAGTGAAAAAGTGCTGTCACTTTTTCAGTCATGAATGGTTCTCCTGTAGAAACTCCCCTTCCAAAATTTAAGCACTTAAAATTAAGTCTTTACTTCTTTTTTTAATTAAAAAGGACAGGAATCACAAAATAACCCTAATCTCAGGCATAGTTTGAGTCAATTTGGAAAAACAGAATTAAAATTTACATTCAAGTTTTATTTTCTTTTCTTAGATATAATATGATCACAGAATACACTGGTAAGAAAAACATTTATTTACACTTCCTTAAATCAACTTTAAGTGAGGGAAAATATAATCTGATTCTCAAACCAGCTAAAGGTATCACAAAGGTCACCAATCTTTTTATATAAACACATTTACAAAATGCATAATAAAACACAGGGAAAGAAAATACCAACAAATATATTAAAAGAATAGTCCACGAATAGGTTGAGATGTCTTTCTGAAATACAAAGCTGTCACACACAGTAGTAGGCTAAAAAAAAAAAAACCTCCAAGGAAACACTGACATATTTAAATAACAAAAGGACATCTGAGTCAACAACCATTACTGTGTATATATATATATATATATATATACTAGTTTTTCCTTCAAATCTAGTTGTGTCCATCCTTAAGACAAAAAAAAAAAAATCAACATTTCACTCATAGGCAGTTCTGTCTAAATCTAGAAACAAAACAAGAATGTTTACTACTAGCACTATTATTATTTTAAATATTATAATTATAAAAGTATTAGATTACTAGAGATTATTTGAAAGAGGCAAGTCAGACACGAAAATATAAGTCATCTAAAATAAAGATAGGTAGTTCTTTAATTTGCTATTACACATCAAATTCAACAACCCTTACAACATACTGCACTGACCAGGAATTTTCTAGTATGTGCAGGGGGGAGGAGAATACAAAGATCAATTTACTCAATTCTTTAAAAAAAAAAAAAACCCTACTTCATTGCACCCTATTTCAGCAGCTCCTACTTCTGCAATAACATGTTTTACACCTTTTATAACCCCTAGTTTATATCATCTATTTCTTATCCTAGACTGAGTTTCATGAAAAATTATTTTTTATGCTAAATATCTAATACAAACAAATCCTAGCTCTATAGACATTCAAAATGTTGGCTAAAAAACAAAGTTCATTAAAAAAAAAAAGTATGTGGAACCATTTTTGGACTGTTTTAGGTAACATCTGAATACAGTTCCCAAATGGGAAAAAACAGGCATTATGAAAGTCTTATGAACCAATACAATTTCAAACAACAAGTCACCAGAACCTTTTAAAATAGACAACACTGTACTATTGTTGTGCTAGCTATATAGTATGATAATCAGCTTAATTTTAGAAGAGGAATAAAAGACCAAAATTAGGTCAGGGGAACAAACTTTAAGGTGTATCAAAAACATACTAACACTACTGTGCTGTAATGTCACAAAGACAAATACTATGGGAAAAGGAAAGCCCACCATAATAATAAACCCTTGGATAAACATCACAAGATGGTCATAATTACCCAAAATGCTCAAGTTTTCAAATACCACTAAAACATTTAACTCTGCCCATAAAAATTAAGTATAGCTCACATCTTCAAATCTTTAGTGCTTCTAAAATCATTACTAGTCACATAAAATCATGAAAAAATTCTGGCGCTCAAAATAGAAACTACATCAATAGCAACATTAACCAACCACAAACTTACCTGAATCTTCAAAACCACTTTAATTTATCCAAAACGTCTATTTTCTGGCTAAGAACCATCACTTTCTTAGACCTCTTCATTTTTTCTTCACTTCCATCACCAGCACTAGCAGTTGGTTTTCTTTTTCGGGCCCATATTTCACAAAGAAACAGCTTTTATCACTTCGAGAGTTACTGTGTACGCGACGACAAGTAGAGAAAAACAAAGCTGCGTTGAGATGCGGGTGCTGGCCTGTCTAATAGGCTCCTCCTTTGAGCTACAAGACCAGTTCCTATTTGTAAGCCTGGCAGCAAGCAAGTAACATTTCAGTCTCAGCAAAACTACAATACTGAATCATAGTCCTTGGGATAGCTGAGAATAGTTGAAACTATATAAAGGTTATGTCTACAAATACCAAAGGCCTACTAAGATCTTAATAAACAGAAAGATGCTGCAATACACTGGGCAAGGGAAAGAATATCAAAATCAGTAACATTAAGTGAACACTAACAACTCATTAAAAAAAAGTTTAAAATTCCTTGAACTGAAATGATTCTACACAAGTTAAACAAATGGGCAAAAAAGTGAAAAACCATCCCTACCATTAACTTATTACTTCTCAAATTTGACAGAAAGATTTATTGGAATTCAGCAAAAATTCTGTGTAAGAGTATCAAGTTTGGTTACATAAAAATCTGAGAGCTTACAAATGCAAACATATAAAACCAAAATAGAGGGATGAAAGCATCTAGGAAAACTTCTATAGTGATACTAAGAAATCAATGTTTTTAACACATAGTTCATATAAAATTCAAGAAAAATTCTAGAAGTGTCAACAGTAAATGTGAAAATAAAATTCCTTTATAAAAATAATAAAGGAAAAAGAGTCAATATTACTAATAACCAACAAAATCATGTACACAGTAAAAATACGTAAGTTTTATCACATAACAGATTTAAAATGAAAAAGTGAAAATAAAGTAGAGGGAGTAGTAAAAACAAGCTCTACTGGTAATATTGTATAACTCTTTAGGAAATAATTTTGTTAACATATGGTAAAGCCATGAAAATGCTGATATTTATTAATATAAGTCATGGAATCTCCAAAAGATGATGTGATGAGGGGTCAGAAAAACAGGGAGATCAAACTTTTATGCTCAAAGAATTTAACATTAGAAATAATGTGTAAAAGTTCTGGTGGTTTGATAAACATTAAGCAGCTATTAAAGTAAAAATGTTTAGAAATGACCTATTTAATTGCCCAAAATAAAATGTATGTAAAAATTTCTGCAGGAACAGGAAACAGCTCCTTTAAAATGAGAATAGAAAAGTGCAGAGGAAACTAAAATAATATTAGCCTACTGTAGTGTTCCCCAGTAAGATTATGAATATAGGTTTCTCATTTGAAGGATAGTAGGGCTTGAATAAGTAGCATTCAAGAGTCAGGTAATTTATCAGTGAAGGTAGAAACTGGTTTGCTGGGAAAATGACCATCAATACCAGTTAATCTAACAGGAAAAATTTTCAAGACAGATGAGCACCAACTTTACATTCTACAATTATACAGTAATATATAGATGGTTTAGAACTACTAAAAAACAAAATAAAAACTGAGTACATTTTTATTATTAAAATTGCTAGCTGTCTGTAGAGGTCAGTACCCAGTTGATTATGGTAAGAAAGAAATCACATATTCAGGGAAGAGATACATTTCAATTAAAGCAAGGAGGAAGAGGCCTATGTCAATCAGTAGGGCAGAGAGAAAAGCATACATACTGCCTAAACTAAACAGAAACTACTTTAAAAGTCTAACAGGCTAAAAATGACTATGTAGATAATACACAAAAACACAGCAAAATAAATCCACCCTGTGAAATGATCTGATCATATAGGATTCATTCTCAGAACTCATATAGGATTCATTCATATAGGATTCATTCTCAAAACTCAGTAAGCATGTAATAAGGGGCTGATATCCAGACTATGTAGAGCGCCTACAAATCAGCAATTTAAAAAAGTATTGTATAAAGTGGACAAAGGGTTTTTAAGTTATTTCTTCAAAGATAAACAAAAGCCAAAAGGTGGTGAAAAGATGGCCAACATCACTACTGTGTTAGGAAAATGTAAATCAGTAACACTATCAAACACACTTCAAATCCATTAGTATAGTTATCATAATAATAAAAAAAAAAAACCCAGAAAATTAGACTTGGCAAAGATGTGGGGATATTGGAACCCTTGTATGCTGCTGTGGGTATGTAAAATGGTACAGCTACTATGGAAAATGGTGTGGAGAATCTTCAAAAAAATCAAAGATAGAATTACCGGATCATCTAACAATTACAATTCTGGGCTTATACTCCAAAGAAGTTAAAGTATGGACTTACATATTCATACATCAAAGTTCACAGCAGGCCACCCTGATGGCCCAAGTGTTAAGTCTCAGCACTATCACTGCTATGGTCTAAGTTTGATCCTTAGCCAGGGAGTTGACTCACATGGTGCAGCAGACCTCTCCTGTCTCACCTGCTGTTTCCCTCAGCAGTGTATTTCAATCCTTTATGCTCTACTTCCCACTGTCTCTGGTGAATCCTCTCACTGCCCCAACCCCTGCACCTCTGGTCTACACCTCAGTTCTTCTATGCAAAGAAAAAAAGAAGTTTAAAAAATAACACACAAAAACAAAGTTCACAGCAGCAGCATTATTCACAATAGCCAGAATGTGGAAGAAACCCAAGAGCAGGATGATGGATGAATGGATAAACAAATGTAGCATATACATACAAAGGAATATTCTTCTGCCTTGAAAATAATTTGGCGGGCCTCCCTGGTGGCGCAGTGGGTTAAGCAACGCACTGTGAAGCAAACCGCAGCCACTGCAGCAAGAGTTCGATCCCTGCTGCCGGCCAGGGAGGGGACCCACATGGTGCAGCAGACCTCTCCTGCTGTGCCCGCTGCTCCTCTCAGCAGTGTACTTCTGTTGATCTGCCTGTTCTGCTTCCCGCTCTCTGTGGTGAACCCTCTCACCCCCCACACCTCTAGCCTGTACCCCAGTGCTTGTATGCATAAATAAAAATAAAGCCCTCTAATGAGTGGTTTAAAAAAAAAAAAAAGAAAATAATTTGGCAAGTTACAATGTGAATGAACCTCAAAGATATTATATGCTAAGGAAATCAGTCACAAAAAGGCTAATATTTTTATAATCCCTTTTCTGTGGTTTCTAGAATATTCAAATTCATGGAGATAAAAAGTAGAATGGTATTTGCCAGGGGTGGAAGTGAGAGAATAAAAGGGACAGTTTAATGGAGAAAGTTTCTGCTGGGAAAGATGAAAACATTATGAAGATTGAGAGTGTTGACGATCACACAAGGTGAATGTACTTAATAACATAGAACGGTACACTTAAAAATGGTTAAAATGGAAAATTGTCTAATTTTTAAAGATTTATTTATGCATACAAGCACTGGGGTATAGGCTAGAGGTGTGGGGGATGAGAGGAGTTACCACAGAGTGTGGAGCAGATCAGGTAGATCTACAGAAATACATTGCTGAGGGGAGCTGTGGGCAAAACAGAGGAGGTCTGCTGCGCCATGTGGGTTCCCTCCCTAGCCAGGTATCCAACTTGTGCTGCAGTGGCTGTGGATAGCTTCACAGTGCTGAGACTTAATCCTTGTGCCACCAGGGAGGCCCTAGTCCAGTAGCCTCTGTGGACCTAATCCATGCATGTGACACCTGAGTGACATTTTAGACAGAGGAGGTCTGGGAAGTTTTGGTAAATTGCCCATGCAGATTTTGTATCCTTTCCCACAATGTTTCTGTAATATTCAGAAACATACCACATTTGTTCATGACTTAGTGCTCTTCTCATCCCCTCATCATGGGTCACTTGGCATTGAGTAGACACAATCCAATTCCAGTGAGTACCTCCACAATACTGTTCTTTATTATAAACCTCAGATTCTTCTTAAGTGGTTAGAATTAAGGTTAGATGAAGTGCTGATGAATCCTTTGTTAACAAGCTTGCTCCAGTAATTCCACATTAAAGGATGATCTAGGCAAGATAGTGGCTAGATAAGCAAGGGTTACTTACTTAAGAAAGTCAAAGACAACTCCCCATTTTTGTCTGGTTGACAAGGAACACTCTAGAAAGTTTGTTTATATGACGGATTTGACTTGCCCCAAAGAATTCTTGTCATGTGGAAGAGAGAAATACAGAGATACTTTAAAGATGTATAGATAAGAGACATAAGAAGGCTGTCCTGGCAGAGACAATGCAGCAATTATCTTGATTTGTACAAGTTCCTATAATGTGGAAGTCAAAAAACTTAACAGAGGAGAAACCACTGAAGGAAAACCTTCGCTGCGGTAGGAAAACTGATGAACTATGACCAATTTCTAAGTTAAGTTTAGACAAGTTTGAGTTACAGACTTCACAGGAACCTAGTCACAAGGAGTTCACTAAGTTTCTGTGAATTTTGTCTTTAGGAGCTTGACCACAGTCAAGTCAGTGTCAGATAAAAATCTGGTGCTTCTGGCAGGGTGAGGGGAAGAGAAACAAATCAATTTGAAATAAGTTAGAGCACTCTGTTCTTAACAAGGCCTGCCCTTTTAGAAACACAATGTATAACATTAATAAATGATAATGCCAGTAAAAAAGAAGACATGTGAAACAATGACTGATAATGTTCCCAAATTTCTGTTAAACACCAAACTACAGATCCAGGAAGCATACAACGTTAAGAAGGATACATATTGAAAATACATAAGAATGTCATTTTCAAACTTCAGAAATTAAAAGATAATGTGCAAGAATAATACGCAGCATATTTTGCAAAAGGAACTGCCTTTCCCCTTCTCCTTAGGTGATACCCCTTCCCCTTTCAGTTGAAGAACCTTGCACTTAACTGCTTCCCTCAAGGGAAATCTCCCAGATAAACACTGCTAGCCTTGAAAGGGATTCTTTAGTACCTGGCAGTAAGCCTACCCACTAAGTGAGTTTGAGTTCTAACATCTGAGGATTTTACAACAGAAGTTACAGAAGAACTACATACAGGAATCTAACCTTCAGAATAAGAAGTTACAGGAAACCTGCAATCCAAGTACATAATTATCTACGACAAGCAATGCCTAAAGTAATTAGTATTTGTAAGGATGAAATGACCACAATCCTTTTCATCTCACAATCATTAGATTAAAAAGTCTTTTGGGGGGCCTCCCTGGTGGCGCAGTCAGTTAAGCAACACACTATGAAGCAAACCTCAGCCACTGCAGCACAAGTTCAATCCCTGCTGCCGGCCAGGGAGGGGACCCACATGGCGCAGCAGACCTCTCCTGTCTTGCCCGCTGCTCCTCTCAGCAGTGTACTTCTGTTGATCTGCCTGTTCTGCTCCCTGCTCTGTCTGTGGTGAATCCTCTCACCCCCCACACCTCTAGCCTGTACCCCAGTGTTTGTATGCATAAATAAATAAATCTTTAAAAAAAAAGTCTTTTGGTTCAATATTCAATACCATTTAGAAATTGCTATTACAAAAATAAGCCTGAGGGGTTTGTAGGGAGGGATCCAAGTTAACAGTCACTATTATTTATCTAAACAGCTGCCCAAATATGGCAACAGGGTCCTCCCTAGTGGCGCAGGGGTTAAAGACTCAGTGCTGTCAAGCTATCATGCTGACCAGTCACTGCTAGCCACTGCCAACCACTGTGGTTTGAGTTCAATCCCTGGTCAGGGAGCTAAAGCACAATGTACAGCAGACCTCTCCTGTCTCACCCGCTGCTCCCCTCAGCAGTGTATTTTGGTAGATCTGCCTATTCTGCTCCTCACTCTGGTCAATTTTCACCCCCTCCATCTTTGAGACCTATACCAAGTTCTTGTATGCATAAATAAATGAAAATAAACCTTAAGAAAATGCAAACATTAAATGTCCACCAAAGCATATCCTTAAAAAATTACATCATATTTCCAACTACTAAAGTATAGAGACAGAAATATTGAGTATTACCATTTTTCACTGAAATGGAATATAGTGTGGGAAATCTTGTTGCAGCATCTTGGAAAAATACAGTCTGCTAAAGAGAGATCCACATCCTTTTATGAAGTATGTTCTCAAATTTCTTGGCTGTAGGAATATTACATTGTATGGATCATACTAATATTTATCTGGCTTTGAATTTGGACATAGTTCTTCCCATCACTGTATATAATATTATATTGGAATTTATATAAAAATATCATTAAGCTATAAAGATTCCCAGAGAAAGGAAAGATTGGCTCAAAAAATATAAAAAAGACGCTTGACCTCATTCATGGAAAAAATGCAGAGATCAGTGCATACAAAAATGGAAGTTATCTACAAATATATAACACTGGGAGTTAATAAAATAAGATGATACATATTCTGTGTACTGCTTATTAGAAGACAACCTGGAAAAAAGTTACAGATATATGTAGCTGTTGACACAGTAATTGACCTCTATGAATTTATACTACAGACATAACTAGGATATATGAAAAATGCCTATGCACTAAATTATCTACTGTAACACTTTAACAGTCAAACATTCAAAGCCAGAAAACTGATTAAATATTAGTATGATCCATACAATGGAATATTCCTACAGCCAAGAAAAATGAGAACGTACTTCATAAAAGGATATGAATCTCTCTTTAGCAGACTGTATTTTTCCAAGATGCTACAACAAGATTTCCAACACTACTTTCTTAATACATTGTTCTTGAAGCTTTTAGTTTGAATCTGTGATAATCTTTTATCAAAACAAAACTGATGCAATCTAATTAATTGTCTTCTGCTAATAAATCATAAAAAGTCACCCATATTACACCTGGTACTTTCGGACACTCACTCTTGAGCCTAGATCACACTGTTAGGAAATCCCCCATGATATTCTGATTGACAGTCAAGTCTCTACCAGCAGACATGTGGAGATGATTCTAGGGCCAGCAATGACTACAACCCATCAGAGATAAAAGAACTATAAACCCATTCAACTCCCAGAATGATGACAAACAAAATGATTTTTAAATCACTAAGTTTTGGTTTTGTGGGTCTTTTTTTTTTTTTCAGAGTGATAAATAATTGGAACAATTTGGAGGTGAAAATTTAAGTTATATTATAGTTGATCTGATGCTTTAAATTGTGTAAAAAGGGGGAAGGAGAATATACAGATTTCAATGTAAATTTTTTTTAAACATTTTATTTATGCATACAAGAGCTAGGGTACCGGCCAGAGGCAGAGGGTATGAGAGGACTCACCAGACAAGAGTAAGGAGCAGAAAAGGCAGAATGACTGAGACACACTGCTGAGGGGAGCAGCGGGCGCAGCAGGAGAGGTCTGCTGCAATATGTGGGTTCCCTCCCTGGCCTGCAGCAGGGATCGAACTCTGCGGTTTGCTTCATAGTGCATTGCTCAACCCACTGCGCCACCAGGGAGGCCCCACAATGTAAATTTTTAAAGAATATACAGCAAAGTAACATTTTCTCTAGGGAAAAGAACTGAGTAGAATTTAAGATGGAAAGGAGACTTTCAATGTAATCATTTCAATGTAAACTGACTAATGAACAAATTAATGAAGTAAGAAAATAAAAGTGATATTGTGGTTGGTATAAAAATGAGCAAGATGATTTTGGAACATGAGCATTTTAAATTATTTCAAAATATTTTCAAATTCTTTCCCTTGTAAAATGATATAAAGGTCCTTATCTGCCAAATACCATGTATTTTATAACAATGCTACATCCCACAAACATTTCCTAACTGAACCATATTTCCCAGTCTGATAGTTTCTTAATCATATAATTTAGGAAAACAGAAACAAAACCACACACACATAAAAATGCACTATTCCAGAAACACAAGTGGCATTGAAAAACACCATCTTTAAACTGCCATTTAGTTGCAAAACCTCTTTTCTTACATACTTTTTCTTGCTTCCATTTCCTAATCTATGAAACTTGTATTTACCAATGTGCCATGATAAGGTCCAAATGAGTTGTGTCAAAATGCTGTGTAAGTTCTATGACTGTATATTACAAATGATCTTGAAATTATACTTTATTTCACAGAAGTCACATTTTTCTAGAATACTTAAGAATGCAGTAAATGAAAGGCAGTGTTCAAAAAGAGTTGTATCATCTAATTGGAACACATTCTGGATCTAGTTTTATGCAAAGAAAATTGTATTTTGGTGGAGAAATGCTGAAAGTGTCTAATAATTATACAGTGCAAGAGTCCCATATCAGACTATCCTTTTTGAGACCTGAGAGCATTTGCGGTATTCAACTATGGAAACAGGCTAAAAACCGTGAATGACTGGTTCCTCACCATCCTTCTACCTCTCCTCACCTATTACCTTGAAGAGAGGATAAATGCTATTTATCAACATTTATTTTGAATACCCTTCTTTCCAAGACTTATAGTACTAAGGATTATTTATTTTCAAAATCTAAGACACTGGGCCTCCCTGGTGGCACAGCAGGTTGAGTAACACACTGTGAAGCATCCGGTGCACAGCAGTGTGAGTTCAATCCCCCGCCAGGTAGGAGACCCACATGGTGCAGCAGACCTTTGCTGCCTCGTTCACTGCTTCTCTCAGCAGTTTATTTCAGTCCATCTGCCTGTTCCGCTCCTCACTCTGTCTCTAGTGAATCCTCTCACCCCCTGCGACTTTGACGTATATCCCAGCTCTTATATGCATAAATAAATCTTTTTTTTTTTAAAAAAAAAAAAAACAGGGCCTCCCTGGTGGCGCAGAGGGTTGAGCAGCGCACTATGAAGCAAACCGCAGCCACTGCAGCAAGAGTTCGATCCCTGCTGCCGGCCAGGGAGGGGACCCACATGGTGCAGCAGACCTCTCCTGCTGT
>JAGFMF010011681.1:5205172-5216223 GCA_019455555.1 Galemys pyrenaicus | reverse complement strand
CTCACCCCCCCCCCACCTCTGGCCTGTACCCCAGTGCTTGTATGCATAAATAAAATAAATCTTAAAAAAAAAAAAAAAACTTCAGTAAAACTTGCCCATAATATGTCACTGCATGACAATTATGAACTCTACTAGGCACCGAATGGCATTTAATTCACTATTTTGGTACAGAAATAACACAAGGCATGAAATTTTAGCTTAAAATCATATTTTAATTTTCACAGCTTTTTACTTTTTAAAGACTTAACTTTGTCCAGATACTGCATTTAGTACTTACATAATCACTAAACAATCTTATGGACTATCACAATCCTTAAAAATGAGGAAACATGCACTGAGAGGTTATATAACTTGACTGAGGTCACACAGCTACTGTGACAGAGCGATGACAGAGCTGGGTTTTAAAACTGAGGCAAGAGTTCAGGTTCTGGAACCAGACTGAGTTACAGTAATTTTGAGGAAAGCGCTTGATACTGATCTTAAAACTTAAGAGCTCCAAAAATTATTGGCTATATTAGGAGATTTCTGTTTAATGGTACTTTTTTTTTGCTTAATGGTGATTTTGGAGCAGCCAATTTTAAAGCTCCCAGGTTTGTGTATCTATTGGCTAAAGACTGTTTTCTCATGTACTCAAGAACGCATCTGGCAATGTTAGCAGTAGTTGTCTACATATTAAGCTTGTTTTTTTATTTACTTATATTACCTGTAGTTTTTGGGCTAACAAATGTCATTTCTATTTAACACATTCAGAAAAAAACTAGTCTATATGCCAACTTTTTCATGTTCTCTTATTATCTAAAGATACTACTTTTCAATCTCAAAGGAATTAGCAAATACTTAAACAATTTTCCCCAAACTACTCACATAACAGCTTTCTTCCACTATAATAAAACTACCATCACATGCTAGCAATATTAAACCTATAACCAGTGCTATATTCCACTTAGCTAGCACATAAAAAAAATCTGTCTGAGTTTATAATAATGAATCTTCACAATGATTCATTAATAAATCCATGAGATCCTATATTCTGTAGAACATAAAACCATCTCTGCCTTATTTAGACACCAGCTCTGAAGAGTCCTTATATTTCTGTAGTAATACATAAACATTTATAAATGAAATATATCTGAGTTGCTTCCAAACAATGAGAACATAAATAAAACAAGTTGACCACCAGATAATTGAAGCTAGGGGCTTGGATCATTATATTATTCTCCCTGTTTCTTTATATTTAAAAATCTTCTGCAATAATAAAAAAAGTGCTCTAACTCCCACATCTAACCAACCCTAACTTCCCTACCATCCTCCTCAAGAGACATACCAGATCAGATTTGGGGATCTAATTCTGGATTTACCAGTTTTTGCAGGAGCAAACACTTTCATTTCCAAGTCTTTATTTTGGGAATACCTAACTTACATAGCTACTGTGAGAATAATAGAATATATGTAAGAAATATAATATAATGCTGAGACACAGTAAAAAGTGAAATTTGGTCTTTGGTAAAACAAGCAACAGAATGCCATGTAGGTTGAAAGTGCACCAACCATTGTCCAGGTAATATTACACAGCATAACAATTTAAACACTTTCCAAGTGTCTTTTTATCTACAAGACCGACAATCAGTAAACTGAGTTAAGGAAAACATCAGATTCCCATAAAAAAGAAACCAACAATACAAGGTTAGTAGTTAGCCTTGCCTTTAAGGTTTGGAACTATTGGATTTTAGTTACCCCAAAGCTCTCAAACAAGAAACAATTATACAGTCAACACTCGATGGTTAAGTGCTTATATTCACAACTCAATTAAAACTTCTATTTTGCAGAAAATGCGATTTTTAATCTTGCAAATAACTTATTCTGAAGTCATTATGGGTGCTCTTTAACCAAAATCTTATTAACAGCTGCAGTTAACATTATGCGAGTATTTTCTACCAAGCCCTAGTTTATTACTTTTGCTTACAATTTCCCTCAGCTCCTATGTCCCGGTTTTACATTGAGAATAAACTTTTGGAGCTGTCCTGAGGATCACAGTGGTGTACACATGGGGTTTTTCTTTATTAGTTACGTGAAAGGTAAGTGATACAACACTGATATTGCTTAAGCAAGACAAAAAAAGCAAGTATGTGAATTATGACGTTCCGAGGTTAAAAAGTCTGAAAGCCTTGGGAGTGGGGGTGAGGGGCGGGGATTACCAGGAAAGACATCAGAACAGGTTTAATGTTCTCTACCTACATAGGGTGTTCCACAGCCTAGTTACCTTCAGTTCTCCAGTGAACTGCTGTTCACCACCTCACGTACAACAGGCTATTTTGACCAGCCTCCTCCCTCCAGTAACCCGTCTTTGGAAGTCGAAGGTAGGCGGAGCTCCCCAAATTCACACCTGCTGTAGGCCCCGAGTCGTCCTAGGAGAGCACCTGAGTAGCTGAACCAAACTTCAGATGGGCAGATCAAGCAGGATTCGCCAGGCGCGCTGGCCAAATTCCCCATTCCTATTCCCTTCAACCAGGCCCGGCTGAGGCTAGGACACCCACATCCCATCCCGCCCCGCACCCCCCAGCACTGGCAGGACAGGAGCTAGGCGGAACCGCGGCCTCCAGTGCTCTTTCACGGCGCCATCTTGAGAAGGGAAGAGGGTGACACCCGTCGCTCCCCCAGTCAGTTCCCAAATCCTGATTTCCAGAGCCCCCTGGGAAATGAGTCACCAGGGCCGGCGGAAAGAAGCAGGATTCGACAGCTCGCTGGTCCAAGGGCCGGCGCGCGCGCGCGGCAGAAGGGGCGGGGGACTCCGTGCCGGCAGGGCGACAGGCGGGCTGGGGACCGCCGACAACCCGGGGTCCCGGCTCGCTCTGGACAGGCGGAAGAACAGCGCGGTTACCTGAGACCGAGGCACGCAGAGCCGCGGGGCTGACGCTTTCCGGCAGCAGGCCCTGGAGGTAGCCCGAAAGACGAGGCCGAGGCTGTGGCTCTGGCGGCCGCGGCGTCTCCTTCTCGCGCCGCTCCCCTCAGACTGGACGGTGCCGGGCTCTCGCCGTGGTGCCGCCCCCGTCGGGCTCCGTCTCCGCCTCTCTCTGCTCCGCCTTCCTCTTTCCTTTCTCCTCCTCCGCCGCCGCTAACGCCGGCGCGGGAGTTCCGAGTAATTCTTCCTCCTCCCCTCCTCGGCCTCCTCCCCTCAGGCCGGCCGCCGGCTCCTTCTCGAACTAAAACACAAACACTCAAGTCCCAGCGCGGGAGCCACTTCCGCCGCCCAGCGCCGGCCTCACCGCCACGTCGCTGCACGTCGCGAACTACGCCCTACCGTCACTTCCGGTCGTCGCCAACCCAGCGCTTCATCCGCTCGTCCCTCGGGTTCAAAACGCTCCCAGCCGCGGAAGGTTCACAGGGCGGGGCGAAGGCGTCACGTGACCACGCACCACCCTCTCCCTCCCGCCCTCTCCCGGGGCGCGCGGGCCCCGCCCTCGCCGGCGCCATTGTTATCTGGGCGGTGGTCCTGTGCTGGCGGCGTCGGGGGCGTCGGGGGCAGCTCCTGGGTCGCCCTGCCTTGGGGCAAGCCCGAAAATACTGGGTTTGTTGCTCTCAGCCTTTGTGGTGCGGCGAAGTTTTCTCTGTGACTATTTTGCTCACACTCCCCCGATCCTACCCGGTAACATCTCCTAGCCTGGCAACTCGTAAAGGGCTTTTGAAAGAGGACTTTTCCAGCAGGAGACCCTCGACTTGACACTGGGGATGGGTGGGTGAGTAAAGGATATTCAGTGCCAGGACGAAGTTAATACCTTTCTTAGCCCCAGAGTTGTCTGTAAGCGGCGAAATCTCAAAACTTGCTTTTAACGAGCGCTTACCTGGTTTTGGTGGAGAGGGGCAAGTCCTGAAATAATAGCTTTTACTGAAAGTTTCCCTTTGCTGATTACTGTACTGAATGTTTTGCAGGGATTGTCCCGATTTTTATTTTTATACTGAGGCAGTTACTCTGAAACTGACTTGTCTGCCTTGCTACTTTAGTGACTCCACCGAGTGATTCTTACCCCTGTTTAGCATGGTACCTGAAGCAAATCTTAAATCATGGTTGTGGAATTAATGGATGAGGTGTGCCTATTTGAGGGTAAAGAATATGAGACGCAGACATTGAGTAACTTGTCCAGAATCACCACGGGCTCGATGAAATTGGATTCTAACTTGCAAGCTGGCTCTACAACCCAAGCCCGAAACATTAACCTCCTCTGCAGACCTACATAAAGATGTTACTTTGGTTAAAGCTTACAAGGTAGTCTCTCTGTCCAGCATCTGAAAGAAAAAAATTAAATTCGTCTTGTAATTTGATAGAATTCTAAATTGATTTTCCCTCAGGATCAGAACTACTTTTCAGTTTGCAGTTTACCATTTATAGCCCTGTTTTGAGGGCATCAATATTGATTGTCTTTGAGGTGTACTTGGGTGAGGTATCCTGTGGGTGCTCAGTCAACATTATGCAATGAAGATAATTTGAACCCTTAAATAGCCAGTCTTTTCAGATCAACTCCTCAGTTACTAACCAGAAGAACATAATAATCATATGTAAATAGTATCCGAGGCACTTTATCACCAAGGGATTGTTCCAGTATGATATTAGTCATGGTAATACTTCTTGGACAATCCCAGGAAGGATCAGGAAATAGGATACGTCACATCAGTTTTGGCATGTCAGCAATATGTCCAAAACCAAACCTGTCTCATCCTGAACTTGCCTTTGCTTGGTGACAGGTTTTAAACAGTCTCCCAGTCATCTGGACTTGAAACTGCAAAATCATCTTCACCCCTCCCATTGTCCATTCTATCAAAAATTCTGTAGTCTGGGGCCTCCTTGGTGGCACAAGGGGTTAAGTTGCAGCACTATGAAGTTATCTGCAGCCACTGCAGCACACGCTGGATTCCAGGCCAAGGATGTGACCCACATGGTAGAGCAGACTTCTCCTGTCTTGCCTGCTGCTCCCCTCAGCAGTGTATTTCAATCTGTCCACCTGTTCTGCTCCCCACTCTGTCTGGTGAATCCTCTCACCCTCCACACCTCTGGCTTGTATCACAGTTCTTGTATAAATAAGTAAATCTTTTTTTAAAAATTCTGTAATCCCCAGATCTGAGACATAATCCCAATATTTGGACCATAGTATACCCTAATCATGCCAATCTGCTGTGTATTCTCTGATGATGCTTGGCATCTTTGATCACCTTGTTCTTTCCACCTGGAACACTATTATCTCACCCATCACTGCAAGTCTCTCCTTGGGTGCGATTCCTGCTCCTCTGGACAGTGTCTGAGATGACTACTACTGAATTTGTCTTCTTCCTGCAGTTTCATACTACTTTGCTTTACTCGCTATAGTGGGTCTAATATACAGTAGTCCCCTTTATCCATGGAGGATATGTCCCAACACCTCCCCATGGGTGCCTAAAGCCACAGATAATATCAAACCACTAGATTTTGTCCTATATGTACACACCTACGATACAGCTTAATTTATGAATTAGACATAGTCAGTGATTAGCAACAATTAATAGACTAGAGCCATCATTACAGTGTACCTTAACAAAAGTTATATGTATACTTTTTCTCTCAAAATATTTAACTGATATTTTCAGACTAGGGTTGGCCATAGGCTACTGAAACTGTTGAAAGTGAAACTCTACAAGGCAGACAGTAGAGTGCCCAGACTTTTCTCCAGTCTTGTATTTCCATTAGACTTTAAAGTTCTTAAGGTCCTGCACTGTAATTTATTCATCATTTAATTTTTTTTTAATTTTTGCATAGAAGAACTGTAATATAGTCTAGAGATCCAGGGAGTGAGAGGATTCACCAGTGACAGAGTGGGGAGCAGAATAGGCAGATTTACTGAAATACACTGCTGAGGGGAGCAGCAAGCAAGACAGGAGAGGCCTGCTGTGCCATGTGGGCCAGCTCCCTGGGAGGGGATCCAGTTCAATCTGAGACTTAAGCCCTAGGCCACCTGGGAGGCCCACATGGTCTTAATTCTTTTGGAACTTTGATGGATGTAATAGAGACTTCCAAAATATTTGTGAATTTACATTTATGTGAACATTTGACGTAAGACTTCATAACTCATGAATACTGAAATTTATAAACTGTCAGAAACTCCCCGATTTCATCATCCTGGTATCATCCTCATACATTTCTTTTTACCAGTTTTGTTTTGAGATGCATCTCCTTCCTGAATACATTCCACAATATTTTGTAGCTTAGTCATGATGTTTGCCAGGGAGACTGCTACTCCCATGGCTAATACTTCTTAGATCCAGTGGTATTTTTGATTGAAATGCCACAGTAAAACTTTGCTATCTTCCCCCCTACCCCCTTAGCCCCAGATAGTTGAGGAGGAATAATATTTATTTGGTGTCAAACATGGGGTACTAATTGTTCATAGACTCTGTCAAGGTACTACAAGTGGGCCCCAAATAAAGTCATCAGGGAGCCTCCCTGGTGGCACAAAGGCTTAAGTTTCAGTGCTGTGAAGCTGTATCTGCAGCATGAGCTTGACCCTTTGCCAGGGAGCTCACCCGCATGGCACAGCAGACCTCTACTGTTTCACCTGCTGCCCCCCTCAGCAATGTACTCCAGTAGATCTACCTGTTCTGCTCCCCACTCTTTCTCTGGTGAATCTTCTCCCCACCTGTCCCCCCACATACATACATCCCAGTTCTTATTTGCATAAATAAATAAAATAAATCTTAAAAATAAAGTCTTAAATATTGTCCTTAATTTTAGCTTTCTCTCTCAAATCTCTATGCAATTCACATATTCCCTCTACCATGCACACGCAGCACCCTATATCTTCTACCTTTTCTTCCAGGAAATCTCTTATCCCTTGAAAAATGAATCTGCACAGCTGTTAATGAATGGTAATATTTATTTTGAACTGGCATTCCTTAGAATTCCTTATGCTAGAGTTAGCAAAATTACCGTGGCAAGGCAATCAGCAAAAGGCTGTGGAAACTTGATCTAGTTATGTTTTAAAAGCTTTTATCTGCAGAGTATCATGCAAGCCTCTGTTCCAGTGACACCTAAGAAACGTCACTAATTCTAAATTCCCTCCACATCAAAACTTTGTTTTTTTCATAACACTTAGCACTATACCAGATGATCTTACTTATTAGTTTATTTAATGATCACCGTACTAGAATATAAATTCTACAACAAAGGGACTTACTTATAGTCCCAACACTGACTAAAAGTATGAAATCAAGAAATACTTGTAAATTGAAAGAATCCCTATAGGATCATGTCGATTTATAAACTACCAATTTATTTAAAGTGCATAGGGGTGAAGGAGATAGATATATATATTTATTTCTTAAAAATGTCTTTGAATATATTAGTCATCTAGAAAATTTTGGTAAATGACTTTTACAAATGTGAAATAGTATTTCCCTAGTCACCTTTTAAAACTTTGGGGGGATTTTACAATTTTACAAATTTTCTATAGAGTTCTTAAAAAGACTGGACTCCAGGGCCTCCCTGGTGGCGCAGTGGGCTAAGTAATGCACTATGAAGCAAACCGCAGCCACTGCAGCACGAGTTCGATCCCTGCTGCCGGCCGGGGAGGGGACCCACATGGCGCAGCAGACCTCTCCTGCCTCACCCGCTGCTCCCCTCAACAGTGTGTTTCAGGAGATCTGCCTGTTCTGCTCCCTGCTCTGTCTCTGGTGACTCCTCTCACCCCCTGCACCTCTGGCCTGTACCCCAGCTCTTGTATGCATAAATAAATTGTTTAAAAAAAAAAAAGACTGGACTCCTATAAATTCCATTCAAATTCTAAGGTATGTGTTCTCTGTATCCCTAATGTGTGTAGAACATGACAAATAATTCACCAAATATACTTTCATAAAATCTGACAGAAGTATAACCCTAATTTATTTATTTAAAGATTATTTGTGCATACAAGAACTGGGGTACAGGCCAGAGGTGTGGAGGTGGGGGGGTGAGAGGATTCACCAGAGACAAGAGGGGTGAACAGAACAGGGAGGATGACTGAAATACATTGCTGAGAGGAGCAATGGGCAAGACAGGATAGGTCTGCTGTGCCATGTGGGTCCCCTACCTATTGGGGTATTGAACTCATGCTGCAATGGCTGGAGAGGCTTTATAGTGTGGTGCTTAACCAGGGGGGTCCTGTAACCCCAATTTAAATAAAATCTCATGTTTAAAAATCAGTTTGTTAGTCTACAGTATTTTAAAAATCCAGTATACATTATTGTGTAACATCTCAAGCTTTAATATACTTTAGATGCTATTTAATGCATAGATATTGACGTATAAGTGTTCTCAAAGACTTTAAAATATTTCTGTACCACAGGGTCCAAATAAAATAACAGAATTTAAAGTAGTTCTTTAGCACCAGAAGAACTATATGAAGTGCACATGTATTTGCACAAGAAAGGACCTAAAATGTATGGTCACCACCAGAAAGGGTGTTATGTATTCTCTGATCACCAATAAAATTAATAGGCCAGTGGCCATCAGGAAGTCTATGGCTGAACTCATCTTGGGTTTGGACAACCCAAGAGTAGTTGGTGAGATCCTTTGCTGTAGTGCTCAGGACCATGTCCTTACAGTTTTCTTGCCCTTCAAATCTAGTAAGGAAGAGGGAAAAGAGAGAAAAAAAACAAGATTTGGGAGGAAAGCAAGAGTGAGGGAGAGATGAGGGAGGCAGGCAGAGAGAACTGGACAGTGTGATCAGTTGGAGAAAGAATTGCGAGCCAAGCCACGCCCCCGTTTCTCAGGTAACCGGGTAAACAGACCCGAGGCATCTCTCCCTCCTGTGAACTCTGGTAGTTGTTAAGTGGTAGGCTGGAAACCTTAGGCAGGGATACCGAATGGAGATGTTTTCTTTTGTGAGAGTGGGATCCCAAAAAGATTTGGGCCCCCCAAAGGATTGGGAACTTCCCTTGAGCCAGGTAAAGCGTTTCCATTAGAGATGAGTGCCGTTGGAGGAATGAGGTCTGAGAGGAAGTCTCTACTTAGAACGAAGGTAGGACTCACCCAGGAAAGAAAGGCTGACTTAGGAGAAAGGAGGGTCTTGGTGGGTACAAAATCTCCTACAGAATTGGAGCTCAGCATGGAATTGGGAAAAGATTCCCCATGGGGAGAGAGCACTTTTGTTAGAAATAAATGTGAGGAGAGAATGGCGTCACCAGAAACAAAATCTCCATTGGGTAAGGAACCTGAAATGAGATCAAAAAGACAGAATATTTCTAGGACCCTCGTGGATAGGAGTAATTTAGGAGTCAACGGGGTAACAGGCGCACGGGAAACAAAACCTTTTCAGGATATGTTGCCAGGAAGAAGGGGGTTAGAAAATGAGGATCTTCTGGCGGAGTGTTCTTCTGGAAGGATAATCCATTCTCCCTTGGGCATGATGTGTGGAAATCCACAGGCTCTAGGGAGCAGGAGCAGTACTGTGGTTGGTACCCCTGAAGGCTTAGGGGAGTCAGTGGGAAAGCAACCTCTTTTGAGTATGGAACCTAGACAGGAGTTAGGAAAAGAATCTTCTTGTGTTGTGATGAAGCCCTGCCAAGAGATGATGCCTCCTGTGAAGGTGGACATTGGGCTACCCCATTCAGAGGAGCCAGATGAAACTGAGAATGCAGAGCCTCAATTAGGTTTGGTCATAGAACCTCCTGAGTACCATTTTGCCCCGCAATCTGAAGAGGCAAAGGATGCTGAAAACACTGAACCCGGAGTGGAGCCTCCAGATGGCATCAAACCCATATACACTGGGAAATATTTTGATCGCATGCCTTGCTGGCCATGTGTAAGTTGATTTTTTTCTAGTACTTTCCTTAAGAACTATACATTACTGTATCTTTATTAAGATGTTGAACTGAAAAAAAAAAAAAAAGGTTGAACTGATTAGGCTTGTTTGGGTTTCTGGAATCAAATTGAAGAGATTTCATTGAGAATCTTTGTGAAAGATTTATTCAATGTGAACAGAAACAAGCGCATCCACTGGGATTCTGATATCCCTTGTCCTTTTGACTTTTTCCAACTTTTAACCTTGTGCTATTTCTTCTGATTTCTCTGTCTCCCTTCCTGTCAGCTTTGTTTTCTGTGTACATCAGTGGCTCCTTCTGAGTGCTTCCTTTTTCCCTGTTAACCTTCATTTCACTCCTCAATCTTCAAATGAATTAGAAAGTACTTTCTGTAATAAACATGGACTGGAAGGGGAAGATAATGCATGACAGGTAAAAAGTTAGATGGCCATTCCAAAGAATGACTGCCTGAAATTAATGTAGAATTAGAGATAATGGAGTACAGTTTTGAAAGCCTTTTAGGAGATGATAGTGTTAAGAATTGCCATCTGATTGTGAGGGTGAAAGAGGAGTGCATGATGGGTGATTTAGGAGTTTTCTAGGTTTGTAATTATTTCTGCTGGTTTGGTCATAGGCAATATCCAATAGTGGCCAGTCTAAGTTTTCTTTTTTTTTTTTAAGATTTATTTATTTATGCATACAAGAACTGGGGTACAGTCCAGAGGTGTGGGGGTGGTGGGTGAGAGGATTCACTTGAGACAGAGTGGAGAACAGAACAGGTGGATAGCCTGAAATACACTGCTGAGGAGAGCAGAGGGCAAGACATGCTGTCCCATGTGGATGGGCTTCCTGACCGAGGATCAAAATTGTGTTGCAGTGGCTGCAGATAGCTTCACAATATTGCGACGTAACCCCTTGAGCCACCAGGGAGGCCCCGATCTAAGTTTTTAATAACTAAAAGGTATCAGTTGAAGAATGCAGAGATATATTTGCTAATGTGAGATAGTCTGAGCCATACATGACTCTTTTGGAAACATGTTTATGAGAGATGTTCAGAGAAAGAAATGGTAATGAAGTGAATTCTTACTGTGTAGCTCATGGTATATAGTGGGAGTTTAGTTAACATGCATGATAAATGTAAGGGGACCTGAAGATTTTTTAAAGATTTATTTATGCATACAAGCACTGGGGTACAGGCCAGAGGTGTAGGGGGTGAGAGGATTCACCACAGAGAGCGGGGAGCAGAACAGGCA
>JAGFMF010011681.1:5179179-5205122 GCA_019455555.1 Galemys pyrenaicus | reverse complement strand
GCACAGCAGGAGAGGTCTGCCATGCCATGTGGGTCCCCTCCCTGGCCGGCAGCAGGGATCGAACTCATGCTGCAGTGGCTGCGGTTTGCTTCATGGTGCACTGCTTAACCCACTGTGCCACCAGGGAGGCCCGGGACCTGATGATTAAATAGAAGAAAGAAGAGCCAAAGAAGAGGTGTATCTGATGGTACTGTTGAGGAGCATTAAAAGAGCATCTTTATGGCATTCTCGGAATAGGTGATTCCACACTGAAATTTGAGGATACAATAGAGCCGACATGGTCACGGGGATTCTTCAGAATTTTGTTCCCCTTGGAATGACATTATTTTCTCTTTTGATTGCTGAATAGTATGGAAGCTTTTAAAGATCTCTTAATGACAAAAATGCAGTATTTCTTTAAACTAGTATTGATACTTTCAGTAACTTAGTCTTTCTCTTGTTGGGCATTAGGTTTTTTCCAGATTTTCCATAAAAATAGTCCATGAATATCTTTGTGCTTATGTCCTTTTATATGTCTAGGATATTTCCTTATGATAGAATCTCATAAGAAGCCAAAGAATGAATTTTTTTTCTCATTCCTAGTGCCAAATCACTTCCTAAAAAATGACATAACTAAATTTTCAAAATTGGTAATTAAAAAAATGAATAATATTCATTAGACTTCCTTGCCACATCTGTGTAAAAAATGTTTGACTTAAATGTGGGGGATATAGGCAGTACTTTGAATGGTGGGTGCTAAAACAATGCTCCTTGGAGATGGCATCAAGGTACTTTCTGAAACCTAGATGGTTTTCTCCGTAAAAGGAATTTTGCTCTCAATATTTAACATAAAAAGTTTTTACCTACCCATCTATTGATATTTCCACGTCTTTTTATACATTCATTTAATCATCTTTCCACTTATTTAATTTTTCTATTCCTCTGCCAACATGTACACATTCTCCAACTAATCCTAATTCCCCATACTCCTTTCAGATACCCAGAATATTATGAGGCATTCTCTCAGTTTATAATAAAACCAATAAATAACTATCAGTTGTGTTAAAATAGAGAAAGGGGAAATAATAAGAGATATGTTGCTGGGAGTGAACAATTATAGTCTTTGTCTTGGACAAAGACAGATATACCCTAAGTTAGAGTTATGTGAACATAACTATGTGAAATTGGGCCATTAACTGAATGGGCTGAGAATTTTTTATGCCAAAAGTAGGTTGTTAGTGAATTAAAAATCTCATGTACTGAAATACATAAAACTTTATTGAGTTTAGTTTTTTTAAGATTTATTTATTTATGCATACAAGAACTGGGGTACAGGCCAGAGGTGTGGGGAGTGAGAGGATTCACCAGAGACAGAGTGGGGAACAGAACAGGCAGATCTGAAGGGAGCCGCTGAGGGGAGCCGTGGTCGAGACTGGAGAGGTCTGCTGTGTCATGTGGGCCACCTCCCAGGCTGGGGGGTCAAACTCATGCTTCAGTGACTGCAGATGCTTCATAGTGCAGTACTTAACCCCTTGCGCCACCAGGGAGGCCCTTGAGTTTAGTTTGAATGCAGGCAAGTTCCCATTTTATTAATGATATAGGACAGTCAATAATTAACCTGTGAACCATCACAAGATAAATTCTGAAAGATGAATCCCTCAGCATGTCATAGTGCTATAGTACAACCCCTGAGTGTGAGTGCCATATCTGGGCATAAATCAGGACAAGAGCCAAAAGCAGAGTTGCAGAGAGGGGGAAAAAAAAGAAAAAAAGATTCATTTACAAGGGGAATGAGAAGAGGGAGGGTAGAGAGATAAATTGCTTGAAAAGTCCCATATCTTATGAGATGACGACCTCATAAGACTCACTTGGGGATACATATCCCAGGGCGCTACTGTCTGGGTGATAGATGGCTGCACTAGGATACCAGGGTGCAAGTCCAAAGTCAGAAAAACAAGAGAGCAATAGCATGAATTCGTTCAGGTATAAACTCAAGCATGGCTGCTTAAGTCAACCCCCAGTTCCCAGCAGCCCCCATTCACAAGACTCATGTTGTGCTTGGAGTTACAGTCCTTGGTGCCTGAGATCGCTTCAGCATGGAGGTGAGGTGGAGTCCCAAAAATGTCAGGGGTTGGAGTTCTTTCAGGATGTCATCTTGACCTTAGAGTTCCTTAAGTTGGGTGGATCATAGATATGGCTAGTACTGTAAAAAATGTCTGCTTACATATTTTTAGCATTTAGTGTTTACATGTCAAGGTTGCTTTAGATTTGCCATTTGCTACTTTTTAAAAAAATTGTACTAAAGTGTTTAAAAATAACTCTGTAGCATTAGAAACACAGGCTTGAATTCGAAATAAATTCTTTTTTTTTCTCATTACTTTGAAATAAATTCTCTTCTTCAAAATCCTTTCTCTCTACCCTACTCTACCCTAACAATGATGATCTATTGCTTTTTTTCCTTAGGCAGGGAAAGTTATTCCTGTTGGATACAGAGTTGCAAACTGCTTGACTGAAAAACTTCCCAGGGTGAGCATTTTCAGTATTATGCACTTGTGTTTCTATTTTTGCCTTGCATGTGACTATTGTAAGGCAACTCTCAACCTTCTTTATGAAAGTTGTATATATTTAATATGGTCAATTTGGATTCTTCACTGTATTTCAAGGTCTTGATTTCACCCAAGAAAGTGAAAATTCTAGGCTTATAATTTCTAGCTCTGCAAAAGCGACAGGGGGTTTGCTTTATTTCAATAGGAAATAGTCATTTCTGGGGTGTTTTTGAGCCTAGATACTCCCATGTTTTCTAAATATAATTTTGAAATTTGATTTCAACTTAAAGTACATTTTAGGAAGCTACAGTACTTGGACTTGTAGTTTCCCCATTACACTGCACTGGTGTAATGCTGCACTGGTCAGTGAAGGGTGTTCATTGATTGGTCATTGATTGGGAATTGGAAATTTGACCAGGCTTGGGATATGACTCAGATCAATCGGCATATATTGAATAGTGTACTTAGTAATTCTGTTTTCTTGTTTTACTGTTTGTAGTTAATTACCCCCCCAGAGGTTAAAAAGTTTTTCAACTTCAGATATCCACCTGTTGGAGCAGAAAGAGTATTTTATGGCAGAGCAAATGATCCCCCAATACCACCTCATCTGACACATGGACTCAGATCTACAGTTTCAATACCGGTAACTTCTTTTGTTTTCCACCCTGAACGGTACTCACTAACCAAAGTGAAAGTACACAGAGAAGTTATTAGTCAAATCAGCAGTTCCAGTTTTACTCCGACCTTTAACCTTGAGAAATGAAAAAAAAAAATCCAATAAGTGCAGTGAAGAGAGTGTAGAGAAATGAATGGTGTAAGCTCTGTTATATAGTCTCCTCTCCGATAAGAAAAACCAAATTGCATTTTATTTCCTCACAGTAATGAGAAATTCAGACAGATTTTGTTAGAGAACAGAAGGGCCAGACCCCTAGAAATCATGGCGTAGCGGCAGTACACGGTATTGCATAGACTTTGTGTGGAGGTAGAATCCAAATGCTATTATTGTCTGAATGGACAGTAAATTCACAGGACCTGCCACATGTCTGCAGGGACCTTGAGGAAATCACTTGGTCTTGTGTTTTCCACTCTGCTTTCTGGGAATGTTTCAGTCATGTAATTTGGAAGCTCCCCTCCTAAATTGTTCAACCCCATTGAAACTTTTTCTCTATTGAGAAAATACATGTCAATAAGAAAATACATGTCTAGACATGTCCATTCTGACAGTTCATTTGAAGGTAAGCAAAGATGATGAAATGTTTCTCCACAGTCTTATTCTCTTCTCCCCAGTGATTGATTAGCGTTTCAATTATTAGATGTATACTCTTTTTTGTTGTTACATTTGTGCTTCGTATGCTTCTTTTAGGCAAAGGTATTGATAAACCCACAACCTATTACAACATTTCAACAGCGAATTAAAGATAAAAAGGAATCAATATATTTTAGCAATCAATGGGCACCATTAGGAAAATCTCACGATCAAACGCCAGGATTACCAAAAGGCCTGGATATACTCAATACCACATTTGGGACAGCAGTCATCAGAGGTAGTAAAAAAATAAAGGAGAGGTGGGGAGGGAGTATGATATTCAGTTAAACTTTATTGTATTATGTATAAAGATTGAAACATGAAAAATGTACTTCAGAACAGATAAAATATCTTAATAGGATTGCATTTTTTGTTTATGTCGATATGACAGCATTACAGCAATTAGATCGTAATTTATATCTACGATTAATTCACTGGGTGTGGAAAGTACTGTCAAGGTGCACCTCATGTAAATATATACTAGCAAGAATGTTCTAGAATATGCATGTGTGTATTAGTTGGTTAAATGATTCATATATCAAAAAGAAGCGTTACTTTTAGAAGATTATTTTGACCCCAATTCTTGGCAGTATATCCAAAGGAAACAAAACATATTAATCTGTGTTGATAGATTGAAAGGGAAATTTTAAGAGGAATTATATTTTAAAATCATATGTAAGACAATGACGTGAAACACTGTGCACAGCACTGGGGACCTCCTGTCATGAAAAGCTGCAGTCAAACATTGCACAGTTCTAGCTTTGGGACTAGTAGAAAGGAGCGTGCTTCCTGATTCCAGTGACTCCCTGACACTGTGGGCTACTTTGAAGATGGAGATTCTAATCAAAATGGACTCGAGGGTGTGCCCGCCTGTCTACAGCTCCCAAAACTGCAGCATGGCTGTGCCACAGGGCATCAGGATTTCTGATTCAAATTTCCTTAGATCATTGGCTTGTGAAATCTGGACCAAATTAAAATAAAATTGGTCCAGAGAGTCTGAAAATTAGCCAGTCTTAGACTATGACTCAGGACAAGCCATACAGTTTTGATTATTTTCCAGAATTCCAAGGAGGTAGCCAGATCAATTGGCAGTCACCAACACAGTGACACTTAGAGTATGCCTGTCTTCCTTGATACTTTTTAAAATAATTGGTTAATGATTCTACATAGATTTCAAAATATAGGATAAATCTTCATTTATGTTGCTTTTTGTGTTTTCCCAGAGTATCTATGTAGCTTATGCAAACAGTATACCTCATTTCTCATTTGTTCTAGTCAATTTAAATGTGTTATAAATAAATGAAAAATATCTTTAAAGTGATTTCCAATGATTCTTTCTCTAGAATTTTCTGCTAGAGATGTGGTGAATCCACCAAAATCCTATGAAGAAGTAGTTAAGGAAGGAAGGGAAGGCCATGATCTGTATATTGTTTCTCACAATGCTTATTTTGCAGGTGAGTGTCCTCCAATGTACATTAAGCCTGAAGGTATGGGACTCAGATTTGTGCGAGAAATAAAATAGATAATGTGCATAAAGCCAAATGCCTGGCACTGATGGGTGATTAGTAGATGATAACAACTTATTATTCATAAGATTGTAAACTGTGATAACTGGGGATATATACACTCATGCATTTTGTACATAAATTGTAGAAACATATACATTTTGTACATAAAATGTAGAAATATATATCATATATCATCATATCAAATATATATATCATTAAAATGAAAAATCAGCTGAGAAGGATTAAATATTAGTATTATCTTTTGTGGTTTTAGGCTTTAAGATATTCTTATTTAGCAACTTCCCTGGTGGTGCAAGGGGTTAAGTCTCAGCATTATGAAACTATCCACAGCCACTGCAGCACGAGTTTGATCCCCAGCCAGGGAGGTGACCCATGTGGTGCAGCAGACCTCTCCTGTCTCGCCCACTGCTCCCCTCAGTAGTGTATTTCAGTAGATCTGCCTGTTCTGCTCCTCACTCTGTCTCTGGTAAATCCTCTTACCCCCCCCCCCCCCCCCCCCCCCCCCCCCCCCCCCCCCCCCCNCTCTGTCTCTGGTAAATCCTCTTACCCCCCCCCCCCCCGCATCTCTGGCCTGCACCCCAGCTCTTGTATAAGTAAGTAAATAAATCTTTTTAAAAAATTCTTGTTTACATGTAAGGGTTATTCTAAGTGTTTAGTTCTATATGAGGACTACTGGGTAGTGGTCAAGTACACAATTTTTTAATTGAATCGGGTTCAAATCCTAGTTTATCATTCATTATATTTTAGATCTCGGATATTTCCTTACCTGTTCGTCATCTAGTTGAAATTGTTGTTGGGGATAGTAATGCTGTGAGGATTAAGTGAGTGCTAGCAAAATGCTTAGCATGGTGTCAGGAACAATAACTATTATTATTACTACTATTATTATAATAGTAATAGTCTTATCTAATAGTAACATTTTGCTACAGTTATTCTATAATACAAGTAAACTACAGCTTGATTGCCCAGTGTGTTGATGTTAAGTAAAATCTTGATATAATAGAGATTGAGAATTCGACAGATACATTTCCTGAGAAAGCCCACGAACTGTGCATGATCTATGAATTCGTTCTTCATTAGCTGGAAGACTCCCCTCTTACTGCAGAACAAAGCCTCTCTCTTCTTTGCTCCCTCTATTTCTTTATTTTCCTTCTTTTACCATCCTGTCTGCTCTTCCTCCTGAATTTATGCTGGGACTTATCTCCTAAGCCTATTGTTCCACTGTCTAGAATCTGCCAATCTCTTCCCTGATGGCCAGTGTCTGCGAACTCTGTACAATCTGTACCATGAAAAATGCCAGTATAAGATCGTCTCTACCCTCCCTTTCAGACTGTTACTGGGTCTACCCACTCAGAGGTCACATTTCTTCCCAAACCTTGACTTTTCTCCATAGGTCGTCCTCTACTTCTGTGGTCTGCTTCTTCTCCTTCTTCCACACCCATCCCAACCCACTCTTGCTTTATTCCTCCTTCCCTTCCTCCCTCTTTTGTGAAAATATCTTATTCATTTTTTGAAAAAAGTTCAACATCTGTTGCACAATCAAATATAATGCCCCTCAGTGTTTTAAAAAGAGCTTTAGATCTTTGTATATATGCATGCATATCTATATATACACACACATACATACAACTTATAATGACTTATGCACTTTGCGGTTGGAGAAAAATGAAGATAGAATTTTTTTATATTCAGAAAAACTATAATGGGCTATAATTTGTGTGAAATTTCATTAATTTGCTGATATTTACACAAGTTTCATTAGTTTCTTGAAAAGTCATAGAACCCAATCTGATTTATATTGCCCTTAGTTCTTTCTCATAATGAAAGTACTTTATTATAAGATATATGTAACTGTAGAGAATTTATATATCATGGGAAAATAAAGAAAAACTAACTTGAAATCCTATTAGCTAGAGATAGCTACTGTTGATATGTTGAATATCTTTTTCTACTTTATCTGTTGAGCCATCTTTCTTTCTTTAAATGGAATAATACTCTCATGCTTTGGAGGAAATGGCTATCTATATTTAAATTTTTATACTTAAAATAATATGTCTAATGGAGCGTGATGGATTATTACAGGGACTCTGGTCTAATAGTAACATTTTGCTACAATTATTCTATAACACAAGTAAACTGCAGTTTGATTGCCCAGTGTGTCGATGTTAGGTAAAATCTTGATATAATAGAGATTGAGAATTAGACAGATACATTTCCTGACTCTGGTGGTAGGCAGGGTGTGAAAATATACATTTGTAGATATTTGAAATTATAACCCTGAAACAAATATAATGATGTAATGACAACATATATATATATACACACAAATGAGCTAATGACTTCTTAAAAAATAATATGCCTATGACAACATTCAGTAATAATAAATCTTCAATATCTTCTAGATACAGTTAGTGATGAAATAAAATGCAAGCTATATAGAAATATATAAAAATACAAAGAATGCAAACAAAATTTCCCACAATTCCTATTCTTTCACAGATACTTTTGAGTATATAAATACATGTCTGTTTTGCTCCCCAATACATATAACTTTTATCTATTTGCCTATTGCCCCATTGTATGAAACATCTTGGTTGTTTTTCTGTCAATATTTATATTGTATTTTTCAGTATTACAAAAATACATTGTTTATGTATCTTTGTGAATGTAATCCACTTCCTTAGGATACATTTCTAGATTTCTGAGCAGTTAAAACTGCTGTCCTTAAACTACTGTCCACCCTAATAACCATCCCAGTCTGCCCTCCTAGCTGTAGTGTATGAGAATTTCCAATTCTCCACCTCTTCCCTAATAGTTACCTTTGCCTGTCATATTAGAGCATGATTTCTCATTATTTTAATTTACATTATTTGAGTTAATAACTATTATGTTAATAATAATATCAGTGAGGTTAAATATCTTTTCTCCATCATTTCTTAACCTCTTAGCTGATCTCTAGTTTCGGTCTTACTTTCTCATCTAAAAATAAAAAGCTAATATCACATCATGACTTGTAAGAAAAACGTGCAGTATTAGATTTTAAATATACAGACTTCCATGTTAGATTTCCTAACTTAAGTCACCATTTGAACGCTTCTAACATGTGATAAGTGATTATCATGAGGATCTTGCCAAGTTTTGCAAACGCTAAATACTTCTCAAGTCTAAGCCTATTGGAAACAACTGCTGGACTTTCACAGCATTATCTTAGCTCGTCTGATCTGTGGGATCTCTGTAACATTACTGGGGGTCTATACTTTCCTTTCTCCTACATCATTTCCCTACTTACTTTCCAAATGCGGAACACAAGGCACTCTTGTGTACAAGTCTTGTATCTGTAGCCAAATCTGTACAATTCGGGGGTACTGTTACAATTACATTCTTTGTCTCACTCAGTTTTCAATGTCAATGAGAACATAATGTGCTTCTTGCAAGATAAGATTATTATGTTGCTCAAGTTTGAAGTCTTTACAAACCCGGCCCCCCCTTCCCCCCACCCCCACAGGAGAAGCAAAGAACCGAAAGTATAATCCAGCAAGTTTCCATAGGTTTAATTTGTATGGGGTCCCAACACCACATTTTAACGATGGAAGAAACATGGCAAAAACTTTACATTGGCTCCAAGAAATGCAAATGTAAGTTTAATTATATTATGTTCTGGAACAAGTGTTAGGTATATGACATATGGACTTCAAGTATATTTTTAAATTTATTTTTCAAAGGGACAGTGCATTGATATGATTCAAACATAAAATAGAAAATGATATACAGTGATATATCTTCCAAACCATCCAAATCTCTTTCCTTCTAGAGACAACCATTATACTGTTTTATGTATGTGTGTGTATCTCTCTGTGTGTATCATTCTAAAGTCACTTCATGCCTTTATAAGCAAAGATGATGGACTTTTTTTACAGAAATTTTTACAATCATGTTACATATAATTGACCATCATTTATATTCAACTTTTTAAATAGTTAATATGGGCACCTGATCATCTGATTTAACAGCATCTTGAAAACAATCTTCCTGTGCTTTCATTCTGTATATAGCTACTTACTCACAAAATTAAAGTTTCCTTAGTTTTTTATTTCCTATGTAATATTTTCTATCTAAGGCAACACTAAAACATTGGGTCATAAAAAAAATTCCTAATTCCTACTAGACTTTAAAAAATAGAAGGTTTGGAAATACCAGCATGGTAGATTGAATGGTGGCACCCCAAAAGATTTGTCCAATTCTAGTTTCCAGAACCTATGACTATTATTTCATATGTAGTTAAGGATCTTGAGATGAAGTGATCATTCTGAATCCAATAACAAGTGTCCTTATAAGGGAAAAGGGATACATTGGAGAAGGTGATGTGAAGATGGAGGAGCAGATTAGAGTGGTGTGGCCTCAAGCCAAAGAAGCTGAAGAATGTTCCTAGCCAATAGATGTTGGAAGAGGCAATGAGTAGGTTCTCCTATAGAGTCTTTGGAGGAAATGTTGCCTTGCTGACACCTTGATTTCAGACTTCTAGCCTCTAGAACTATGAGAGACTATGCTTTAGTGGTTTAAACCACCAGTTTGTGGTAATTTGTTGCAGCAAACACAGGAAACTAATAATATACCAGGGCTGCATTTCTATCTGTCAATAATGGGAGTGGATTTGTTTTGCTCTCAGCCCTCTTTAAAGGAGGCCCCACATTTCCATACATCCCAGTGTGCACATCAAGTTTACATTCCTACAGACACCCAACCTGCCTGAGTGTCTCAATCACTGCTTGTCTTCTCTGTTGAGAACAGCCCCCAGTGATAGAGGCAAAGGGCTGAGTACTTCATATTTTTAACTCAGTTCTATCAACAACTCCATGAAGTAGGTGTGCTTATTTTTTATCATTCTTATTTAACAAGTGAAGAAAGCCAAGAAGATAAAAATTAGAATATTTGTCCAAGATCATGCAGTTAAGAAGAAGTAGGGGTAGGGATGAAACCCAGAGAGTGGCTCTGGTGCTGATCACCCCTATACCAGGAGTATAGGGCCATGATTCTGTGACGACAGGCCCGAAATTGTGACTTTCGTTCCTCTTCCAATCCTTCATTGTGAGTGTTGAATACTTGGATTGTTTAAGCTAATAATGGTAAACCACAAACACAGAAGAAATTCTCACAATATCAATACATATAAGGTTATTTTCTTTAGGATATAAAAGAAGAGCTCATATAACAAATGTTCACTGATTTGTCATCATCGAAGAGGTTCAACCTTATATAAAGGAAAACATGAAGTGGTTTAAATATTTAAGGACTATAGATATTTGTAATTAAATATAATGAATACATTGATACTTGAAGGGAGAAAGCAAACATGATTTATCCAGTTTTGGAAGCTTGGAAATATAAACTTATTGACTTATAAAATATATGAAGTAAACACATTATCAGCTATATGAGCCTCAAGAATGCCCTAAAAGTGGAGTCATTAGCAAGGACATATTACCAGTGAAGTGAAACAGTCATACAAAAATGCAACAAGTGGGCCTCCCTGGTGGTGCAGCGGGTTAAGCAACACACTATGAAGCAAGCCGCAGTCACTGCAGCACGAGTTTGATCCCTGCTGCCAGCTGGGGAGGTGACCCACATGGTGCAGCAGACCTCTCCTGCCTCGCCCGCTGCTCCCCTCAGCAGTGTGTTTCAGTCAGTCTGCCTGTTCTGCTCCCCGCTCTGTCTCTGGTGAATCGTCTCACCACTCTGAGCTCTGGCCTGTACCCCAGCTCTTGTATGCATAATAAATAAATCTTAAAAAAAAAAAAGCAACAAGTATCCCTAAAACTAATGCAGTCTTATATGTTAATTTTATCTCAGTTTAAAAATACACTGTATATAAGAGCAGACAATATACAGGCTACATTTCCCTGCAACTTGTCTCCAACTTTAAGGGTTCTTTGCTTATGGAACAATGTTTTAATTGATCATATATTTTTTCCTTGTATTTTGAAACTTTATTGGGAAATTATTGCTAAAAAAGTTGAGAAATTATTACTTTGGTTCATCAGATTTTAAAAAGAACTGACTACTTTGCTCTCCAGTGTAATTTCTATTACAAAACTGGAGTTAAGCATTTTAAGGCATCCCAGTTTTATTCGTATGATGTAAATTTGATTTACTCAACTTTGAAAGGCTATTTTTCTTCTGTAAATCTATCTTTGTTATGACCTTTGGTTTGAAGAATCAGCTTAAAGACTTAGATTCTTTAAATGGTAGGCATGTGTGTGTGCAGATCACATGTCCATGTGCCTCTCTGTGTGGAATGAATTTACTGGCACACAAAGGAATTTCTTCTGAATAGGCTGGTGAATGCGATGAGGTCGTGCAATGATGTTATAGCTGTTGATATTCTAATATACGGGGTCACGCACATATATGTCCTGATTCCCTCAGAAATATAATCCAGGCATATTAAGACTGAAAAGAGTAGGTTCCAGGATTTATAATCCTTACCCTTAGCATCCCTCCATGTCCCTAATTATGGCCATGGGAGCTGGTTTTTAGATTGTCAACTTTGTTCAAATCACCCTTCAACTGATCTGATTTATTTTAACCTGACTCTTGTAATTCTTTTTTCTTCTTTTGTAAACTAATGAAAAGTAAGGAAGAAATAAAGATGAATTACTTTATATTTCATCTTTTGTTTCTCCACAGAGTGTCACTCTTCTCCAGAAAATTGTTCAGCTCCATAGTGCCATCGTACAGGAAATACTTTTAAAAGCATTGGAATTTGAGAATTTAATGTTCATTGTTTTTAGTCTTAGAAAAACAATGGAGAATTTATTAATTTTAATGTTGTTAAATAGTAGTGTTGTGATTTTGCAATTCTCAAAAGAAATCTTATTCATTTAATTACAATAATAGAAGTAACAAAATTATATTACATGAAATTGACAAAATAAAATTACCCATAATCCTGTCACATTAATTCAACCATTATTATCTTTTTAATGTATTTCTTTCTACTGTGGTTTTCTGTGTAGATTTTTGCATAGCTTTAATCAGAATGCAATTCCATTTTATATTCTGCTTTTTCACTTAACAGGAAATGATTTTCTATTGCTGTGTGTTCTTAATAACCAACATTTAAAATGCATACAGAGTGCATTCTTGTTAATGTGACATAATTGAATCTTCATGATTGAACATGTAGATTTTTTCCCCCTATGGGTCAATGAAACTACATTTTTTATACATACAACTTTTCCATATTTTCAATTATGTGGACTATCTTCTTATGAGTGGTTCTTAGACATGGATAAAAGGGAATGTGTTTTTTGTTCATATTGCAAAATCATTTCTGAAAAATTATAGTAATTGGCACTAACAATCTACAGTTATTTTACCATTTTACAATTTGTGATCATTAGCTACCTCTCCATGTTGTCTCTCTCATTTGTGTGTGTGTGTGTATGTTCTTCTTCATTGTGTTAACTGTGTTACTATGTTAAAATTTCTTTTTTCACTAGAGTTTTATATTTTCTCCAGGTACTTGCTTATTAGATGTCAGTTATCATTTTATTTCCTTTGGCCTCTTGATGCTTAATTTTAGCAGTTTTAAGAGTTACACTAATATGGGCCTCCCTGGTGGCGCAGTGGGTTAAGCAATGCACTATGAAGCAAACTTCAGCCACTGCAGCACGAGTTCGATCCCTGCTGCCGGCCGGGGAGGGGACCCACATGGCGTAGCAGACCTCTCCTGCTGTGCCCACTGCTCCCCTCAGCAGTGTACTTCAGTTGATCTGCCTGTCCTGCTCCCCGCTCTGTCTGTGGTGAATCCTCTCACCCCCCAACACCTCTGGCCTGTACCCCAGTGCTTGTATGCATAAATAAATAAATCTTTAAAAAAAAAAAAAGAGTTACACTAATAATATTGATGTTAACATTTTGGTTTTGTTTACTGAAAACAATTTCAAATCTGCTTGTCTATTTTTGCATTAAAATTATATATGAATTTATAATAGAATATAGATAGATGAATGAGCACATGGACTTTGCATTTTAGCAGAGAATTTCTGTTGAAAGCAGATATGTGTTTTGATGGGCAAATGATGCTAGAATATTCTTCACCAAGTGCATATCTGATAAACAAGAATGCTTTAGGTAATAAAGATACCTGATAGTTTTCTAATTTTATAGGAAAAGAGGAGCTAAAATTGTATCTAAGAGAGTGGATGATTTCAAAGAAAAGTTTCAACATAAACTTGGAAGAGTTTTAGATCCGTAAGTTAACAATTAAATTCAAATTGATAGTATCTTGGATCAAATTTAAAAAATACTCTGTGGGAATGTTGGTTTATGTTCTATTAGTTTTTATCTATTAAACAAGAGATTTATTCATTTGTGTTAGAAGGGGAATTTTATTAGCTTAAATAAATCTTGGGATTCCAGGAAAGTATAGAGAAGCACTTGAAGAAGAGAGAGGCAGAATTTTGAGTAGCATTTTATTAATGGATATCAGAAAGTGAAGTTATTGTGTTACATTTTTCGCTTCCTTTCCTGTCTTTCTCAGTCTCTCCATGTATATGTATATCCATAATTCTGCTTTGAACATATCTGTTTTTTCCTTTTTAAATCTGAACTACTGAAAGCCAGTGAAGGCATCAGCCCATTGTTAATATGAATGGAAGATTAGACAAAATATCTGTTGGAAAACTTCTATTGGATCTATACAGTTTGGTTATAGGAGAAAATATAAGACATTAAAAGCATATGGCAAATATTTTAGATTTCAGGGATGCCATGTAGTTTGTATTTTACCTAATTTTTTTTTTATAGCATTGCAGAAACAATGAATGTGCCCCCAGACCACACATTTGGAGTTTGTCTCCGTCCTGATGAGTATGGTAAATATACAAACTTTCTCCTTATAAATCAACAACATAATCCTCAAAAAGTTAGGCAATTAAGTTCATCCTCTCCTTGTCTGAATGTTTCTGTTTGTAAAACCTTGGTGGTGCAAGGGGTTAAGTCTCCTACTATGAAGCTATCAGCAGACAATGTAGCCAGGGAGCTGACACATTTGGTGCAGCAGACTTCTCCTGTCTTGCCAGCTGCTTCCGTCAGCAGTGAATTTCAGTCAGTTCGCCTGTTCTGTTCCCCACTTTGTCTCTGGTGAATCCTCTCACCCCCACATCTCAGGCCAACACCCCAGCTCTTGTATGCATAAATAAATAAGTCTTTAAAAATAAAAATAAAACAGTAAAACCTTAAAATGTTACATTAACATTATTGAGAAAAATTTATAGCACAAGAAAAAATAATTTTTCATATTATATTTGATACAGGTGCAGTTTAAAGTCCTTATAATGAATACCTTCAATGTAGTTGAGGCTCTGAATTTTATTTTGAAAGTAAATATGACCAGTATTGAAAAAGTCAAATCAAAGGAAGCAACTTTGTAATTAATTAATTTAAATATTATATTAGACCTTTGCTACTCAGGATGTGATCTGTAGATGGACAGTATTGGAATCTCCTCCAAGCTTCTTAGATCTACAGAATCTTAGGTTCCACTTCAGACCTAAAATTAGAAATTGCATTTTAACAGTATTCCAGATGAATTGCAGGCACGTTCAAGCTTGAGAAGCGTTCTACAATCACATAATTAAGAACCACTCTTCCCACCAACCAATCGTCAATCAAGCAACCCATCAAGGGATAGCTTACTAGGTTTTTGTTTTTATTTCTATGCAATATAAACATCAGACATTCAAAGGGAAAAATATGCTAAAGCTTATTAGAATAGGGATATAAGTCAGTAGCTTTCAAAATGCAGTCTGCAGTCTCCTTGCATTAAAATCACTCAAGGCGCTTATTAAATATGCAGGTTCTTGGGACCCATGCCCAGATATACTGATTCAGTAGTTTCTTATGTACACTAAAGTTTAAGAACCACTATTGAAAATGTTTTAGTTTAAGTCTACTCACTGACAAATAAAATAAATATTGATTGAATTTATTTAACGTGGTGTTTTGGAGCATCATTAATTGCCACATTAAGAGATATTTTGCTCTTTTTTTTTTTTTAATGAACTGTTAAGTGTTTAATGGATGCATTTTAGAGGCTCTTTATACCTGTAGGAGGGGAGTAAAGGGTAATTTTGTAAACCCATCAGTCAGCCTGAAATATAAACTGGTAGTCAGGGTAATCTTTCCTATTTGAAGGCAGACTTCATGCAGGCTTCCATGCATATATTCCATGGAAAAGTCAGCATCTGCCTGCTTCCAGGGACGTATTGGTTTCTATATGGGTTCATATTCACCCATATTCTTACTTCTGAAAAAAAAAAAGGTAGCAACACAAAGAATGCTTCATCCCTAAGAACTTACTGGTTGTGTTAAGATGCATCCAGAAGATGATGCCAGGAAGACTTACCCAACTCCCAGAATGCATGCAGAGGCAACCCTAAGGAGACTCTAGGACTGGGGGACAGAGGAGCATCAAAGGAATTGGTTGCAGGCAAAGTATAATTGATGTCCCTTCTCAACTTTTCTGACTGCCATGGTATGGTAACTAGGTCATGTGTCTCTAGCTCGTACTCCTGACTTTGACTCTGTAGAGATGACTTGAGTAATTGCAAATGATTTGACATGAGCTTCATAAATATTCTTTCAGTCTGGGGCAGAAGAAGATAGTTATATGTGGTGTGGTTGTGGTGGGAAAACCAGTTGGAGTTGGAAAAACAACCATTCAAATGGTTATCTTTGGATGTTAGTGGAGAGTGATGACCTCTGAAGATAAAAATACTCAACCAAGGGTTATTTCATAGAAAAGGGAGAACCTGTTATACATAATAGCCATCCAAAAGGTGTGTGAAGGAGGAAAAGAAACAATGCTTAAAGATCATCCCTAATCATCTTTATTTTCTCTCCCAGAGGCTTACTTATGTTTTGACCACTTTAGGAGGGTCTGATGGTATTTGACCCCTTTGCAGAGGGCTTGGTTTGAGGCACTTGTCCAGCTCCTGAAACCAGTAATAGTTGTGGAATTTTCCACTTCAGGGTCTACTCTTTAGAAAGAGGACTCCCTGGTGGCACAAGTGGTTATTAAGCACTGTACTATGAAGCATCCTTAGCCACTGCAGACAAGTTCGATCCCCAGCCAGGGAGGGGACCCACATGGCACAGCAGACCTCTCCTGCCTTGCCTGCTACTCCCCTCAGCAGTGTACTTCAGTCAGTCTGCCTGTTCTGTTCCCTACTCTGCCTCTGGTGAATCCTCTCACCCCCCTACACCTCTGGCCTGTACCCTAGTTCTTGTATGCATAAATATGTAAATCTTTAAAATAGAAAAAGAAGACTTTATTAGAATGTGTGTGATTAACTCTTGATTTTTATAATAAGAATCTTAAAAGTGCTGTGAGTACCTATTAAAAGAGACACTTGATAGAGTCTAATGTATACAGAATAGGAATCAACATTAGTGTCTTGCATTGCAATTAATATTGTGATTTTCGTCAATTCTTAGGATACTACAGTGAACTACAAGCATAATCCTAACCCAGAAAGCAAGAAGGGAGGGTGTAGGTCAGAGGGAAATGAGAGGAGGAGGGTTTCTTCTGGTGACGTCCATCAAACCACCAGATCTAAAGCAGCATGGTCAGCTCAAGTCTTATCTCTGGCATCATCAACATGCAGGGAATGCTTTCTGAAAGAGAATGTCAAGGAATGGGTTTTTAGTGTGTGTGTGTTTGTTTTTTGTGTGTTATAATTCAGGGGAGTTTCTTTACAATATGAAAGACAAATAGAAGCAGGGACCAGGTCTTGGGAGAGGGAGCAGGTAGATTGGAGAGTACTTTTTTTGGAGAACTGAATTTATGGCAGGTCAGGACTCAGCTAGTAGAGCTGAGGGTTGGGGCATCCTGGGCTGCTGAATAGGGAGAATAGGGAGAATCAGGACTGAGAAATGGGGATTTGATTGATATGCAGACTGAAACTCATATTAAGAGGGTGTAGGGAATTTGAGTATTCTAGAGGATCAGTCAACTCCAAGGCACACAGAGAGGCCCTGATGTGGATTCAGCCCCTGGTTCCAGATTCTCAGCATTGCAGATCAATGTCTGCTTAGAGGCAGCCAGACAAAGACTTTGCTGTCTTAGGAAAGCACTTGACAGCTGAGTGGGGCTGATGATTCTGCCACAAAATTCATTTTTTCCCCCAAAATTTGTTCATCGAGTAGTGTCATAAAATCTAACTTTTGTCAATTATTCTAGTACTTTTTTATCCACAAAAATTGCTGTCATGCTGCTTAGTGGTGTTCAGAGTTAGATGTGAGGTTTTTCATTCTTATGAGTTGCTAGATCTCTCATTCTTTTAGGATGAGAATATTATTGGCAAATTTAAATTCATATAAAAGACTTTGTTTTTCTCTCTTCAATAGGAGCTGGTGATCTCATCCATAATAGATGCCCCGGTGAATATCTTCGAGGCAAGGATAGACAGCAAGCCCTGATTTCAGCAGTTCGACATCACTTTAAGAAAGTTAACTACCAAAAGTTTGACACATTGCTGTCTGCCTTCCGGCACTATGATAAGGCCAGTAGTAACAGCAGAGCTTTGTGGTTGGAGCATGGGCTTACGTGTCCTGGCAAGTTGGTGTAGATCAGGGGGGAGCAAACCTGGACTGTGGGTCAGACAAATCCAGTCTACAACCAGTTTTACATGTCCATTTATTTGAAGTATAATCTATGGCTGCTTTTGCATTATCAATACAAATTGTATAATAGAGACCTAGTGGCATGCAAAACCAAAAATAATTACTATTTCACCTTTTTTTTTAAGATTTATGTATTTATGCATATAAAAACTGGGGTGTAGGCCAGAGGTGTGGGGGGGGGTGAGAGGATTCACCAGAGACAGAGTGGGGAACAGAACGGGCAGACTGACTGAAATACACTGCTGAGGGGAGCAGCAGGCAAGGCAGGAGAGGTCTGCTACACCATGTGGGTTCCCTCCCTGGCCGGGGATGGAACTTGTGCTGCAGTGGCTGCAAATGCTTCATAGTTCAGTGCTTAATCCTTGTGCCACCAGGGAGGCCCCACTATTTCACTCCTGACAGAGTGATCTGGTTGAGGATCACTGGTTGCCAAAATGTGGTTCTGCACCACCTTCAGCGTCATTTGGGAATGTGTAGAAGTGAATGTTCTAGGCCCCATGCCTGGACCATCTTAATTAGCAACTCTGGGCTGGGACCCAGCAACTGGGTTTTTATAACCCCTTTGGATGGTTTTGATGTGTATTCAAGTCCAAGGACCACTGTTGTCGATTATGATACTATAGTGTGCTTAGTGCAAGGGGAGGGACCAGCACGATGGATCCCAAGGAGACTCCTGCTGTAGATATAATCTTTGCCTGAATCTGAATATGTACACGTGGTACCTCAGTCCAGGTCCAACTCAGGCTTAAGAAGTCTCTCTCTCTCTGGGGAGAAGGTGTGGTTTTAGTTTTGAGCGAACACAATCTTCCAATTTCAAGCTACTGTAAGTTTTATCCTTTGATGAAGTCAGATCAGTTGAGGGCTGTGTGATTACCTCATAGCATGGTAGGCCATCAGAGAATTGCTGTTACTACACTGACCTGTCTTGGGCTCACCAGAGGGAGCACTATCATAGAAACTGCTTGTGAAACATGGTGCAGTTTTTGTTAATAAGTCCATGAGGACATGCATTTTTGTCACATGCATCCTCTTTATAAGGAAACCCAGTTTTTCTGAAAGAAGTAACTTTTTTCCACCTAAATATTTCATTTTTTTAAACCTGTGAACAGCCTGAATTTTGTACTAATTATGCATACCTTTTAGACTTGGCCAACGAAACACTCTAATTTGTGAGTGTGATCTTATAGTATATATTTTATACAATTTATTTTTATTCCAGATTTCACCTGATTTTTTTTTCTCCCATCCTTTTTCTTTGCCTCTTTTGGGGTTCTGTTTATTATTATTTTTTAACAGAACCTCAAATTTTATTATCTTCATAATAAGTGAAAGACGAAGCTTGGAACTGGTTCATTTGGCCCTTTCTCCTCTTCTCTCCTACCAGTTGAAAATGTTTGCGTCTTGTAATAGTCAGCATTCTCTTAGATCTATAGTTGGGCTCAATACAATCAGTCTTCAGCACAATTTTCTCTGTAGCTTTAAACTTTTTCTAGAAAATCAGTTTGTTTTCCAACCATGACCGCTCTGCTTTCTGTCATATGACGCCTTCCACGGGCATACGGAAAATCCTGACCCTCCTTGCAGTGTGTCACTCACTGATGCTTGCCGCACTTCTTGCAGGAAGGCCAGCTGCTTGAAGGCGCTTCCACCATATTCCCAGAACACTAGTGCACAGAAAACTGGCTCTGTTTAATTGTACTTATTTTTCTAGGCGGACTCAGAACCATTTTAGAATGAGTCTAGGCAAATAAAAGCTCATAAATCAACCAGTGATGTTGCAGTGTATTCTAACTGATTTAAGAGGAAAAATTAGCAGAGTAATTTTAGTTTAAGAGAAGATAATATTCCTGTCTCTGTCCAAATGTGGCTACTGTTTTGGAAAAGTTACAGTAAGCATTTTTTTTATCTGGAAAAAATATGGATTCATTTTAAACTTTCTTTTCTTTTTTTTTTTTTTTATTGATTAAAAGGCTTGTGTACCCACATTATACTGAAGTTTGTCCTAATTATGTGGGGACAACTACACTTTTCACTAGGTTGTATTTAAAGAAAATATAAGTAATTTAATAGGGGAGCCTCTGAATTTTTTAAACTAGAGACCAATTGCTATTATGCAAGTGTACACATGAGTCTTCAGAATGAAAATATGTAAGCGAAAATAAGTATATTTTATTTATTTGTAGCTTTTTTTTTTTTTACAGTTGTTCATTCTTTCTTTTAATTGTGGTAACATTAGGATTCTCTTCATCAGGTATCAACACACTGTAGAGTACCTGCCACCAAATCACCCATAATTCACCACTGTGACTAGTCCACTGTGCTCTCTTCCCTTTTTGTTCCTCCCCCTCCTTCCCTCTTCCTTCCTTTTGGGTGCTTCAGTTCTAGAATCAGTTCTCAAGGGTTAGCTTTTAAGGTTGTATTTCTCTGGTTCTTAGTTTGGTTTTTCTATATTCCACTTTAAAATAAGTAGATTTTAAACTTTAATCAAATCCAAATATTTTCCAAAAATGTTATTGGAGGAGATTGACTTAGTAGTGACATAAATAAGAGAATCTATTACAATACATAATACTCCGCTCTTTAAAAAAATCATTTTCATTTTAAATGTAATTATAGGCAAAATGATGATTTTAATGGCTGTTGATTATCTTAGTGAACCACCAGGCACATTCCTTATGATAAAATTAAATAAGCAGGGAGGAAATTACTGAGAATTATTTAATGCTGATATACCTTTTAAATAGTTAACTTAATACGCACAATGTAGCTCAGTGTCCTTGAGGAGCTTTTTTTCTGAGAGGGTAATAACATGTTGGTCTTCCTAGTATAGCTGTAGGATAATTTTTGATGATTTGAATCTTACATTGTTGTATACCCACATTTAATTTAATGGAAAACCAAATCAAAACAGAACACGTAAATTGCTATTTCCTAAATGAATCTTCTTGGATTATAAGTTTAATTCTGTTATTTATTAAACACTCACAATACATCAATCATTACTCTAGATAATACATAAACTTTCCACTTAGGGAAATTAAAATGTAGAGGGAGAGAAACAAAAGACATGTCATGTTCTGGAGTTGTCATAGCAAAATCCCAGATTTTCAAAATAGGTCTATATAATGAATGCTGAGTATTCTCATTCTCATTATTATCTAGGAAGCAACTGTGGTCGAGGGACCCCTTCCTGGGCACAGCAGCATTCAGTGACAAAACTGCTTTACTAAAACATGTGAACTAGCTGCTGACGAGGAGGGTAGTTTCTGAGAAGCCCATTCCAAAGCTCAGTGATACCAGATGACTGTGAGGGTTGGAAGCAGGAAAGGTTCATTGAATACCTTTGACAGGTATTTGACATTGGTATTGAATACTAATGACAGGTCATTGTTGAGTAGCTTTTATTGCCATAAGGCATACCACGTCAGACTGAAAATGATTGGGAAAACAAAACACATGACTCATCAATTTCATGGGCCATACTGTTATGACAGGAGCTGACTGAATAGCAATTCTATTATTTGAATATGTGTCACCATGTGATGCACTGTCAGTATGTCTGAGAGGGACAAAAGTTCCATATGGTCACTCTGTCAGGAGCATGGGGCAATGGCTTGTGCATGCTGTACCCTCCTTACCCTGAGACACATAGGTCAGTGTTTGGGGAGTCCCAAGTTTGGCATGTGATGGTAGTCTTTGCACCAGAGATGTTCAGTGCTTTACCTGTACCCTGTCTGAAATGGTGACTGTGTTGTCATGTCTGGTGCAAAGATGCACGCAGGCAGTTATGGTGGGTGATCTGGAAGTTTCAGGCTCAATCAGAAGCTTGATCCCAGTCATTCTCAGAGAATGTACCCTTGTCATGGGTGTTTATATTAATATCCAGGTGGTTTAATCAGCAGCTATAAATTTTCTTCCATGAGTTCCAGACTCAAAAAAAGAAATGTCTATAATTATCTAAGTGGAAAAATAAAAAAGGTAGACCATTAGCATCAGTCCTGGAGTTCATAAAAATGTAACAGTCTCATCAGGAGGCACACTGACTAGTCATAAGAATAACCTTGAGTTCTGTCCAGCAACTAGAGTGACTACCCATTTTTTGGTTCTTCATAGTTCTCCCTGATGCTGAAAGACAGCAGCCCAGTGAAGATCACTGAGTTTCATATTAGTGAACCAGGCCCAGGACTTAGGGAAGCCTCTGTGATTTGAGAATTCTATTGAGCCGGTGGCTTTACTTGAGAGGGCAAAGTGAATAAAAAGATGATGTTTTCCTAAAAGGAGATGTACTCTTTCTTTTTTTAAAAAAGATTTATTTATTTATGCATACAAGAACTGGGGTATAGGCCCAGGTGTGGGGGTGGGTGGGTGAGAGGATTCAGAGTCAGTCGGGAGAAGAACAGGCAGATCTACTGGAGCGGGGAGAAGAACAGGCAAATCTACTGGAGCGGTGGGTGAGGCAGGAGAAGTCTGCTGCCCCATGTGGGTCACCTCCCTGGCCAGGCATTGAACTAGTGCTGCAGTGGCTGCAGGCAGCTTCATAGTGTTGCGACTCCCATGCAGGCTGATTTCTTGAACATGCCATTACCACTTCACAAATGACACTTGTTGAGCCCTTTACACCTTGTTAGTTCTTGAGTCCAAGTTGGCTGACCTCAAAACCGTGATCACATGGAGAGTCACAAGACACTGATGTGTCATACGTTCAGTTTCTACAAGAGCTCAGTAACAGGCACATGGGAACTGGTAACCAAGTTAGGGAGCCAATGAGTCCTAAACTTCAAGACACAAGTTCAGTGGATGTTGCTTTTCTTTTGTAGATGTTCTCAGTGTCAGAACCATTAGCCATAGACTTATAGCTCCAAGGGATTATTAATGGTGTAGTGCTAGCTATTCTCTATATGTGGCCTCTGACAGTTACAAACCTTCACAGTACAGGCATGTAAAGCACTAATACCAACTATGCATCCAGCAGTGTAAGCCACAGAATAGGCGTTAGTTTTCCTTCTTCACTTCAAACAAACCCTGTCCAAAACCCCACTACCTGAGTCCAGGCATTCCCTTCACCTCTTGAGTCTAAGTAGGATGATGGCTTTGGCACCCAGATCTAATGAAGTCATAAAAGTTTGAGTCTCCAACCCTTGTAGTTCCATAACATACTTGGACAGATGCATTTGACCTTTGGTTACTATTGGGGACAGGGCAACCTTGGTTGCATGTTTAGATTTCTTTCTCCTTAAAGCAGCTGAGGTTGAGGTATGGGGGAGGGAGAGGTCAAGGGTGCAGAAGGACAGAGTGGCTGCACCTCGTAAGTGTGGTGATTGCCTGCAGCTGACTGGAAACAAACCGCCAATGCTCTCAGTCCACACAAAGCCCTATATTAGGCAGCAAAGTCATTGTTGCTGTCATTGTCTGTTTCAGTTTTGCTACCGCTTGAGTCAAAGGCCACGCTCCACACTGCTTTTGAGCTGGGTCTGTGGTGTTTGCACTTTCTGTTGACTTGGTCTTGCTGCAGAGACTTTTATAAGGGAGGCTACTTTCATCCAGGGCTTGTAGCTCCATGGTTAGGGTCTATTTTCAATTCATTTTCTGTTTCAACATAAGAGGTAGAGACATTTTCCAGGGCTACAGGCATGACCACAAGAATTTTTCCAAGATCCATTGGGCAAGTTCTCATTCTCCAGGGGCTCACCTTCATCAGCATTGTAAATTCAATTCTGGTCTTAAGAGCTGAATACTAGTCAATGAGACATTTATGGTCTCCCTGGGGAGTTTATTGGTCTTGGAGAAATTGAAAGGGCTTAAACTTCTTTCTTGCAGCCAGGATACACTGCAAAATATTCAGAACTTTTACTGTCATTTCCCCATGGGTTTAAGGTTGACTTGCTAAACTGCAGGAAGGGGCTGAAGGATAAGCTGTCCCAGTTCCTGCCATCCTTCCTTAACAAACACTGTACACTCTGCCCCTTGCCTCCCTGGTGAATCAGTCAGTTTCTGCCCAGAGCCCTCATAAATTTCCCTCATTTCATACTCTGTGTATGTGTATGCTCCCGACTTTATGGTTTGGAAGCCCACCTCTTCCCCCCACATTATCTCACCCGCCACCCCCACCCTCCCCACTCCCCTTGCAGTTACCGGGATGAATCTTACTGCTAATTGTTACAATGGAGGCTGGTTGCCAGATCCAGAGGATTGTTGGCAAACCAGACACCTGTTTTAAATGCATTTCGCTGTACGGGACCTGCCAATACCTCTCTAGTTTCTCCAGGGGTGTGGAAAACTTTGAAAGCATGGAAAATTGTAGTGAGCTGTGAATAGTACACACATTGGTCGAATGAAATATCAAGCACAGATCAGGTTAGACCTGCTCTTCCACAGTATAAACACATGATGTAAAGACAAAATTTATTAAAATAAAATGAGAAAAGTCAAGATTTTGAATCTAAACATTCAAAGTCATTCCCTGTTCCAACCGTTGAAATTACTGTGGGCATATCAGGTTGATACAAAGAGGACCAATTTCACTCCTCTTTTGTGAAAATTCTTTGAATGTATATGATAGAGCTCTTTCTTTTCTTAAACTAAGTAACAGATATTGCATAACTCTTCTTTTGAAGACTGCTCACTTTTTCTCTTTTTGCTTTGTGTCCAACAGAAGGGAGATGGGGTGATAGATAAAGAAGAGCTTCGGGAGGCTTGTGAACAGGTCAGCTTGCATTTAGATGAGAAACTCCTGGACCAACTGTTTGAGTACTGTGATGTGGACAATGATGGACTGATTAATTACCTGGAATTTGCAAATTTTCTAAACTGGAAAGATAAAATGCCTCCTAAGGAATTTGAAAGGAGGGTCATTATTAAAGGTATTTAACTTTAAATGTTTGCTAAATTTTTAAATGGGCTTTCATATTTCATTTGGATGGGAGCTCAATATTTGTGAACTTTAGTATTATATATTTTAAAGTATGTGCATATGTATATATATTTATTTGTTTATACCTACCTTATTTATAGAAGGAAAAGAAAGAATTTGATAATATTTATTATTTCTGGGAAGGGTGGCTGAGGACCAGGTGGTCCTGAAAGTCATTTTTTCATTAGTATTTTTGTATCTTTTGAATTTGGAGCCATGTATTTGGTCATTCAAAAGAAAAAAGTTTAAAGGTGAAAAAAAAATGTACACTGAAATCCCAAATGTAAAAGTTCCTCAGAAAGTTGTTTTTAAACCATTGTCTTACTATAATTAGATCCCTTCCCTTAGGAAAAGCAATAATAAAATTGAATTGTACATAAGGAAAACCTGATCTTTTAATTTTTTTAGAAAAGGAAAAATGATAATTTATGTTGATTCAAATATTTTAATGTTAATTTATATTACAAATTAATATAACATTAACATAACATAAATATGTATATATTTTTGTTATGTTAATAGAGAGTGTACATAGATGTGTGTACATCTCTATATATTTTAAACACAGCTAAAATGACAATGACTGAAGATTTGACTTTCAAAAGTCTATTTAATGAAGAGATACTTTTCGATTTCTGTAAACCTATTTTCAGTTCCTTCATTTTTATGTATTATGAATTATTAAACCACTTCCTTACTTTGAAATTTAGGTTGTTTTTAGATATTTTAAAACTAATATGGGTTATAAAAATTACTATCCTTCAAAAAGTTTTCTGTTTTTAATTCTATCTTATTACTTATGAAAGTTATTGTCCTACAAGTTCTCTTTCTATACATTTTCATTTTGTGTTTCTAAATGAATGTACAGTTTTCACTTTTTTTTTTTTAAGATTTATTTATTTATGCACACAAGCACTGGGGTACAGGTCAGAGGTGTGGGGGGGGTGAGAGGATTCACCACAGAGAGCGGGGAGCAGAACAGGTAG
>JAGFMF010011681.1:5166563-5179103 GCA_019455555.1 Galemys pyrenaicus | reverse complement strand
CCCTCTCTGGCCGGCAGCAGGGATCGAACTCGTGCTGCAGTGGCTGTGGTCTGCTTCATAGTGCGTTGCTTAACCCACTGCGCCACCAGGGAGGCCCCAGTTTTCACTTTTATCAGCCAAGATGAGTGTGATATTTATTTTTACTTGATAGCATAGTGGATCATTTCAAACATTCCTGTAACTGAGTTAGCACAGAGTTATACCTTGTTTGCTTTAATTTTCATATTTTTATTATTAGAGGATTAATCTTTTTTTAAAGCATGACTATTTAAAAAAAATTCCTTTTAGACTATCTTTTCTAAAAAGTAAAGATAGTACAGTTTTCACTTTTATTCCTAGGTTATGTCTTTCTGCCAAAGAAAGGTCTTTCTACCCCCACCCCTCCAAACCAAATTTTGGGCTTTGTTGATGATGTCAGTATTTTTTTTTTTCCCCACAGAAAAGAACTTTAATAGAATCAGTGTGCATGATGTCAAATATATATAAATAAAGTAAAAATAAAAAAAAAAGGAATTAGTTTGCAAGTGAGAGAGAAGAGAGGATATGGTTTCCCAATAAAACACCCAAAGTTACCCATCTGTCCCCTTGTGGGTAAACGCCCAGCTAAACAGGGTTGGCCCAAATCAGGGCCACTAAGGCCTAAAAGTCTCCCATAATTCTAAGGCACCTTCTGGTGAAGACCCATAGGAAAGGGGCCAGGCATGGAAGGAAAAGAGCAAAATCAAAATCCAAGTCAAAATTCATTATCAGCCTTCCCACAGGTCTGTCACTCACATCTTTATCCCTTTCAAGTATCTCTTTCCATGCCCCCCCAAATCCCTGGTACAAGTCCAAGGCCAATAAACAATTGCAGCTTTTACAAATATCTCATTGCTCCATCTTCACATCTCTTCCTTCTCCAAGCCTTCTCCATCTCTTGTCTCTTCATTCCCCTCAGCTTCTCCCAGTTCTTTTCTCAGGCTTTTTAAGCTTCACTCCCCTGTGCAGATCCACCTTTCATTAGGGTGAGGCAGGAACCTGGAACCTTCCTCTCCTTGGGGATTACCTTGTTAGTTTTGGAGGGCCCCTGGCCTTGAGCCTTGAAATGAGTGTTGAGGCTGAGTCTGGGTCTGACTGGCTGGTCTCCTGGGAGCTGTGAATCTTGAGGCATGCTGGCTGATTGCCACTGGCCCACACTAATCTTTGGTCTGAGTCCAAGTGTAGTCCAGATCCTGTCTACTGGTTGACCCTGGACATGGAGCTGCAAGGCCTGTCCAGAGTCCTGAAGCCTCTTGGCTGACTGCTGCTCCTGTGGCCCACAAACCTGGAGGCTGACTCCAGCTGGCTGGTCGATCTTGGACTTGGACCTGCAGGGTTTGTGTCCCCAACCTACTGGCTGACTGAACCTGGCGCCCTCGAACCTGCTGATTGACTTCTACCTACTGGTCAACCTCAAATCTGGCACTGCCAACCCAGAATCCCAAGGGTTGAGGTATGCTGACGGCCTGCTTGCCGTTGGCACCCAAGACACAGTCCATAGGGGTCCATAGGCTGGTCGACAATGAACCTGGAGCTGCGAGAGGTCTGTGTCACAGTTCCAAGGGCTGCAGGCTGACTGCAAGTATATTAGAGTATACCAATAAACTATTGAGAATGAGGTTCAAAAAAGTGTACTCAAGCACCTCCTTAATCCCATGACCAAAAAAAAAAAAAAATCTTAGAATTAACCATCATAATCACATCAATTAAAAAAATTAGGAGATCAAAAGGAGAATTATCCAAAATTTGGAAATGAAGCAAATGATGATGACTTGAGCTGTTTGTTAAAGAAGCATACCTATTAAGCATACCTTACCTGACAGTTAGCTGATTCTCTAGGAGAATATACTACTGTTTGCAAATTGATTAATGTTCAGACATTTTGCAATTCTGTAAAACTATTCTGGTAAAAGGACTTAGTTTTTATTCATTGCATTAGCAGGCAGACTGAGGGGCACACCTAGATCCCCAAACTTGCACACTTTAAATGGTTCTGCCATAATGATATCAGTCTTAAAGGATTATTGGGATGGCCTTTCTATTGTATCCACGAGGAAAGCAGGAGAGTCTCCTCTGTCTAATGAAGCTTTTTTCTTTTTTTTTACTTTTTAAATAGAAAACAGCTCTACCCTCACCCAATCTTCTCCACTCAGAGCTCATGAGAAAGTGGAGGAAAGCAGAAGCCTGTTTACATAGGACATACTTTAGGCTCCTGACATCAGCTTTTTTTAAAAATGAAATTCTTGATGTTTCTCCATGCCCAGTGGTTAGAAGGAATACAGAAACGTTTAGTCAGGAACTTTCTTTCATCCCATTTGATCTTACTGTTGACCTGTGGAGGAAGGGGGATTATCTAAGACAGTGGCTTTTGAATAGTTTTCTGAGGAACTGTTTTTTCAAACTGTCCAGATTTCCGCTTTTGGTGGTGAGGGCCCTAGGGGATCTGAACACTGGACGTGAATGCTTTAACGACAATGAATGACATGAGCCGAATCGAGGTGCAGACATAGAGAGGCTTGTCTTTTCTGGTTTGCCTCTGTACCCATCCCTCTCAGATACCTGGGCACCATTTTGACTTTGAAACCCTTGCTTGGGCTTCCCCAAAACCTGCAGCGTTTTTCTGGAGCTTGAAAGACCACAGCGCCCTCTAGTGCTAGCTGTGACGTTATCAGCTCTGTGAAAAAGATGTCTGGAGAATTTACTGCTGATTTCAGAATTGTCTCAGCAAAGCAAATCTGCGTTAAGAGGACAGCCTTACAATTTGTACCTCAAGATTGTCTTTTATACATTGATCTGTAGGGAGTTATTTATATAATAGGTTCCTGAGGATGCAGTGGGTTCTTACTGCCTCTCCAAATGCTGCAGTACCCAGTTCTCTTCCCCACAATCAAGTATGCGTAGAATGTACAACTTTCATGTGTACATATGTTTTCTCCCAATTCTCTCTCTGGCTTAGTCCTAGGAACAAATTTGGTGGGCTTGTAGTTGTAGTTAAACATGAAAATAAGCTCTACTTTTAAAAGAATGGAAAGAAAACCATAGCCTCTCATTTGGTCTTTCAGAGTTAAAAGTTTCATTCCACAGTGTGAGTGGAGTGGTGAAAAGAAGCATGAGAGCACATACAAGCTTCCTGGCCCATGACACTGGTCTGAGCTTTCTTTTCCTCAGTGGGATGCTGGCATCAGTTGAGGGGTGTTTAACCCAATTCAGTTCCGATTTCTACTGGCAAAAAGAGATTAAATGGGAAAAGTGATTTTGTTGCACAGCAGCAGGTACCAATTAGTAACTTCTTCCTGGACTTGTCCCCACCCCTACCTTTTCTTCCCCTCTTTGCCTAAAGGTAGACAGACAGACTGTACAGAACCTACTAAGGAGAAATTCAAGAAATGTGAACCAACACTCTTGATAAAACCTGAAGATCTTGTCATTAAAGAGCCAGGGAGCTCAGAAACGACTCTCCGGACACTTCTGAGGCCAAGTGATAAAGTTTCTAATCACTATAAGACAACTTCTTCTGAGATCAGCGCGGTTGTAGGAGGCATTTCTTCTGCTTGTGAGTATGTGACATCATTTGTCCAGTTTTGAAAGGATCAGCAAACATTGACACAAAAGGTCCTTTGTCAATTCTCCTATTTTCCATAGCCTCTGTCTTCTGTAGACTGTAAGTTTTCCAAAGCCTAGGACTTTCATTCAATTCTGTAGCCTATCTGTCCCCTGGTCTCAAGAAATGTAGACTGGAGTGTACTACCTACTGGGTATGATCCAGGTAAAACGATTCTGTCTGTTCTTAATGAAATGGAAACCGTGATCTGAGAGAACACTGAATGTCAGCCACGGTAGTAATTTAGACTTCAGGGAGTGTTAGTGGACTTTAACAGAGTCATTCTTAGCTCCATATATAGCTGCCTTTTTATAGTTGAAGAGTTCTTTTGAAAGTGTCCTCTGTATCTTCACTCACCCTCTATTCACATGCTCGGACTGCCTTAACACAAATCATAAATTGGATGACTTACATAATAGACATCTGCCATCTCATGGTCTTGGAGGTTAAAAAAGTCTGAGATTAAGGTGATGGCAGGGTTGGTTCCTTCTAAGGTTTTTTTTTTTTTTTTAAAGATTTATTTATTTGTGCATACAAGAACTGGGGTACCACCAGAGACAGAGTGGGGAGCAGAACAGGCAGATGGAGGAAGCAGCAGGAGGGAGGAGAAGTCTGCTGCACCATGTGGGTCACTCCCTGGCCAAGGATCGAACTCGCATTGCTGTGCCGTGGATGCTTCACAGTGTGACGCTCAACCCACTGTGCCATCAGGGAGGCCCCCTTCTGAGGGTCTGATAGAGAACCCTGCTAGTTTCTGGTGTTTTTTTTTAATATTGATTTATTTATGCATACAAGAACTGGGGTACAGGCTAGAGCTTTGGGGGTGGTGGTGAGAGGATTCACCAGAGACAGAGTAGGGAGGACAACAGGCAGATCGACTGAAGTACACTGCTGAGGGGAGCAGCCAGCGAGACAGGAGAGGTCTGCTGCGCCATGTGGGTCCCCTCCCTGGCTGGTGGCAGGGATCGAACTCATGCTGCAGTGGCTGCGGTTTGCCTCATAGTGCGTTGCTTACCCATTGTGCCACCAGGGAGGCCCCTAGTTTCTGGTGGTTTGCTGGGAATTTGGTCCCATTTGACATTGCTGTACCCCATCAACCTCTGCCTCCATCTTACAGTCTCCTGTGTGGGCGTCTCTGTCCAAATGTTCCCTTATGTAAGGACTTCAGTCATATTGGGCCAACCCACCACAGTATCCTCTTACCTAATTATAGCTATAAGATCCTATTTCCAAATAAGGTCACATTCTGAGGTGTGAGGGGTAAGGACTTTAACATAGTAATCTAAGGAGCATGCAATTCAAGCCGTATCTCCAGATTGAACATGATGAATTTTGATTCTTTAGAAAGATTATTTTATGTTGCTCAAGATCACTTCCTTGGACTAACACATGATCAAGGATTTAGATTTTTTTGAATTGGATTTTACAGTCACCCTAAACATTCTGGTAGAATGTCACCCTAAACATGGATGTTTAGTACTGCTATTTCCTTCAGAATAGTGCTGTGCCATAGAAATAGTTGGAGTCATATATTTTAAAATTTTTAGTAGCCATTTTTTTAAAGATTTATTAATTTATGCATACAAGAGCCGGGGTACAGGCCAGAAGTGTGGGCGGTGAGAGGATTCACCAGAGACAAAGTGGGGAGCACAACGGGCGACTGACTGAAACACACTGCTGAGGGGAGCAGCGGGCGAGGCAAGAGAGGCCCGCTATGCCATGTGGGTCCCCCCCTGGCCAGCAGCAGGGATCGAACTTGTGCTGTAGTGGCTGTGGCTTGCTTCACAGGGTGTTGCTTAACCCACTGCGCCACCAGGGAGGCCCTTTAGTAGCCATTTTTAAGAAGAAAACAGGTGAAATTAATTCTAGTAGCATAAGTATATATATCTTTAAAATATTATTTCAACTAAGAATCAACCCAAAAGTAAATATTTTGGATTTTTGATCCTGAATCTTTGAAACTTGTGTATTTTACACTTAACACATCTCACTTCAAACTAGTCACATTTATGTTCTCCCTAGCCACATGCGGTTGGTGGCTACCGTGTTACACAGTTCAGTTTTAGAATGTCTCTCTTCCTTGCCCATTGATGTCCTAGGTTATCCCATCTATGGTGTCCCAACCATCCGGTCTGATATTCCTGTCCCCCGAATTCGTCGCATCAGTGATAGAACTAATTATGGTGAAGAGGGCAACGCCTATTCATTACTACATCCTACCATCTTCAGTCAGAAAGGAGTGTTTGAAAGAGACTTCTTCAAGACCAGATCAAAACAAGAGGTACAGCATATTATTTTAAAAGGGATGAAGGAATCACCAACTCATATAAACACCCAAAGATAGAAATGTTTAGTTATCAAGAAGTACACTCTTAGATGTTTTAAAACTTGAATCTTAAAACAAAACTCAAAAGCCTTTTTGATTCTCAGAAACCTTTGGGATCCTCAAAGACAGAATTCTTGAGGATAATGTTCACTTTGGTTGTGATGTCTAGGTACTATCCTTGCAATAAAGTTTTCTGTATGGTAGGAAGCATTACTTGCACATTGTATATTCACTATGACCCATGTATAAAAAGAAAAATATTTTTTCCAAGACACTCAACAATATTTTTAGTTGAGAGAAAGGAAAATTATCAATCCCTTCCTGTGTAAGTATCTTTAGGGTATGGGTTTTCAGAGCCAAAGAGCAACTCTGCCACCCACCTTCCCTACTGCTACCATGTCTCAGATGATCTGCCACAAGCATGATTTCAATTGCCCTATCCTGTTGCCACATCACATGTCAGTCCATGTACTTTCTTCTCCCCCCCTTTTTTTTTTACTTAGAAAATGTGATCATTCTATTCTAGATGATTTTCTTCTGAGATGGGTAGAACAGGAGATAGAGTAGGAGTAACCAACAAGGTCAAAACAGCCACTGGGGTTGAGAGTCAAGAATGAAGAGTGATGCTGCCAGCTGGTCTAGGTCTGTACCCATGGAAAGCAGGAGTGATGTAGAGGCAGCTGCCTCTTCAGAATCTCCCCACCTAGAGCTAGACGTGCTATGGCTAGACATGTGATGTTTTCTGGCAAGGAATTCCTGGCAATTTTTCCTGGAAGAATATTTTTCTTTTTATACATGGGTCATAGTGAATATATACAATGTTTCTGAGCAAGGGCTTATGGCTTAAGCTTACCAAATGCTTACAATATTAATAACAGATTTATTCCAAAGGTTTATTCTGGCTGAGATGGGGGCAAGAGTAAGGGAGACACTCAAACAAGTCTGCCTGCTGGCTGGTCTCAAGGAGGGAACCCACATTCTCCCCCGGTGGCCAGAGAAGTGCTTCTCCCAGACTGTGTTTAGTTATTGCTGCAGAGAAATTGTTACTAACCAAATTTACTGGTCTTCAGTAGTCTTAATTTTTAGTCTGTCCAGTTCCTCAAGCATGCATTAACTCATTGGCATTTGCACAACTATAGCTAAAGTTTATAACAGGCCAGTTCAGTGTATTTTATAAATGCTTCTATTTATTATTTTTTAAAGATTTATTTATTATTTATGCATACAAGCACTGGGGTACAGGCCAGAGGTGTGGGGGGCGGGAAGGGTGAGAGGATTCACCACAGAGAGCGGGGAGCAGAACAGGCAGATCAACGGAAGTACACTGCTGAGGGGAGCAGCGGGCACAGCAGGAGAGGTCTGCTGCACCATGTCGGTCCCTCCCTGGCCGGCGGCAGGGATCGAACTCATGCTGCAGTGGCTGCGGTTTGCTTCACAGTGCGTTGCTTAACCCACTGCGCCACTTCTTTTCTATTTAAAAGAAGAAAAACAAATACATGACATATATAAGATCATAGTGACGAGAAGTGACTGAGATGGAACTCAAAGTAAGCAAGTCTTTGATCTTTAACTCTTTCCCTACTTGAATTTTGCTACCTCTCTTTACAATCATCAGAAACATGAGTTGAAAGGAATTTTATATATTGACTACTTTAAATACTCTTATATTCATATAAATAAAATTGTACATGAACCGAAAGTACTAGAATCTTGATATTCGCTCATTATATGTAATGAGCACATATATAACTTTCATATCTGTAGCCTTTGATGTTTTAAGACATTCTTAAGCTTCATATTTAAAAGCATATGAATCTTTGTCTGACTGTCAATTTTTTTCTAGATCTCAGAGATATTATGTAACATTGGTGTCAAGCTTTCTGATGAAGAATTTGAAAATGTATGGAATCTTGCATCAAAAAAACATGATAGAGGAGAAGTTTGTGTTGAGACTATCAGAAATGTTCTAGATGAGCTACAACATGCAGACCGGATTAAATGTAAATCAACCATGTGATGTTTTTGGAGTTTATTCATTTAAACAAAAAAAATTTTAAATCTTTGTTCATTTAAAATGATCGACCCTTCTGGTTTTACTTATTATGTTAAAATTCAGCAATCACTGTGATAGGAATCATATGCCTGTATTGTGTTGCTAATAAATAAGATTTTGGATCTTAAATTTTATTGTTTTCATTAATGTAACAAAAACTTGAGAATCATTGGGCACATGCCTTTAAGCTCATCAAAAGCATGATTCAGAATGATTGTAGAAGTTTGTAATGTTTACTGTGCCTAAGAATGTCTGCATTTTATTTGGTTGAAGTTCAAAGCCTGGTTTGGGGTGCCAAATGGGATGCCCTCAACATTTTGTTATTTTTCTCTTTAGTCATCATTATGGCACAAGTTTAATGGACTTTCACTCTATTAGTTTCTGAGGAAAACAAACATAATCACAAGCTGCTAGCTGTTAAGATCTTTTTATGTTCAGAAAAGCATGTTGTCCCTGAACATGTGCAGTGATCCTGGCTGACTCACTGGAGAAAACTGAGGTAAAAGTACCTGGGAGCTGGTAGGATGAGTTGCCCCAAGTCTTGTCTGAACAGGTGGACTGAATCACGGACAGGTGAGTCCAAAAAGTTTGACCCACCACACTGATAATGACATAGCGTCTTTTCTAATGATTATCTCAAAATCTCCTGGAGGGAGAAGGCTTTAAGAGCTGGCATGTACAGTTAGAGTGTCGCTGTCTGCGCATGCCCAGGTGTAGCTAAGACGCTGTCTTCCTCTCAGCTTCATGGATTTAATCTTTCAATATCTCTGCCTAACTCCCTTTGAGTAGCCTGGCTAAATTCTCCTTTGCCTCACTCACCCCTTATTTATGAGCCTCTAATAAAACCTTGCTTGGTTCAACTACATCTAAGACTTTTTGGTAAATTCTTTTTTTTTTTTTTAAGATTTATTTATGCATACAAGAGCTGGGGTACAGGCCAGAGTCGCGGGAGGTGAGAGGATTCACCAGACAGAGTGGGGAGCAGAACAGGCAGACTGACTGAAACACACTGCTGAGGGGAGTAGCGGGTAAGGCAGGAGAAGTCTGCTGTGCCATGCGGGTCCCTTCCCTTTCCCGGTGGCAGGGATCGAACTCGTGCTGCAGTGGCTGTGATTTGCTTCATAGTGTGTTGCTTAACCCACTGTATCCTTTTTGGGTAAATTCTTTCCCTAGAAAGGCAAAGGACTGTTTTGAGGTGAGGCCTGTAACATTACCACTAGATGTAGTTTTAGAGAGTTATTAGAAACATATTGTGCTGCATCATCTGTTGCATAAAGACAAAAGCAGACTCAGTGTGAAAGATCTCTAACAGAATTAATGTGTATGGAGGGAAAAGAGAAGAAAGGATAATAGTTTGCCAACAAATCACCTAGTTATCCCCCATCCCTTCATGGATAAATGCCCAATCAAACAGGGTTTGCTGAGGCCCAAAAGCCACCCATAACTCTAAGGTACCTTCTGGTGGGGAACCATAGGAAAGGGACAAAAGGGGGCAGGCAATTCTGGGGCTAAAGTAACACATTCAACGTACAAATCAAGGTAAAGGCTGCCATTGTCAGACTCTCCACGGTGCCTCTACATGTTTCCAAGTGCCTCTACATGTTTCTTCTCTTTGTGTCTCCACCAGGGCGGGTTGCCTATTGTCCCATATGCCAGACTGGAGACTGCTGCAGACACAAGCAACAGTGGGTGTAGAGTTACTGTGGTGCTGGTGGTCACCAGGGATCAATGCACTATGTTGCTGAGAACAGAGTGCCATCTTGCCAGTGAAAGGCGAGATGGACTTTACTGGAATTTACAATGGGGCATCCATCAGAATGAGTCCTTTGCACCCCTGGGTGAAGGGAACTACTCAGTCTCCACTCAATCCTCTTGTCCTGCTGCAAGCTGGACCTTTTGAAACACTGTACTTGAAAGGGAACACACAACATTGTAGGAGGCGAAGCTCAAGTGAGGATCCTGGACTGGCATTTCCTTCTCGGTCTCCTAAAGCTGTGACCACTTTTTCAAGGCCAGCTGGACGGTTCTGCTTTTCACTGGTGGGACTGTTGGGGTGCAGTCTTTCTTCTTTCCATTGGCTTGGAGGACTTTGCAGCCCTTAGTAGATTCACCCAGTAAGCTCTAAACAATCACCAACAAATTTGGTCCTTGTTGAACCCTGAATTGTCCCTAATGAGAAAAACTGTCCTCCCAAAGGATGGCCTTGGACATTGTTACTGCCTTTCAGGGAGGCATCTATGCCATTATTCATGCCTGATGAGTCTGCTAATGTATCATCTTTGGTAAATCACAAGACAACACAAGCGAACCCTCTGAATGATCTGACTCCCCAGCTAAAGAGACTTAATAAAGCAGTGGCTTGGCTCACAGGTGCTCTTGATAGAAAAAATGTTACTTATTTTGGGAATCTCTATGTTCCTCTATCCTGTGCACATATTATTTCCGTGATCTGTTTCCAATGTGGCCAGACAGCCACCCCAAGCTTAGTGAAAGAAGCCCTTGCTGGCCGCAGGCAGGGCGGGTCAAGCCCTAGGAGCCGCACTGCTCTGGTGGGGGTGGGGGCTAAGAGTTGCTAGAAGTCACCCTGAGGACGTGACCTGGTTGACCCCGGAGCCGCTAGGCAACGCCAGACTCCTCCCCACTTTCTGGTGCTCAGATTCTAGGTTCAGTCACGGTTCCTGTGGCGAAAGCTGCTCTCTAGAGGCAGCCCTGAGAAGCAGAGAGCTGTGGAGAATGGTGTAAATGCGTGACTGATCCTCGTTCAAGCCTCTCGATAAACTTCGAGATTCCGGTGAGCGGGTGTAGACGCCTGCTTCTAAGTAAGTTCCTTCTAAGGAAGTGCCTGCGCTGGTTGACACTTTATTGCCTACCAGCGTGAACCTGCCTCTCGTTTCTTTTTGCCCTTCGTGTAAGGGCTCAGCTAGCAAACTAACAGTATCACCGAGTCTGTAAAATGGGCCAAAATAATTTATATTCGACTTCAACATAAGTCAGTTTCCAAAGCTGAAAGCTCTGTGGACTTTCTATTTCTTACCCTATGTTATGTTGACACCATGTAGTCTAACAAGGTAGGAGGGATGTCACAAAGACCAGAGATGACACCGGTCCTAAACGCCGGGCCATAACATACGCCAGGTTTGAGCAGACTTTGTAGTGTCCAAATTCACAGGGAGAAATTAATGCCCACATATTACAGTCCCTTGAAAGTCAAAATCTGAGTAAAATGAAAAGGAATTCAAGGTAGTGCCCAGTGATCTGAAAACAGAGAGAGAGAAAGAGAGAGACAGAGAGAGAGAGACAGAGAGAGAGAGGCAGAGAGAGAGAGAGACAGAGAGACAGAGAGAGAGAGAATTTTAGAAGATAAAGATGTAACAGAATATACAAGCATCCCCTCCAAACAATTTTAGCAAAGACCTCAAGTAATGAGAAGAGGGGAGAAGTGGGGAAAAATACTGATTTCAGCTTCACCAGGATGCACATTAATACATGTGAGTTAGTCAAAATTAACAATTTTTTTAAAAGATTTTTTTATTTATGCATGCAAGAACTGGGGTACATACAGGCTAGAAGTGTGTGTGGGGGATGTGAGAGGATTCACCAGAGTCAGAGTGGGGAGCAGAAAAGGCAGATTGAAATACACTGCTGAGGGGAGCAGCAGGAGTGGCAGGAGAGGTCTGTGCCATGGGAATCATCTCCCTGGCCAGGGATTGAACTCGTCCTGCAGTGGCTGTGGCTGTGGATGCTTGGTAGTGCGGTACTTAACCTCTTGTACCACCAGGGAGGCCCAGAATTCACGACCTTTGAGCTTAAATTAATTTGGGGGAAATGAGTTTAATATTGGTTCTATGCATTTATTATAATAGTTACTATCTTTTTTTTTGAGACTGGCATTTCTTTCTTGCAATGTTTAGAAATGGGCAATAGCAGCTGTCATACTTATTTATTGAAGTTATGTTTATTGAGGTAATGTTGATCTACAACACGTTATATTTTTTAGGGGTACAGTTTCATACCACTACAGATGCATGTTATCACACCACCCACATCTCCAAAGCACCAGGAATCCGCCACCATGTTCATTAGAGTCCTACCGTCCTGGTCACCATGTTTTATTATGAAGTGCCTTTCTTTCCTGTGCAGCATATTCACCTCCATGGATGTTAGTATCACCAAGAAAGATGCCAGAGAAGGTAGCAGAGCAAGTCAACCCCCCCTTACATGTCTTTTTGAAATAATGATGAAAGATACACGCTATCACTTTAGAAAGTTGTGCTTGTGCATATATTTTTGGTCATGCAACATTTAACCCCTTGCCCTGCCTCTACTGAATAGCTCTTTAGACCAGGTGAATATTAAAGTAGCTTCATTTTGTAAAATTTATGCTAAGGTAGATTTACTGTGTCCCTGTCATCCATCCACCCAGCCATCCATCCACCCAGCCATCCATCCACCCACCCACCCACCCACCCACCCACCCACCCATCCATCCATCCATCCATCCATCCATCCATCCATCCATCCATCCATCCATCCATCCATCCA
>JAGFMF010011681.1:5151733-5166537 GCA_019455555.1 Galemys pyrenaicus | reverse complement strand
CATCCATCCATCCATCCATCCATCCATCCATCCATCCATCCATCCATCCATCCATCCATCCATCCATCCATCCATCCATCCATCCATCCATCCATGCATGTCAGTAACCATCACTTCTCTGAGCTTAGGTTAAGTATCCTTTCCTGAAGAGTTTGTTCTTTGAATGGAACGGCAGACTCGCTGCTTCCCCATTTGTGACGGTAGGGGGCACCCTAGCATTTCCAAACTTAGAGATGAGCCTTTGCTCACAGAAAAGCTTAACTGCAGCTAGCTCAATAATATTTGCATAAAAAAGGAGAATGTTAAATCGGAGTGGGAAGATTGTTTACCATTGTACTTTCTGAAATCCAGGATGATCCAAGCAGTTTCTTCATTTATTATTTAGTGGGAGTAATTAGGCTGGAAAGAAACATTTTAGATAGTACGCTAGAGGGGGACTTTGTTTGTATAATAAAGTGTCATCTTAGTGAAATAAGTAAAGCAGCTTAATATTACAGTGTGATAGATACAAATATCCAAATATGTAACATGTTCTCACCTAAAATATGCTCTAATGTATTAGGATTGTCTTAATAGTAAAACATACTAAACTCATAAAAACTTTAAAATCCACTATTTCCTAGAGTAGGCAAGTAAACTTAATAATTTTGTTCACAGCATAGCTAACAAACCGAGAAACTTGTTGGAAATATTATGTGGACCAATAAAAGGTAATTTTATTTTATGTAATAACCTCTTATGAAAACTCACTGTGGCATGATGTGAAGAGCTGGGCTAGTTACAGGTTAACACCCCAATCATAAACCAACAATGAGGATAGACTTGAAGGGCATTTCTTCAATTATGAAACATTTACAATAATAACCTTGTAAAAAATAATGGGATCTATTTAAAGCTCATTTATTTCCCAGCTAAGTGGCAATTTCCCATCACTCAAAATGCTAATACTTCCTCCTGAAACCCTAGGGATAATGTAATTCATGTGTGTTCGTTAAAAAAAAAGCTGGTTAAAATAAGCAGGTGATTCTGTTTTAATAATATCTGTCCTGCTAGCAATAAGACAGTCTCAGGTGCAAATAAATATATCAACAAACAGATTTTCTTTAAAGCACACAAGGTCTCATATCATTTCCAAATTAACCAATTAGCATGATGCTATTGGAAGAGCTAATTAAAAAGTGCATTTAGACTCAGAAATGTTTCCTGAGAGTACACTGGAGCTTATAGTCCTTATTTCACCTGTAATTACTCTGCCTGTTTTTTCAGTCAGTAGAGAGAGGTGAACACACCTTCACCTGGGCAGAGACATTGTTTTCATTCTTTCGTGGAGAGATCTCATGTATATCAATACCTTGAACTGATCAATACACACTATTTTTAAAAGGTACTCCGCAATGCAACTGTAGGGTAAACGAGAGGGCAGCTTTTCTGCCCTCCTGCCATTGGTGTGATGATAGACACCTGAGGGCCTGCACACATGCCTAAGTGCGCATGCGCAAGTGGATGCACCCGGGCTCAGAGGGCGCATGAGGGTGGCGTCACAGGAGAAGGAGAGCGCATAAGCAGAAGAGTCGAGAGAGAAAGGAGAGAGAGTGAAGATGCACCAGGGGCCATCTGCCTGCCCCCCTGCCTGCGTGTTCGTGGTCGCCTCTGATATAATGATGCACTAAAAGCATAGAAGCCACCGAGGGCTCCAGGACTGCCTCTTCCTTGACTGTCTGCTTGGAATCATCGAGAACTTGCTCCGTGTTTTGCTGGCACCACAGCAACTCTCTAAGATGTTCTTAGAGGGATGGTTAACGGGTACAGAATTTAGATTTAGAATGCTGTCTTTGTCCAGATCTCTATCTTGTACTTTGTCCTGTTAGAAATATTTTGACAGAATTTTTAGTAAGTTCATCAACTTTTAAAAAAAATTTTTAAAAAAGATTTATTTATGCATACAAGCACTGGGGTACAGGCCAGAGGTGTGGGTGGTGAGAGGATCCACTAGCGACAGGGTGGGGAGCAGAACAGGCAGATGGACTGAAATACACTGCTGAAATACACTGAAGTGGGCGAGGCAGGAGAGGTCTCCTGTGACAAGTGGGTCACCCCCTGGCTGGTGGCAGGGATCGAACTTGTGCTGCAGTGGCTGCAGCTTGCTTCATAGTGCATTGCTTAACCCACTGCCCCACCAGGGAGGCCGTAAGTTCATCAACTTTTATAGTGAATATGTCTGTCAGATAAAAACGAATTCTTCAGATGTATAGGTGGAAAAATTTTGCTTGGTGGGCCTTGGGGAGGAGACAAATACTATATGATTTTTGTTTTTTCTTGCTTTTTTCCTTGCAGGAATAAGGTGATAGCTTACCATGGTTTTGATTTGCATTTCCCTGATAATTAGTGATGTTGAGCTGCTTTTCATTTGTTTGTTGGCTGCCCATATCACTTCTTTGCAAAAATATTGGTTCATTTTTTTTGTTCATTTTTAGATGGATTTAAAGAATTGAGTTATATGAGGCTTTAGTGTATTTTGGATATTAACTTTTTTTTTGAGATTTTATTTTGGCATAGGAGAGCTGGGGTGTAGGTCAGAGGTGTAGGGTGGGTGGGGTGGGTGAGAGGATTTACCAGAGACAGAGTGGGGAGCAGAGCAGGTGGATCTACTGAAATACACTGCTGAGGGGAGCAGTGGTGAAACAGGAGAAGTCTGCTACGCCATATGAGTCAGCTCCCTGACTAGGGATTGATTTCAGGCCATGGTGGTGATAGAGCTGAGACTGAACCCCTAAGCCACAAGGGAGAGAGGACCTTGTATATTAACTTTTTTTAAAAAAATATTTATTTATTTATACATACAAGAGCTGGGGTACAGGCCAGAGTCCAGGGAGGTGAGAGGATTCACCAGACAGAGTGGGAAGCAGAACAGGCAGACTGACTGAATCACAGTGCTGAGGGGAGCAGTGGGCGAGGCAGGAGCGGTCTGCCACACCATGTGGGTCCCCTCCCTGGCCGGTGGCAGGGATCGAACTCGTGCTGCAGTGCTGCGGTTTGCATCTTAGTGCGTTGCTTAACCCACTGAGCCATCAGGGAGGCCCCTGTATATTAACTTTTGATTGGAAATATAACTTGTAATATCTTCTCCCACTCATTTGGTTGCCCTTTCATTTTGTTAATGGCTTTTGCTCTGTGAGAAGCTTTTTAATTTGATTTTTTATTTCTAGTGCCCTTGATTTTATGGTCAAATCCAGAAAAACATCAGTAAGAATGATGTCAAGAGCTTACCATCTGTTTTCTTCTAGGAATGTTTATGATTTTAGATCTTATATTCATATCTTTAATCTATTTTGAGTTACTTCTTGTGCATGGTGTGAAATAGTTGTCCAGTTTCTATGCAGTATTTAATGAATGTCTATGTACTAGTTAATACAAAATTATAAAGGACCTAGGGAAAAAAGCTATAAAAGGCAAGAAAATGTTCACAATCATGATGTAAAGAAGGGACTTTACTTTAGAATTCCGTGTCGATCTCTTTTAAAAGATGTAAAATGGTCTTGACTGTGAAGGAAATGTCTTTTGACTAATCAATACTGACAACTAAATTTGCCATCATATAAATGGATGTAGAAGCTATGCTTTCAGGCCACATTCTCCCAAGGTGTATATTTATGGACAGATGAATTATTTCAAGATTTAAAGTGAATATATTTTTCATTGCAATAAGAAGCCAGTTATTTTGTTTTGAAATTCAAATGACTATCAAATTTTATGTCTACCACTTCATAGATCTTTGATCTTGGGGACAAGTATTAACCATTCCAAGCTATGATTTTCCTATTTGTTAAAAGGTATGATAGCAGTTTGTTAGCCTTAACCAAATAACTATTGTTATTATTATCCTAGATGATTTCTACTTCTCTTCTGGACGCTTTCTGTCTTAAACATCTACTTGTTTTTTGTTAATTGAAAGAAAATAATAATCATCTTTATTTCCTAAGAGGCAAAAACCAGCAAATAAATCCTTCTTAGTATTAACTAACTTCCTCCTTCCTTTTCATCCTATTCTTTGGGAAATTAAAGATTTGTAAATAATGTTAACCTTGAGAGGATGCATTAATGTCATAAATGATTTTTATGTCCATAAAAATTACCTTTTAATAAGATGGCTGAAGGACTTGGTGCAATATCTGAGTAGACTTAAATTTACAATGGAATGGGAAGCAGAGAGAAAGAATTTGGCTTATCCTTTCCTTTGTGGAAAAATGCGTAGAATGTAGAAATTGACAAAGGAGAGAAATCTGCTTTCACGGGATTCAGTTTTGAGGCATGAACCATAACTGCTAGTCAAGCAAGGAATCTTTGGGAGGTTCTAATCTTAGAACATAAAAGGCTTTCATGTACATAGAAATCCTGGCCACAGTTTGGGTTTTGATTTTGCTGCAGCTCTGCTATGCTTTCGCTTCCTGATATGGTTAATTACCAACCTTATGCCTGAGCGTATGAGGAAGATATGGCACAGCGCCTGTATGTGGACCCTGCACATGCCCACATCTGGAAAGTGTGGTGCTGGGCCTCCCTGGTGGCACAGGGGTTATAGACTCAGCACTGTCAAGCTGTTGGCAGCCACTGCAACATGAGTTCCTTCCCGACCAGGGAGATAACCAACATGGCACAGCAGACCTCTCCTGCCTCTCCTGATGCTCCCCTCAGCAGTGTATTTCAGTCGATCTGCCTGTTCTGCTCCCCACTCTGTCTCTGATGAATCCTTTCACACCTCCCCTCCCCCATACCTCTGGCCTATATGCCAGTCTTGTATGCATAAATAAAGACAATTAAAACTTAAAAAAAAAAAGAAAAATGAACAGAATGTGGTGCTGAGCAGTGATGGAATTGGGAACCCCAGAATCTAAGAAATCTGCCTCTGACTCCAGGCTTTGAAGGGTCAAAAGCTACTCTCACTCAGGTACCCAGCCCAGGCCTTGCTGTGGCCCCCTCACTCCTCAACCCAAATCAACAATAGAATCTTAAGAGGGAAATTCAGAGGATGTGGCTGTAAACTGAGTCCACTTGCATCAGCACTGATGCTTATCTGTTGTTCAAGACAAGGCAGAAAGGGCTTTCCGGATAAAAGGTCTGGGTGGAACTTCAGGGAAGTGAAGAAAAGCAGGGTCTGGTGAGAGAGGTAAAAAAGGAATGGAACAGAAGACCAAAAATCTGGATGGACTGTGAGGTGTTTGTGTGTTGCTTCACAGGTGTGGATTTCTAGAACTTGTGGCACTAGATATGGACGCTCATAGGTCTGGTTGTTTTGGCAAAACAGTGAATCAAATGGGCCATGATCTTAGTGGTTTGTCTATTTGTTATGCCGCAAGGGAGTGATACATTCATTCTCCCATCAACTCATGAATTCATTCAATTAAATGAACACCTAATATTTCATCTAACGCTGTGCAAGGTTCTAGGACTGCAGTGATAAAAAAGATGAATTCTCCTATCTCAGTTCTCATCAAGATTGCAGTCTAGTCAGGGAGATAGGTTTAATTAAATAATAGATATAAAGCTGAAACTATTTCTGTGACAAGCAAGAAAAGGGGAACTAGAGAGAATGTGAGAAAAGCCTCTAATGGGAATTTGAACCTCTGCATTTCATCAAACTTTACAGAACTTTCTATGAGACTTAGTTATTGTTTGGAAACCTTTAAGAAAAAAGTCACCTGTGGTGGCAACCCTAAAAGGAAATTCCACGTTAAACTGGGATACCAAGTGACTGTCCTTCAATAAAAGGACAAATGAGGTATAAACAACTTCACAGAAAGGACAGTAAGGAAACTTCCTTGTCACAACGTTGACTCTGGGTGTAAGGAGGAAAATAAAACTCCCTTGAGAATTCCAATGCCACATTAATACTTAATGGTTTTTTTTTTTTTTTTTTGGTCTGAATTCACAGTAACGCAATCAAAAAACTCAAGCAGAGAATTTAAAATGTTTGGTGGTTCCCTGAGATGACTGGCAGAGGCAATTAAGAACATTGCTGGGAGGATTTCACTTTAATCTAGGTCAGCAGTCATTATGAGCCTCCATTTACTTTTGGAATACACTCTAATCTCTGAGATACTAGTTTAGGGAGAAACATGCATCATTGTATTGATGAAACATCATAGTCATGGAGGAGAAAGGGGCTTCCCGAGGATACAGTGATAATTGGGATTGACACTAGGGGCTGAATAAAGTCACAGGCTTTATCTTGGAGAAGAAGGTGGGAACAGCATTCCAGTTTGTGGCATGGGCTTGTGCAAAGGGCCTGAGGTGGGGAAGCACAAAGAGTAGAGCAAACTGGAGCTGCTGGGCAGGCTGGAGCAGAGGGGAAGGCATGTGGTGGTGGGTGAGGCTGGAGAGGTGGGCTTGGGTGAGATCACGTAAGAACTTACAGGCAACATGATGGAGTTTTGTCCAGATCTTAAGAGAAAGGAGGACTCAAAAGGTATTTTGGAAAGAGTGGTTACAGCACTCACCTTGGAGTCTAGAAACAATGATTTTAGTTTGGGATGGAACTAAATGAAATGGAGTGGTGCATATAACCTAACCTTTAGGTATGAATCTCTTCTTTGCAGAAAAGATGAACCAGAGAGATGGACGCTCACTCTGATTCTACAACCTGAAAGGGAAGAGTCCTCAGACACAGAAAGGTGAGAGGATGTCAGTGTGCCATAAGTCTGGAAAATGGGAGTAGGGTGGGGGAGGTATATTGGGAAAGGTGCTTGGTAAATTATTTTTTTTAAAGATTTATTTATTTATGCACACAAGAACTGGGGTACAGGCCAGAATCCAGGGCAGTGAGAGGATTCACCAGAGACAGAGCAGGGAGCAGAACAGGCAGACTGACTGAAACACACTGCTGAGGGGAGCAGCGGGTGAGGCAGGAGAGGTCTGCTGCTCCATGTGGGTCCTCTCCCTGGCCAGGGGCAGGAATCGAACTTGTGCTGCAGTGACTGTGGTTCACTTCACAGTGCTTTGCTCAACCCACTGCGCCACCAGGGAGGCCCCGCTTGGTAAATTCTAAAGGTGATGATTGGCTTTCTTCTATCTTACAACACATTATTTGCCATTTTCTTTTTTTCTCTTTGCTCCTCAAGTGAGCTGCCAAGAAGGTACATTTTTTAAATAGAGGTTTTTCACAGCACAGCACAGATGATAATGTCTTCCTTAAATTCTTACCTGTCTTATTTTTTAATAAAAATCTATGGCAGTTCAATAACGGGAGTTGGCTCTGTGCTCAGAAAACCATGGCGTGCAGTTGAATTTGCTGTATTGGTCTTATGGTAGATGTCCTGTCTTTTTATAGCTTTATTTTTTTTAAAAAAAGATTTTATTTATCCATGTATTCAACAGCTGGGCACAGATCAGAGTCACAGGAGGTGAGAGGATTCACCAAAGACAGAGCAGGGAACAGAACAGGTAGATCGGCTGAAGCACACTGCTGAGGGGAGCAGTGGTTGCGGCAGGAGAGGTCTGCTGCTCCATGTGGGTCCTCTCCCTGGCCAGGGGCAGGAATCGAACTCGTGCTGCAGTGGCTGCGGTTTGCTTCATAGTGCATTGCTTGACCCACTGCACCACCAGGGAGGCCCTCTTTTTATAGCTTTAAATTCTAGCTGAAGTTTAGAAAAGACTGACCTCCAATATCATAAGGGATTTAAAGTGTGTTTTTTTGCTTTGATTTTACTTATTTTAGCAGAAGCAAAAACAAAAAAGCAAAGTTTATTTAAAGACAGAATAAAATTTTGACCCCTAGAGAGATGTCCTGGCATGTGCAGAGTCCTTTGGAAGAGCAAAGTGGGAAAAGGAAGAAATCCATAGAAGTGATAGTGTATCTTTATTAGTGCACTGTGTTAAAGACAGATGATATGGACATGATTTGTTTTCGGTGATGTTTACTTGGATCACTTGGTCTGCCAAGTTTCTCCACTGAAAAGATACTATTTTCTTTTGTAATTGATAAGTGTCTTGTGGGAAGACACTGAGACTATTCAGACTTACTGAGTCAGAATTTACTAGTGTGATGTCTGGGATCTGTTTTTCTCCCCAAGGTCCTGTAAATTTGAGAACCACTGTAACAGATGGTTTCTTTCCATGGCAAAACTCTCTGAAGGCATGGAGACTATTTTTTCCTTATTACTATTCTTTAAGGCTCTGATGCCAGTCCCTGGTTTATATTACTATAGGACCTATCTAGGTACTGTATTAGTAGAATATAGATAGTTATTGGGCAAATACATCCTGTATTACTGGCATAGAATTATTTGCAGAGAGGATATTAAATTACATTGAAAATGGGGTATTTAGGTTTCTCAGGAGGGATTAAAAATACTGCTACCTGACTACATTTATTGAATCTTTCTATGGGTCATTTATTTGTATTATTTCTAGAACTTAGAATTTCTAGAAATTTCTAGAACTTAGAACTTCAACAACCTTAGAAGAGGAAGCAAATGTCAATAAGTTCAGTGATTTGCTCATGGCAGAAGAGCTGGAACTTGAAGGAGACAGGTTTTGACACCAACCTTCATAACTTCAAAGTCCTTTTTCTTTCTACCAAATTCATTGAGCTACAGCTATTTCCAAAGACTGGTTTTAACTCCAACTCTTACAGCACCATTTGTTTTCTTCATTAATGAGATTGATTATAGGAGGAAATTATGATCAGGAGATGAGGACCACATGATCACTAGAGGTAAATTCTGGGAAAAGAGCTTAGCAATCACTGAGTAAAAATTCCCATGAAACAGTTTATTTTTGTTCACATGAACTCGGGTCATGGAAGGAACTGAGGCACGCAACTAAAATCTCAGAACATATTAAGATTTTTTTCTTCTGATAAATAATTTAAAAACATTAGTTGGAGTGGAAGGAAAGACAGTTGACCCTCGAACAACATGGGTCTGAACTACGCAGGTCCACTCATATATGAATATTTTTAATAAATGTGGTCTGGTACTGTAAATGCATTTTCTTTTTCTTATGATTTCTTTAATAACATTTCCCCCCTCCAGCTTACTTTATTGCCAGAATACAGTGTATAATGCATGTAACGTGCAAAATATGTGTTAATTGACCAGGTTTCTGGTTATCAGTAGGCTAGTAATAGTTAATTTTTTGAGAAGTCAAAAGTTATATGGATTTCTGGCTGCATAGGGGCTCAGCAAGTAAGGCACGTTTGCACCAAGTAGTTGAAGGCTCAGTTGTACCTTACTAAGTAAATAAATTTTTTTAAAAAAAGATTTATCTATTTATGCGTACAAGAGCTGGGGTACAGGCCATAGGTGTGGGTGGTGAGAGGATCCACTAGTGACAGAGTGGGGAGCAGAACAGGCAGATCGACTGAAATACACTGCTGAGGGGAGCAGCGGGCGAGGCAGGAGAGGTCTGCTGCGCCGTGTGGGGCCCATCCCTGGCTGGCGGCAGGGATCAACTCGTGCTGCAGTGGCAGCAGTTTGCTTCTTAGTGTGTTGCTTAACCCACTGCGCCACCAGGGAGGCCCCAGTAAACTTTTGGTTCAATTGACAGGTTTACCTTTTCTTCTGGCAGCAGCTGCTTAGCCTCATTAGCTCCTCTCCTTTTCTCCTTCACTCCTTCTAACAAATTTTCTGCCTTAGGGATTCAGTCTTTTACATTGTGTGCTCTTCTTGATGATTTCAGTAGTCTTCTGGGTTCAAGGATTCAAAAGCATATGAGAGATGACCCTTGTCATAAGGAAACTCTTTGTTTGGGAGGAGCATTAGAAAGGTCAGTGAATAACTACAGCCAGAGGCTACGTGAACAACATACATGTAACATGTCTGTGTACATGTGTATGTACATGTACAGATGGGTGGCACAGAGGGTCATCAGCCCAACTAGGGGAGGCCAATGCAGGCATGTCTCATGCAACTGAAATGGGGAAATTGAAGGGAAAAATAATGCAAAGCACTCTTTTTTTCTCTTTCCTGGATACCGTTCTTTAAATTGCTTTAGTAATAAAATGTGGGCGTGAATGACTGGCAGCAGGGAAAACACAGGTGTGCTTTGGGTAGCTGCCGTCTAGTTACTGGGGTGAACGTGCGGTCACTGGAGGGATGAACAGAGTCCCAAATAGATTTTAGAAATTTTCAGTCACAAGCAAGCTATGAAATCATGGGCTAAGGGAATAGATCTAAATAAATAGCTCTGGGCTTCAATAATAGATGTCAGGAAAAAGGGAAGGGCAAGCTAAATTATGTAGAATTTTAGGGGAAGACAACATTGAGTCTTAATGTAGATTTTCCCCATCATCCAAAAGTAAAATGTTGTACTTGGTAGGTTATATTTTGGGTCTGGGAATACTCAGTATTTTTTTTCTATATAAATAAATGCTAATGGCGGTCTCTATCCCCTGTGGCTGAAATCTGTATGAAAGATGATGTTTAGCTAAAATTTTTCTTTGTTACTGAGCTGTTGATACTGCAAAGAAAGATATAATACCGAAGGGTAATTCAAGTTTCAAAAACAGCGAAATAACTGTTGACACATAGCCCCAATCTACTTATACAAGGAATCAGGAACAATAATTGAGTAAATGACAGAATTTGGGTTGAAGTAAAATAATGAGATTATTCTGTTCGTTGTAGTTCATCACATAGGATCTAGAAATAGTTCATTATATAGGACCTAGAAATCCTATTACCACTCATGCTAGTGAGAAAATGCTAAAGGGAATGGGATATATTAAATTCTACATTCCTAAAATGGGCTTCCTTGGTGGTTATGTAGTGGCAAGTTGACATGGTAGAAGAAAGAGGCAAATTAGTTGGTGAAGAGTTGACCTTCATAGTCCGAACTAATGACAGAAAACAAATACACAGATGATTTTTAATAGCACAAACAAAATTCTAGCATTTTTATGTAGTTTTTATGAAATAGAGGGCCACTTGTTTTCCATTTTCTCTTAGGTCCTTTGTTTCTAAGGTTTGTGATTTTCTCCCAATTGGTGACTGTCTCCCTAGGGGGTAGATGTCTCCTGTGTTAGCCTTTTCCATCTTAGCAAAAATGAGTTTTTTTCTGTTATTTAGCTTAGAAAACAGAGAGTGAGTGGGATTTTTGAAATTTTATTTCTTCTCCTTCACCTCATCTCTTCTGTATTTTTCAATACATGTCCAAACACGGCTATTACCATGTGTTAATTTTAAGTATTATTCTCACTGCCTGTTTAATGTAAGCTGCCCAAACCACGTTCAATCAGCAAGGTATAAATGATCTATTTCACTATTTAGTGTCACATTATCTAGGGAATTATGAGGTAGTATGTGCTACATGAACCATGGCACATTTTTATTATTATTGTGTTGTCAATTTCAATTAAGTCTCAGAACATCTGATGAATGATGAGGTTGGCCTGGGGAGGAGAGGGTCAGATAGGCTGAGAGTCCTTTTGATAATCTGGCATAGTCTTCCAACCAATTTACAAAGCTGTTTTAATTACTTTGGCAACTCTCCTTGGATTCATCTCCAAGTTCCTCGCATTAAAAAGTCTTCTCATCAGCACAACCAAAATTATCAATGATTAAAATGTCATAAACCTCCCATTTCTCTCCTGGGTTCATGATATGGATGGACTTTAAGGTTTTTAATAGTCTGAGATGTCAAGCTGATTCTCTGGTTGCCATTGGAAACAGTTTAGATCTCCTAAAAAACACTGAAGAAGCTCTTCAGGGTAATGTAGCATATTCATATTGTGACTACTGAGTGAATAAAATTGGATTAAAGAATCTTAAGAGAAAATTAAAAGGGTCTTCTTGTCAGAAATTGGTACATTATTACTTGGCACTGGAAAACTTACATAAAGAGATTAGACATCCATGTATATTTTATGACTTAAACATATGTAGCATTAAATATAATTTTGACTTGCTTGATATCTACTACAAATAAACATCCACAGATTTACAGATTTTCCTTAGTCTCAAAAATAACCATATGAAGATTCTGGGTTTAATGTCCCTTAGGGAGGCTCAAAGTAGATATGGTAGTGGCTTTGGGATATGAGGCAGAGGAATGGCAAAATATAGCAGAAATGGGGAAATTCCTTTAATTTTTTTTCTGAAGGGAAGCAAAGTTGTTATGGAACAAGACTGGTTTAGGAAATGTTGGCTGGAAGAAGAGACAAACTTACTGACCCATTTTGGCTCCAGGGCAAACTTTCCCATCTGGGCATCATTTCTTGGCTTCCTGAAAACTCAGACACATGGAATCTGGGGTGTGGGTGGGGTAAGAAATGGATTGTCAGTTATTGAGTGTGCATCACAATACGGTGCCTTAAAACATTATCAATTTGTTTCTTACTAGTCTGAGGTCAGAGAGTCCCAGCAGGGCTCAGTGGAGATGGCTTATCTCTGCTCTATACTTTGTAGACTGAGTTGATTTATGCAGCTGCATTGGCCTGGGGCTGGGAAGAGCTGTAAAGTCAAGATGGCCTCACTCACTGGTTGGAGCCCTGTGGCTGCCAGTCAGCTGGCTGCATCAGTCAGCTCTCCTTCACCTGGCTTTTCTTTTCACAAGGTCGCTGTTTCCTTCAGGAGAGCCTGGACTTCTTTATAGGGTGGCTCGGGTTAGCAAGAAAGCAAAAGGGAAGCTGCTGAATGAACTTCTTAAGGCTTAGACCTAGAGACGGCACAATGTCACTATTGCTAGATTATTTTTTTTTTAAAGATTTATATTTATACAAGAACTAGGGTATAGGCCAGAGTAATGGGGGAGGGCGGCGAGAGGATCCACTGTAGACATAGCAGGGAACAGAACAGGCAGATTAACTAAAATACACTGCTGAGGGGAGTAGTGGGTGAGTCAGGAGAGGTCTGCTGCGCCATGTGGGTCCCCTCCCCTGGCCGGCAGCAGGGATTGAACTCGTGCTGCAGTGGCTGTGGTTTGCCCCATGGTGCGTTGCCCAACACATTGCGCCACCAGGAAGGCCCCACTATTACTCGATTCTGTTGGTCAAAATCAGTCACAGAACCAGCTCAGACTTAAGGGAGGGGCAATAGATTCCACTTCTGGATAGGGCTGTTGCACTGGTACCAGAGAAATTGTATTTAACTATCTTCACAGATAATCTCTCACAGATGGCCACCTAAATTTGCATTCAATGGATGTTTGGTGCCTTCTGGAAGGGAGTAGTGACAGGTTTTTCAAATCTAGGGTAGGGGTTGGGGTAGATATTGATATTCTGATTCATTTCCCTTTGGTTGGGAAGGGGGTATAGGAGGAAGGGCACTGGCTTGGACCTGGATTATGGTTCTTATTTAGTTATTCATAAGACAGATGGCCTTGTGGCCTCTTCATACTAAGGGAACATTACTTTCCTCATCCTTAAATTAGTAATAAATTTTACCTACCTCCTAGGGTTATGCTGAGATGTAACTGAAATAAATTACCCAGTGTCTGACCCAGTGACTAGCTTACCTAACTTACCTAGTCAAAGTAAACATTTGATAGTATCAATCTCTTCCCTTCTGGAGAGATAAAACTGCGTGCTTATAAGGGTGGCCATATAATCTGTTATCTAAACCAAGATATGTTTCCGTGTGTAAGGGGGCTCTTTTATTATTTATACCACAACTACAGGTGTTTTGGTGATGGGAAAACTATGGTGACTACACATGAGGGGGGAAATCCCAAAAGATGAGAAAAATAAACAAGGACGTTTAAAAAAACAAAAATAAATGAAAAAAGTATTTATTCCAGATAAGAGGAGTAAACAAGTAAGAATAGGGAAGTAACTGGTTCCCTCAATGAGAACTTTGCAGAGTTTAATTTCTATTAAATATTATTAAATATGCTTTTGATGAAAAGCATCATAAAACAGGTGAGAAGGCTCACAAGAGGAAATCAGAATTTCTGGAACCACAGAACAATAATGTCTGCCTTCCCTTTCCCTGCATTTCTTTTTGGGTGATGATGTATCTGTGACAAATTTATCTACTGTGTGAAAGTTTCAAAGAACATAACTTACAAGGGAATTAATCATGGCTACTTGAAAGCACTCCCTCCCTCCCTGCTCGCCTTCCCAACTGCTTTCTACACATACCCTTTCAATTTCAGCGTTACTAAATGTATAATTCCGGGAAAGAATAATTGGGAATAAGACCAAGGGGATGCATGTTATCCGAGTCTGGTTCAGAGCCAATTCTGTTTCTGTACATCTTAAATGACAATAGAGCAGCAATATCAAGAATTCCCATCCCAGTGAGAACCACTTAAATTATAGTTGGTAAGGAAAAAAATCAGGCCATTGGTATTCCCTGAGAACTGCCTTGCTTTGAGAAATCTGAAGGTGTAGGTGTTCTGAGTCCATCTCAGAGATGGAACAGAACAAGTTGAAACTAAATACAAATGACCAGACTGCATGTTATCATAACTTCACCTCCAGTTGGTTAAAATGTTAAATATTAGATCATGTCTCTCTTGGCTATAACAAATAGCAAATCTTTTTTTTTTTTGATGGCAATGTGGGATTATTTTATTATTATTATTTTTTTTATTAATTATATTTGACATCATTTGTAGTCCCCAGGGAGTACCCACCACCATTGCACCGGTGCACCATCACCTCAGTCCCTTGTGCACCCTCTGGCTCATCCCCATCTTTGCCCGCCCCCCCTTCCCCCCCCCCGCCCCAAGGTCCCTTTGGTTTATCCCAGCTTTTTGGTCTGTGTTGGGTTTTTTTGTTTACTTTTGGTTATAATTGCCCAATTCCTTGAGCTTATTCTTTATTGTTGTTGTTGTTCTTTCATATTCCTCCTAATAGTGAAGCCATC
>JAGFMF010011681.1:5124676-5135581 GCA_019455555.1 Galemys pyrenaicus | reverse complement strand
CCCTCCCTGGCTGGCAGCAGGGATCGAACTCGTGCTGCAGTGGCTGTGGTTTGCTTCATAGTGCGTTGCTTAACCCACTGCGCCACCAGGGAGGCCCCTCTTACATTTCTTTAAGTGCTTGAATATTGGTTTTGTAATTAAACTTTCAAAAGTGGTAAAATTACTTGATTAAGTAAACTAATGCTCAGAAAGACAGTCCTATCTATCAATTTCCATTAAATGCTTCAATTTCAGAGTTGGTGATGTGTTAAAAGTTATACATTGTAGAACTTTGGAGGTCAGTTGGAAGTGTTTTATTTCTTTTTTCTTTTTTTTTTTTTAAAGATTTATTTATACATACAAGAACTGGGGTACAGGTCAGAAGTGTGGGGTGGGGTGAGAGAATCCACCAGAGACAGAGCAGGGAGCAGAACAGGCAGACTGACTGAAACACACTGCCAAAGGCAGCAGCGGGTGAGTCAGGAGAGGTATGCTGCGCCATGTGGGTCACCCCCCCTGGCCAGCGGCAGGGATCGAATTCGTGCTGCAGTGGCTGCAGTTTGCTTTACAGTGCATTGCTTAACCCACTGCACCACCAGGGAGGCCCCAAGAAGTGTTATATTTCTTAGGCCTCATGATGAGTTTATTGGTACTGGTGAGTTCCTCTATTCTTATTTTTTATGCCTTCCACCTATTTTATGATTATTCTTTTGTATCCAATAATTGATAGACATAATATATTAATTTGAGATTAGGGATTATGATCTTCAATAATAAAACTCTGGGGAGTCCTGTGGACCCTAGAGCTTTTGAGAATTCAGAAGCCACATTCAACCATTAAGATTGAATAGTGAATAATTCTATAGTATTTAACATAAGTACTAAACTAAAATTAAATTAATTTTACTGTTTCCTAAAATGCCTAGAGATTTCCTACAAAGTTTAAAATATTGTTGTAATAATTCAAGGACTTGAAAGCCAATGTTATAGCAAAATTCACTTATTAGAATATTTGTGGCAAAAAAATATATGTTTGTTCATTTAGTTTGGTAGTTATGTGTGCAATAGCAGATTGGCTTATGGATCAACTTTGCTAATATTTATTCATTGGCCTTATTTAATAAAATTAACCCATTGATCTTCTTTAACAAATTTAAATGAGCTCAACTATTTAAAAAAAGCTGTGAGAATTTTTCTCTACATCAAGGATAGATCAAAGCCCTCCTACTTAAAAACTTATTGAATAAGTAAATAAATATAATAAATATAAGTATGATAAGAATAATTTAAAGCAAATAACATTGATTTTCTGGGTAACTACCAATATTTGTAAAGTAAGGTAGAACTTTTCTTGATCATTGGATATTTACGTATTTGGCTGAATGTAAACACATAATTATACTTCTACCTGGAATTTGGAAATGCTGCTAGCAAGTGTTTTTTACATATAAATCTACACACGCACAGACACACACACACAGGTAGCTCAAGTGTGATGGTATTATAGACCAAAATTAAAGCATGCAAAAAGATTGTGTGATATGGGACTTAATCTAGTATGAATGTATCAAAATAAATGGCTTTGTTAGAGAGCAGGATGCTAAGGCAGTGAAACACAAGGTAAAATTTAATTGGGAAACAGGCTTTTGAAAATAGGCTGAGGCAGGAAGCCAGGATGGGAGCCCCTGGGTTGTGAAAATGAAAAAGGATAGTGGGGAACGTTTTGAGGTTAAATTGGTTTCTTCACAGCCAAGTACTTGCTGTGGTTTCCCTTGGCACAGTCTCCTCCCTCCTCCTCCTACGTACTCGTTCCTCTTTCTCTGTATGGACGACATTTTTTTTTAATCCTTCAGGTCTCAAATTTAATGTCTTATCATTCAGAAATGTTCTTACTCTGAGTAGAGACCTGTCTCTACTAGAACCTTTGCCCCAGAACCATGTTTGTTTCTGTCATAGTACTTACAGTATTTATCACACCTTCCAATCATTTTTTGTTTGCTTACATTATACCCTCCCCTGTTCCTCACCTCCTTCCCAGTGCTGGCCTCCAAGCTCTGTGAGGGAATATTGTCTGTCCAGTGTGCCTGGAGTGTGTGGTACACGGTAGCTCTTAATGGAGATCTGATCCCTCTTGTTGGTTCCAGATACCAATGCAGTAAGTCATCTCTGACACAAGAGAATAGGGAGGTCTGGAGAGCCTATTACCTCTCTTTTTATCCATACACTAGCCCCTGTCCCATTTCAGGCTTTAAGAAAATCAGTTTAACTTTGGTTTTGTGTGTGTGTGTATGTGTGTGTGTGTATTACAGAGCTTTCATAAGTCACTTTCAAACAGTTGTAGTTTCAAGAAGAATTCCCTGTCTTCCCCCAGAGATGTCATAATCACCAGAAGGTAAAAAAAATTCTACTTTTGTAGAATTTTATCAAAGGAGAGTATACCCCTATTTTAGCATCCTAATGAGCCTGGGTTAGTAAAATGCTTTAGTTTGAATAATTAAAACAAGGAGAAAAAAATTAAATCTTTTATTTATGGTGTGATGGGTTGAATCAGAATGTAGAGGGGAACGCAAATATAATAAAAATTGCACTTCATGTTACTGATATTCAATAATAAGGTGAGCCTTCATCAAAAAAATCAGAAAATGGAACTTTATTTTGTTAGAGGTAATGTGTACATTGACACCTTTGCACTGAGGGGCTTAAATAATTTGGAAGGGAAAGCAGAGGATTTATTAGATTTCTTTGGAATTTAAGAATTTGCATGTTCTCATTTTGACATGTTGGTACATAAATCCTTTGAAATACAAATTGTCATAAAAGGGTTTGCGATAATCCTTGGAAATTCAAGTGTTCACCCCACGTGCCCTCACTAGCAAACAGTGATTTAAAAAAAAGTGTCCCCAATAATCAAGCCAGAAAGCACAAAGGAAGGCGTGTCACAACATGAAGCAAAAAATGTTTAATCAAACCATCAAGAGTCTGTTTTGAGATGTGTAATTAATAGAACGTCTGGTTAAAATTTCATGACGAATATTTCAAATCTGATGGAATTTAGGCAGTGTTTTGCATATCAAGTTAGGCTAAGAAATAAAGACTGATTGTGTTCATTTAAGACTGGCTGTTCCAACAAGTGCATTCATGCAAAGTGGGGAAACTTGAAACGCTCTTGGAGAAGTGACTAGAAAACAGTATTGTATTTCTTGCCTTTTCAGGAAAAATCTTTGTAGCTCTCAGGTATACCATAAATATTTTGTTTAGGTTTCTTTTGTGATCCATGAACTAAGAAGAACTTTAGGGGCATCTAGAACTTACCTTCTAGTGTCTAGGTTATCTTAATAAATATTCTACCTTGTAAAAATCAGAAAAGAAACCCTCTTTAAACAAAAAAACATAATTAAGTAGATAGATAGGGAGTTCATATTCAAATGCCCAGCCTTGTTTTTTCCAGGAACAATACATTTTCCAAGATAACTCTTTACTATCTTCTCTCCCTATGTTTCTTCCTCCTTCCTCCACATCCTTTTCAGGTGACATCTTCAGTTCATTTTTCAATGAATAATGGCAGGTATCAAGTGAGAAGGCCCTTGTATATTTTCCACCAGATCTGGAAACATACTTGCATGAGACCCCCACCCCCCATCTCTGTTTTTGCTTCATTATTTCAGAAGAAGGTTCATGTTCTCAAGGACCTTATTTTCTATCCCCACCTCCTGCAGCATTCTTCTCTCCCTTCTACTCAGGCATTTTCTTTTCTTTTAATTTTTTTAAAAAAGATTTTATTTATTTATGCATACAAGATCTGGGGTACAGGCCAGAGTCCAGGGAGCTGAGCAGATTCACTAGAGACAGAGCCGGGAACAGAACAGGCAGACTGACTGAAACACACTGCTGAGGGGAGCAGCGGGTGAGGCAGGAGAGGTCTGCTGCACCATGTCGGTCCCCTCCCTGGCTGGTGGCAGGGATCAAACTTGTGCTTCAGTGGCTGTGGTTTGCTTCATAGTGCATTACTTAACCCACTGAGCCACCAGGGAGGCCCCGTACTCAAGCATTTTCATCAGCCAACTAAGGACCTTTGGATCCTCTGTCTAGACGAAGTCTTCATAGACTCCCACATCCTTTTCCAGCTATGATTCATCTTCATCTCTTCTTTGTAGGCAAACTTCTTGGAACAGTCTGGTTTGACAATGGTAGGACAACATTCTAGAAATCTCTTAAGCCCCAAAACCACAAAAAGAAAGAATACAATGAAAACTCATAAGAAAACGAGAGAAGCACCAAGTCACAAAATAGGTAGAAGGGATGTCCCCCAAATAGTGTTAAAAAAGGATCCAGGCAAAGATACCCTCATCTAGACCTTGGAATGGCAGCAGGGTACACTTTCCCAAGCCATGAGATCCTCCTTGAAGTTCAAAAATCCAAACCTTTTATTGGACCAAAGGGAGCAGGGCAAGAGGAAAAGTGGTAAAGGCTTCTTCCCTGGATGTGGTTTGAGCTGAAGGTGAAGTTTGTAATCAATAAAATATTTCACAGAGACAGTCTCTATTTGAATGAAACTGTTAGTGAACCAGGGGATGGGGAGAGACTCGACACTATGGGATTCTAGAAAGCTGCTTCCCTCTGTAGACTGGGAGAAGTAATGGCTTGAAGAAATTGTACCATTCTAAGTGATAGGCAAATTCCTCTAGCCTGGAAATTGGTCTTTTGCCTCTCTCCTCTCCCCTCAATCATCTTACCAATAATTTGAAGAAAAACATTCCAGGATGAATAACTAAATGTGGAACAGAAACTGCTACTTCCAAGTGTCTTGGCAGCATCAGGCATTGCATGAACCAGGACCTTCCAACTCTCCATTTCCTGTACTTTTTTCTCATTACTCACACTGACCTTTGAGTCTGGAATATGGCCGTCTCTTTCCACCTCAGGACCTTTGTATATGCTGTTTTTGTTCCCTCTTGGGAAACCCTTTCCTTGCTTTTCTCATGTTTGCTTCTGTGTGTAACACGTCTGAACTCTGTGTCCTTGAGAGGATATCTAGAAATGGCCCTCCCAGCTTTTTGCTATCAAGGCATTTATGACATTTCCTCCAACCACTGTTTTTCAGTTCTTTTGAGGTTCTCTGGTGTTTTCCAGCAGGTTCAGAGTAATGCCTATTTGAGTAAAAATGGTGAGAGGACAGAGAATAACATATGCCTTGTTACCAGCAAGGGGTAGAAGAGTGTACATCATTTTCAAACTATATGTGCAATAAAGAAGACAAGAACAAATTCCAGAAAGGACTAATGATCATTATCCTGGCTCAAGGGAATAGGCAGATGGGGGAATAATATCCTTTGAGATAAACAGGCATCCATTTACCATCTTGCAATCCCAACAGATACCTAATTACCTCCAGCAGCAGCATTCATTACAGTTTAAATATGGCATATTGCATTGAGTTTTGAGCACAGTTAGGACTGTAAGAGGTCCTTGGAGTATTTCCAGGATATCTTTTCTTTTTCTAATAAGCAAATCAACAACTGGAGTGGTTAAATGATCTTCCCAAGGTCATGCCGCCATTGGATGGATTTCTTAGGGTTAAAATCTAGATAATCTGACTTCTGCTACAGAAGGATTTCCACTGCATTTTATTTATTTATTTATTTATTTTTCCACTGCATTTTAATAATGCTTGAGCTTTGAATTCCTAAAAGCAAAGGATCCTGAGAATGATATGTACACAATGAAACCTTAAAAAAAATTTCCCTCAGTTTTCTCTGAAGCTATAGGAGCATAGAAACAAGCCAGATTTCTTTCTTGTTCACTTCCACGCAGATTTTAACTTTCCTTTCTTCATAAAACAACCTTAAAAATATAAGTAAGGCAATCTTTTATGAAACAGAAATAGACATCATTGAAGGTGATAATAGTAAAATTTATCCATATACTTCACCCCATCCCTTGGACAATAACATTTTTTAAAAGATTTATTGATGTATACAAGAACTGGGGTATAGGTCAGAGGTGTGTGTGTGTGTGGGGGGGTGAGAGGATCCACCAGAGACAGAGCAGGGAGCAGAACAGGCAGATCAACTGAAATACACTGCTGAGGGGAGCCAAGGCCCAGGCAGGAGAGGGCTGCCCACCTCCCCCTGGAGGGGGTAGGGTGGTGGAGTGGGGGGGACAGGGATCGAACTTGCACTGTGGTAGCTGTGGTTAGTAATAGTGCATTGCCTAACCCACTGTGCCACCAGGGAGGACCTGATAAGAGCATTTTGATGTCTTGTTTCATCTTCTTAATGATGGCTCAGGACGGGACAATTGTCTTCTTGTCTCTCCTTGCTGGGCCACTAATTTTCACTCCCCCAGCTCTGTTCTAGATGTGACTGTTCCCTCCTAGTTCTTATCCTGGGTATTCCTGAGGGGAAATATGACTCAAGGATCCTTTTGGCCTCCTCACCTTCCCCCACCCAAGAACTGTCTTCTTTAATCTTGAATCTACCACCCAGCTACCTAGAAATGTCAAAAGGAGAAGTGGGGTTTAATTTTCTTTTCTTTACAAGTTTTTGGAAGCTAAGATGGGGGATAGTATCAAAGTAGGTACATCTTTGGACTGAAACTCCTTTCCATTCATTTTAAGGATTGTTCGGTGAGACCTTGAATGTTTCCATCGGAATGTACAAAGTAGGTGAAATACACATATATTGAAATGCTAGGGCTCTGGGTATATAAATCCAGTCTCTGTTATTCACCTCATTTGATTTTAGTCTGTGAAACGGATGTGTGGGTTGGCTGCTATGGCTTTTCTTTCACAGTTGCTGTTATTTTTTCCCCAAGCACAAATACATTTTATCTGCCTAGAATCCAACTTTGGAGCTTGGAGGGGAGGAGCCCAGCTGAGAAGTGATGCTAATGTGTGTGTGGGTGTGGACCCAGGTGGTTATCGATGAATTAGATTTCCAAAGAAGGCAAGGATGACAAAAAATAGTTGCAACTCTCTTTCAGCACGCTCAGCACACAAGCACATTTTGTTTTTTAGTTCCTGGAGAATAAATTGAGATTATGTTTCTTGAATCTGTTACAGGTCAGGGAGAGGGGCACCCCAAAACCTGCCCTCTCTAAATGGGTTCTGCCATCTGTTGCATCAAGACAAATATAGAAGGCCTTTAATGGAAAGAAACTTTAATACAACTAGGGTACACTACAGAAAGGACAAAGAACATAGTTACTAAGTTAAGCATCCAAAGTTAACAATCTCCTTGAGGGTAAAAATCCAGCCAAACAGGATTAGCCCAAAGTAAGGCCCAAAAGCCTGCCACAAGTCTAAAGGACCTTTCAGTAGAGACCCATAGAAAAGGGTCAGAAAGAGTCAGACAATTCTGGGAGGAAAAGAGCAAAATTAAAATCAAGATGAAAGCTGCCATTATTAAGCTCCCTATGGGTCTCTCACCCACATCTGTTCCAACCAGTCCAAGACCAAGAAGCAAGCACAGTTTCTTCACATGGCCCTCTGCTCCATGTGCCTCCTCCAGCCCTCCTTGCTGCTCTCCATCCTGCTTCCTTCTTCTTCCCTTCCTACTGTCCTCCCATCCTCTATCTTTTCTCTCCAGCATCTTCTTATCCCACTTATTCCACCCACTTAGGGCGGAACCGGGATACTGGAACTTCCCCCTTTGCTGGGGACCACCTTGTTACAAATATACCTTAGAATCGATAAGTAGAAAATGATGACTGGGAGTGTCTTAGTGTGCGTAAGTCACTGGAAGTACCAGGACTTTTCTCCGTTGGTCTTTACATCAAAATAGTGAAGTGTTGTATTTAAAATAAATGCTTCTCTCTCCTGTGGTCAAACAAAAAAGCTTTTGAGTGTAAACTTTGTAATTAGACAAATCTGATTAAGGTCTGTCTATTCTTGGGCAAGTTATTTATCTGCCTGAGCCTCAACTTCCCCTCACAGTGTGATTATGATAATTGAATAATACAATTGGACAAATAGTTTTGCACGAGCATGCAGAACAACAAATGTCTCCTGGTGAATGAGAAGGAAGGAGGTGGTCAGGGAGAGTGAGGTAGGGATTTGGAGAGTGAGTTTTGCTTTAGGACAAGAGGATTGCACTGCTATCGGGAGAAGATTTACCTAGGTTTTTTTTTTTTTTAAGATTTTATTTATTTATGCATACAAGCACTGGGGTATAGGCCAGAGGTGTGGGGTGGTGAGAGGATTCACCACAGAGAGCAGGGAGCAGAACAGGCAGATCAATGGAAGTACACTGCTGAGGGGAGCAGCGGGCAAGGCAGGAGAGGTCTGCTGTGCCATGTGGGTCCCCTCTGTGGCCGGCAGCAGGGATCGAACTTGTGCTGCAGTGGCTGTGATTTGCTTCATAGTGCGTTTCTTAACCCACTGTGCCACCAGGGAGGCCCTTACCTAGGTTTTAACCACAAAAATTCAAGCATCTCTGGTCAGTAGTCTCAATTTCAAGGTGTCATGATTAAGTATGTTGTCTGTAATTGTAGCAAATGTGAACGAGTAGCTTTGTTATTTAAAACAAAAATGCAAATTCCTCTTTAACATCTAGTAGACATTTTGAGCATAGCCAGCATCAGCCTGTGTAGTCAAATGCTCATACTTTTCAATGACCTTGGAGCCTGTAGCATTTCCCCCCCTCATACACCCCCTGAGGTGTCTTTCTGCTTAATCAGGAATGAAACTGAACTCTTCAGCCACCCACTGCTTTTCAATGTCTATGGAAGACTTTCTTTGAGTTGGGTCCAAAATAGCATCTGATCTGAAAGCAACACTAGGAAATTCAATCATCTATGAAAAGAAGAGTGAAAAATAAAAGCAAAGTCAAGCCCCTCGAAAGTTCAGGTTTAGCTCTGGAAATTAAAAAAAAGGGGGCTTTGGACGAGTCTATTTCTGGAAATCTGACTGCTCCGGCACATTGTACTGAACAGCGAGGGGGATTCTTTTGTGACTAATGTACACTCAGAGAGCCTGCTCCCTGGAACCTGCCTTTTAACCTACAAGAGTGCCAGATCAGTCTCACTGCCTGTGTTAACACTGGGGCTAATTCATCACTTCAGAGTTTCCCCAAGTATATTATACTAGAGCACCGACTCCGCTTCTCTAGATCTTCAGGGTCTTGGCAGAGAAGCATTTAGATCCAAAGCTGTACATCCCAACTGACTCGAGTTTATTTCTTGTTTGGTTTATTTCTCCTCCTCACCAACTAGTCTAATGAATCCACTTTTCCCTGGGGCACATTTCCTGCATCAGGGCATCCATATGCATGTTTCCCATACTCTAATGAGACGTACTCTTAGGCCTACTGTGAAAGAAATAGGACAAATCATGACAGAACAGACTGGCAGTGCCTGCTATAACATCAACATAAGCAGTAATGTGGAGGGAGCTGCTGCCGCAGCAATTACAGCTTACTAACCTCTCCACTCCTGCCTCCTTAGCCCCATGTTGACAGCTGGATATGCGGCACCATTGGGAATCTTTTGAAAACAACACAGCAACACAACACAACACAACGATTTCATCTTCTATTCCTCAGCACTTCCAGATTATGTCACTCTGTTCTGGTTTTCCCTTCTGGACTTGATTTAGTTCCTTAAAGCCATCGGGTTCTATCATGTTCATCAGAGACAGAATCCAGCTCCTAAAAGGCCTATCTGCACTTTTCTTATCTGTAGCTATGCCAAAGGGTACACTGAGAAAATAAACCATGGCAATTACCAAGTCAACTCAACAGAAAATAACAACCAAAAAAAAAAAAAAATCCTTTCACTTGGAATTATCTTGCTGTTTCCAGGTGAAAGATTTCATTGTGCCCTGGACCATCGGTAATTGCCTCATTTTTCCATTTTTGCTTTGCTAGTGGCCGAAATGTTACTCTGAGCTTCGAATCCTTTGTCTGGTCTCTTGTTCCAGCTATTCATGCTTCACTGTTTTTGCTCCCCCTTCCCCTCTATTACCTGTAACCAAGGAAACTGATACATACTAAAAGCTTTCTGATAAATGTACCTTCTGTCTTTTTCTTTTTCATTGCTGGCTTTAAAAAAAAATGTTTACATTCTGTGGACTTTATAGGCCACAACACTCCTTTGGAAGAAGAAACCAACCATTGGTTCAGAGAAATCCAAGGTGAGACTGTGCAAATGGAATCAAAATTTGGCCACTCATGAAGTTCTCCTGGAATTAGATTGCAATGAAATACTATATCTGATAGTCTGCCTTATACGTTGGAGTGGGAAGAGTGGAAATTGTGGCAAGAGAATAATTTTAATATGTCAACTGAGCTTAGATGACACTGTTGACAGTAATAGAAAAAATAAACTATGGGTGGTTTTCAACAAACCCTTTGGGCATGCACCATAAAAATATGGTATCCACAAGTGACTGAATTTAAATTGATTCATGTTAAACACATTAAAATTTTACTTCCTCATTCACATTGATCCCATGTGCCAGGGGAACATGCTTGGATGGCATGGGTATAGAATATTTCCTCACTGGTAGAAAGTTTTATTAACAACACTGATCTAGTTATGGTTTGCTTAAGTTTTTCTCATCTCAGAATATCAATTTTCTATCCCCACCTCTGCAAAACCTATTATCAATAGTTTTTCTATAGTTTGACTCAGGCTCCATCATGCACTGGAAGTCAACTCTACATGCATTTTCACTGTTTTTATATTTCTTGGACAACATTTGTGGAGTTTAGAACATAGTATGTAGCTAGCATTCTTTATTTTTTTTTCTTTTTCTTTTAAAATTTTTTTACTAATATAAAATATTTAAAAATTTACATATACTTGCCATCAATTGTAATCCCCATGTAATCCCCATCACCATCTCACCAGTGCACCATCACCTCAGTCCCTCGTGCGCCCATCTTCCCTCAACCCTTCCCCTCCCCTCCCCACCAGGTGTCCCCAGTC
>JAGFMF010011681.1:5093962-5124455 GCA_019455555.1 Galemys pyrenaicus | reverse complement strand
CCCGATCCACTCATCTGTTTTTGGGCATTTAGGTTGTTTCCAGGTCTTCCCTATTGTAAAGAGTGCTGCTATAAACATAGGGGTGCAGGTATTCTTTAGTATTCTTTATTATTTTATGTGTTACTGATAGATTTCAAACTAGTTGAAGAGCTTCTTAAAGATAAAAGTCATGTCTTAGAAAGTTTATAGCCTTTCACTGCCCTGTACAACTTTAAACCACATTGTTACTAATTTTTTTTAAAGCATACTTAGAACTAAGTACAGGGATTTATATTGTAAGGTTCTTGTAAGGCTACACTCACAATTTTTTAAAAATCATGATATCCTCATTGCCTGGCACATATTTTGCCTCAGTAAATATAAAATATATTCAACATACCTATTTTTTAAAAAAAATCTTTATTTACATATATTTGACATCAGGTGTGGTCCCTGTGGAATTTCCACCACCAGTTCATCCGTGCACCATCACCTCAGTCCCTTGTGCTCTTCCTGCCCTCGTTTTGATCCCTCTCCCCTGCAGGATGTCTCTGATTTATGTTGTCTGTTTATTTTTTGTTATTTTGTTTTCTTTCATTGTTATCATTCCTTTTCCCGATCCTGTATTTGGTTTCCCTCTATTCCTCCTATAAGTGAAACCATCCAATATTTTTCTTTTTCCTGCTGACTTATTTCACTGAGCATAATCCCTTCTAGCTCCATCCATGTTGCTGTGAATGACATTAGTTTACCTTTTTTGATTGCTGAATTATAATCCACATATCTAAAATGAGAGAGAATGGTTTAATTTTTTTTTCACAACAGTGTGACACAGGTATCTTTAGCTTTACAAATTCAGAAATTGACATTCAGGATAGTTCAATAATTTGGTGAGTCAAAGAGTTGATTAGCATTAGATATTTTGTACCATGGTGTTCCCACTTTTCTCTCCACTGGGTGTTTAATCCTCTTCTTCAGCAGATTAACTGCTGGATTTCTCACATGGTGGGTCATTGCTCTTTGAGGAAGAGGACTGAGGTGTGCCAACATGCCAACATGCCACTTCCGCATTGCTCCGTCGGTCGAAGGATGGCAAATACCAGACAGGATCACAGGGTGATGGTATTAGCTCAACTTCTACATGCAGGAGTGGTGCTTGCAAACAGGGTGAGAAATTGCTGGAGACTGTCTTTGGAGAGTAAATACCAAAGGGAGTCACCATCTTCTAGGGTCTGAGTTTTCTGGTCCTGTGGTTCTTTCTGTAATAAACTCTCACCTCAGAACAACCTTTTGATGACTTGAAAGTCATTGAAAACGAACCCATTAACTGCTGGAACATTCTCATTAGAAGAACTCAGCTGGGGTTGATTTTTAGGACTGGGAGACCTCTGAAAACCCTAGGGTGTCCTCTTGTTCCAGAAGGAGGCAAACATGGTTGTCAGCAGGCTCCACAAAGAACTGGTCTTATCTTGTGTAGGGACATTATGTGTCCCAATGAGAGACCTTTTGATTTGTGATACTCTCCTGGGATTCTGAAAACTAGAATTCTTGCCTTCACAGTAAAGTCCCTCAAACTGTGAAGCTGAGACACCTGCTTCTTCCTTCCAAAGTGAAAACAAGCAATTTTAGGAAAGGATGGGAAAGGCGATTTTCCTCAAAGGATTCTTTTGGCAGCCTTTTGCAACCCACTCAGCAACTCAGATTTTACCATCAAGCAATGTCCTTTTAGCACACAATCATCTTTTATGGGGAGCTGGGCTTTTATAGTTGTGTGACTTACTCAGGTTGGAAGTAAGAAATAACACTGTAAAGAAAATGTTCTGAATTGACTGGGTAATATGCTAAGTAATTCCTTTGAAAAACAGAAATATAACAGGGAGGCTTGTGATATTTTTCTGCTTGTTGCAGTTGGAAGAGAAACTTAGACACTGCTTTAGGGCCCCAAAAGGAGCAGTCAGCATAAGAACCTGGAAGGTCATAGAAGGCTTGAGATCAGTTGTGCTTGTGTCAGCTAAATTGTATTTTGGGGAGCAATTAATTATTGAACACAATGGGTGTTTTCAACAACTTCCCTCCCTCTACCTTCCACTGTGTGTGTTTCTTTCTTAAGTTGTCCCAATAAAGAAGAAAATTATAAAAGCAGCTGAGCAAAGCATATTTTGGAAAATAAAACGAAGCTAAAGTAACTAAACTGGCTTTGTCAGTTTTCAGAGAGGCAGTGGCAATGATTCCCTTTCCTGTATGCTCCCTGTGTCCTGTACTCCATAGTTGGAAAGTGTCGTGACCTCGATTGGAAAAATAGAGACCCAAAAATGACCTGGCCCCGTTGATCAGGCCCAGATTCTGAATTATGCATCATCCCCAGAGTAAAGGAATCCTCTCAACCTCAAATGAGTACTGGCTGGAATTTAGAAACCAACATTCTCTGAAGTCTTGGCTGACAATATTCACTTTGCAGGAATATTTGGAAATATGATTCTAGACTTTAATTACTGGAAGCTTCAGAAGGATTTGCTTAAACTTAACCCTGTTTCATTTATTTATTTTTAAAAGATTTCTTTATTATTTATGCATACACCAACTAGGGTATAGGCCAGAGGTGTGTGTGTGTGTGGGGTAAGAGGATTCACCAGAGACAGAGTGGGGAGCAGAACAGGCAGATCGACTGAAATACACTGCTGAGGGGGGCAGCAGGCAAGGCAGGAGAAGTCTGCTGTGCCATGTGGGTCACCTCCCTGGCTGGGGATCTAACTCATGCTGCAGTGGCTGCAGAAGCTTCATAGTGTGGTGCTTAGCCCCTTGCACCACCAGGGAGGCCCAACCCTGTTTCATTTCGTGCTATACTATAATGATCTTCCCCAAACTAAGAGGTTTAAAATAAAATAAAATAAGATAAAACCAATTTTATTATTTCCCCCAAGTTCTTTGGGTTGATTGGCAATTGAATAAGGGAATAACATGGATACACTTCTTTGTTTTGTGATTTCTAGGTCTTCTCTTGGGGAAACTCAGTTTGCGTGAGCAACAGAATCCATTTGCAAAGGTGGCTTCTTCACTCTCATGTTTGGATGTGGGTGTTGACTGTTGGCTGGAACCTTGGTTGTGTATGTCAGGTGCAGCATCTGTGTGCAGTCTTCAAGGGACTTGGATTCCTCACGGCCTGGAGGCCTTCAGGTAATTGAACTTCTTAGAGGATGGCTCAGTTTTAAACGTGACTGTTCCACTGAACAAGATTGAAGTCGCATCATCTTTTATAATGTAGCCTGGCAAGTCATCGAGTGTCACTGCTGCTGTGCTCTACTCATCAAAGCAGTTGTAGGTTCACCCGTGTTCCAGGGAAAGGGGCCTAAGTGCCATCCCCTGAGGTGTTAGTGGTAAGAGCACACTGTAGAAGAGCGTGAGCAGTGGGAAATATTATCATGGCCATTTTGGATAAGACGATTTTCCATGTCCTTGTTTCACATAGAACAGGGTTTAGGGTTGACCTGTTACTCAGGATAATACTCTGTACAAGCAACCAAAGGGCTCACATTATGGGCAAGGAAGATGCACAGATCTCCTCTTCCTATAAGAGTCTCAAGGACACAGTTACTGAGTTTGGGATGGTTTGTAATGCATCTGTAGTGGGTTGATACAGGGTTCAAATCAATGTACATTGTTCAGCTTTTATGTGTATTGCAACTAACCACAGAACATATGGTTTTTAAATAATGATATTTATATGTTGACACATGCTTGTGTGTTTGTATATGTGCAAATGTAAAAAAATGTGAAGGTGAAGGGATCGCAACAAGGGTGGGAAGAGCACAGGGACTATGGTGATGGAGCATGGGCGAATTGGTGGTGGGAATTCTTTGGGGGCTACACCCGAGAAAAGAAAGCAAATATTGTAAAGAAAAAACTTGAAGAAAATGTAGAGGTGAATCTAACAAAAGACATGCAATCCCTTTATGATAAATAAAAACTTCTTAAATCTGTTATTCACGATCTCTTAATAAGTAGAGAAGTTTTTACAGGGAAGAGTTTCAATACGGTCAGCATGTTGACTTCTCTCAGGTTGCTCTATAAATTCGGTGTCTTCCAGTCAAAATACTACTAAGTACTTTTGTTTGTTTTGCTTCTGTTTGTTTCATTTTACGTAGCCTAGGTCCCTTTGCTTAAGTTAGTCACTGGGTTTTTGTCACTCGTCATCAAAGAAACTTAGCTCATAAAATGGGTTAATGAATAATCCATCTCCCTCTCTGAACTCTGTTCTGCAGTAGAAGGTGATATTTTGATATAGTCACAGATAGCATCTGAGAAATAAATGGATATGATTTTCACCATTCCACTTGACAAGAAGTGATCAAAGTTAAAACACAAGGTTTCAGTGACTACAACAGAGTTCATCAGACTCTCTGAGTTATCAGCAATACAATTAAAGTCCTTCAACATCACTTTTTTTCATTTCACAATTATTGATCACTCATTTAATTTTATGCCCCAATTAATTATTGAATGTCAGTTGTAAGAGAGGTGTTGTGTTAGGTGTTAGAAATTGTTTTGGTAGAGAGGCAGCAAACAATTCTGCCCTCATGGAATTAATGTTCTTGGTAGGGAGACAGAGGTATAAATAACTAACACAAAATAATTTTAGATTGTAGTAACTGTTATGAAGGAAATCAAGTAAGTACTGTCTATCTTATTGAATATACACTTATGCAAGATGCTGGAACTTCAGTGTAAGCCTCTGAACATTATATTTTTAGAAGCATGTAGAATTATTTTGCAAACATGTATTTCCCAACAGAATTCACACTATTTACAATCAGACTATCACCTGTTAATTTTAATTGCTTAGATACCACAACAAAACTTTGCCCATGTCTTATATTCTGTATCATCTGATTGTGAATAGATAATTTCTTGCTTTAAAAGGTCTCAGGGATTATGTGTTGAGAGATAACTTAATCTTTGGGAGTAGATTAGATCTAGAGGGACTGATTCAGGAAACATGAATTTGATGATTTCAGTGGAAAAAATATCTTTTGGAAAACAATAAATTAGAGATAACTAATGTGATTTGTACATAAATTCTATTATTAACTTGAATGAAAATTTAAGATAGTTTGATGCTACTTTTTTTTAAACAACTAACTTCCCTGTTTACAACTCAGCCCTGTCTATATTCTTATTTCATCCACCATCACTTCTTTCGTGAGTCTCAGACAACTTAAACTTACTGCTTCCTTAGCACAAAGGATATCCTCTATTATTATTTTTGCTTTGTCTTTGGATCTTCCTTTACCAGCATCTTTATTCCCTCTCCTTTTGTCAGTTATAAGTGAATTATCATAGAGTTTTGGTTACTTTTTTAGTAGTTTTCCAGAAATTTGAGTTACCTTGGTAAGAATTTGCGTTCTTAAGCTAAACTGTGCATGTCCTATATAACTGCGTCATGCAAAGCAGCTACTGGTTAGGGTTATAGCAGTACCCAGAAGATTGGTAGGGGGTAAGTCAATCTCTATAAATTTAGATCTATCTATTTTCAGATTTCTAGAGAGCACTGGGAGTATTTGAGGCAGCTGAATAGTAGTCACTTAGCTTTGTTGCCCTCTTTTTTGTAGTGTTTCTGGGTAGTTGTGGTCTTTACCGTCTATGTCTTATATTTAACCAACCAATATTAGTACCCCATCCCAGGCCCTGTGCTAAGGCTGGTGAGGACAAGGATGTCACAGATTGGAGTCCATAAGTTGCAGACTTTGAGATAGGTATCTGTAGGCTGGAGGGGTGTTCTTAGAAGCAGTGCCTGTAGAAGCATGAGTTGCAGACTTTGCGATAGATATCTGTAGGCTGGAGGGGTGTTCTTAGAAGCAGTGCCTGTAGAAGCATGAGGAAAGAGTTGGATGGGGCAGACGCAGAGGTTGAACTGCCATACAGTCTTAGTGGAGATCTTGGCCAACTACACGGGGAGTTCTAAATGGGTCAGTTCAGAGCTGACTTGCACTGGTGCAAGAAAGCTGGGCCTTTGCGTACCCGCTTCAGCGTTGCTCACCTGCTAGGGGTGTGACTTTGAGCTAACTGACTCTTTTCAGTCTTCTGCTCTCTGTAACCCCCAAGGTAGCTGGTAGCAGAGGGTTGTCTGCCAGCAGCTCTCCCAGAAACTGCAGTACTAAGTCCACTACTCTTGACAGGAGATCTGAACAGAGCACCAGAGCATCCAGAAATGGTAGCTAGAGTGTTGAATGTTGCCAGAAGCAAAAGATGAATAAATATCCAATTCCAATGCTGTATGGGGAGGGCTGCTATAAGAGAGTCTTGTTGGAGGGAAACAGAGTACGGTTTAGTGTAAGTTTTAGGAAGTAGTAGCATCTAAGTGGTGAGAGATCACTGGTAATTAGACAAAGATGAGGAGGTGGTAAGGGGATTGAAAAGAAAAGAGGTGAGAAAAAAAGGAACACCCAGGGAGCTACTTCCAAAGCAAACTCTTGGACACAGGTTAGATGTTCTAGAAGAAGTAGGAGATTAGCAGAGAGAGGTGGACCAGGTGCTATAGGTGGAGAACTTATGAGAAGGTAGGGAAGGAAGAGACAGAGGGTTAGGAGAGGAGGGGAGATTAGAGGAGTAGGAATTGAGTCAGTGAAGGCAGTTCCATTTTGTCTGGATCGTGGAGTCTGTGACTATGGAGATCCATGTGTGTTACATAAGGGAATGAATTTGTGCTGACATGGGTTTACAAAAATATTTGTGTTTTAGAGGTCTAGGATCTCCCTTTTTAGGTGTGGCTATCACACCACACCAAAGAAACATAATTGACTTACAGTATTATATTAATTTCAGGTACCCGCGTACAGGGACTTGCTTTGTGGACAATGCGATCACCAGCGTCGCCGCTTCAGTCTCTTCAGTGTGGGTGACCTGGAGGAGAGGCTGCCCCATGACTCTGACCCAGGACCTGGAGAAAACAGAGGAGAGCTGCTGGGAGCTGGAGGAGCTGGAGATCTGGGCGCTTCACCAGGGCCACTGGTGGGGCAAAGGTCAGTGACAGTGTGTGAGCGACACAATGTTATACACTCACTTTCAGAGTGCAGTGACTGTGGCTTCCCTTTCACGTCTGTTGCGCTTTATTTTGTGGCCAGTGCTCACTTAGAATCCTACAGAGAAGGGAATTCTGGGACACCTTATTGTAACCCCACCACGTTAATACTGCATGAAATGAATGACAACATACTTAGGACTACTAAGCATTCTGCCAAACACTGTACACACACACACACACACACACAGTATCTTCTGAAGAATTGTTATTCTCATTTTATAGGTAGAAAGAGAGAGAGAGAGAGGGAGAGAAAGAGAGAGAGAGAGAGAGAGAGAGAGAGAGAGAGAGAGACTAAATGACTCACTTTAATAAGGAGAAACATCGACATTCGTATTTGGTTGGTCTAAATCCTAACTTATACTTTATGTTTGTATTAAATAGCCTTCTCAGCCAAGTACTGTGGAAAGGTAGACAGATGCTAGCTAAAAATAAATACCCTATTTTCCAACATAGCATATTTTGACATTTCATGCCCTAAAATAAAGATAATGCACACCAATGCTTGCAACGACCCTTATGTTGGCTACGGGTTTCTCTGTGCTGTTCTGATGGGGATTTTCCTGCTCGCCCATCACCACTGCCATAGAGGCAGTGCAGCTATAACTGGCTTCCTGATGTTGTGAAGCTTATAGAACATTCTAGATGATGAATATCTAGATTCAGGACATACATATCAATTATCCTTGGCCATACTCCAGAGCCCTCTAATAACTGCCTTGTAACATGAGAGGCCTCTCCTGTTTTGTTTTGCCAGCTAACACCTTATCACCACTCAGAGGTCAATTTTGTGATGGGGAGAAACAAAATCTGGGATAAGAGGCAAGGTAGCTGTTTTCCTTCCCTGTGCTGGGGTTTTATCTCTTCATTGTGTTTCTGCCACTTGTCCCTGTCAGTTTCTGCATTTCTTTATTTTTGTTTTCAAGTCAGAAAAATTCTGTCCAAGTGAAGGGCAAGCTTGGATTAGGGGAAAATTAACTTTCTCAGGAGCAAATCTTAGCGTATGATTGCTGAGAAGTGGTGAACAAATACCCCAGCTCCCTTGCCCTTTGCTGGGAATAGTTTGAGGCATGTGACTTAACACAATTTCCATAATGCTCTTGTGGGATAAACTTCAGTACCCACCAAAATGGTCCTCATACACCCCTTGTCTTGTCTAGTCTGTCTTTCCTGACTTCCTCTGCTGCTCCTCTGCAAGAGTTTCCTATATTTTATTAAAAAAATTACTTATTTATATATACAAGAACTGGGGTACAGGCCAGAGGTGCTGGAGGGGTGGGTGAGAAGAGTCACCGGAGATAGAGTGGGGAGCAGAGCAGGCGGATGGATTGAATGAGGGGAGCTGCTGAGGGGAGCAGCGTGTGAGGCAGGAGAGGTCTGCTGCACCATGTGGATCAGCTCCCTGGCTGGAGATAGAACTGGTGCTGCAGTGGCTGCAGATGCTTCATAGTGCTGTGCCTTGGCCCCTTGCACCACCAGGGAGGCCCCGTTTTCTATACTTGCTAAATAAACTATTTGTAGGGCCTCCCTGGTGGCACAGTGGGTTGAGCGGCGCACTATGAGGCAAGTCGCAGCCACTGCAGCATGAGTTCTATCCCTGCCCCCAGCCGGGGGGCGGGGGGGGGACCCACATGGCGCAGCAGATCTCTCCTGCCTCACCCGCTGCTGCCCTCAGCAGTGTGCTTCAGTGGATCTGCCTGTTCTGCTCCCCACTCTGTCTCTGGTGAATCCATTCACTTCCCTGGACTCTGGCCTGTACCCCACCTCTTGTATGCATAAATAAATTAATCTTTAAAAAAATAAACTATTTGTACTTGCATCTTTGCTCAGGGTTTGCTTCTGCAGGAATCTGAACTAACTGGGAAGGAAGGACATGAAAAGATGAAAGTGGAACAGAGGACAATATGTAGAAGTAGTGCAGAAGCTGCGTGGAAAAAGGGAAGTGTACTTAATGGAGAGTAAACAAGGTAGAGGAACTGCTTGGGTTCTCAGGGCTAAAGAGGAGTTTGTTAAACTAACCTGGAAATGAAACTGCTTGGTCTCCTCCTTGACCAAACCACATCTATATACTGTACGTTAATCGTGTCTGAAGTTCGATGATATCACCTCTATGTTGGCTCAAGATCAGGAGACATACATGCAGGTTGGAATATTTGAATTGCACCTTATTTTTCAGATATGCAAAACTTTTTATTCTTGAAAAATTACCTTTATTAAAAATTTACAAGTGTGGGGAAACTTTTCTCCCCACCAACAGGTCATAAACATGCACAGGAGAACAACACTACTTAGAAAAGAACATTAAAGTAAAAAGCAAAAGATGGCACCCTTGGGCATTGGTCCAATTTCTAAGAGGGAGTGCAATTCTTAGGTAGACCAAGTAGCAAGGTGAGTGAGATTGCCTTATACTCTTGAGTTTATAACTTAATTTCTTTACTTAAGACAAAGTTAGCAAAGAACTATATAGCTCAACAAGGAAAGAACTATTCCCAGTTGACATTCCAGGATGGATCCCTACCTTTTCTGCTTGACATGAAGAACAGTTTTCCTGTGCCACTGGAACTTTGAATGCTTCTCCAGAGGTACTACTACAATATTACTCTGTCTGGGTTTTTGCATAAATTCAAAGAAGTATTTTTTGAATAATGCAGAATATTGACATGATACCACTGCCATTTAAAAATACTGGCTCCTATGTGATTGGACTTGCAATGAGAATGTCCCAGGAGTATTTATATTTGCAGATGCCACAAGAATTAAGTGGATGAAAGAACTCACAGTTGTCTGCACATACTGAGATCCTGGATGTAGCTGGTAAACCTAAGATGGCCTGTGAGCCATCAGCAGTGTTTGTCTGACATTGACCTTGAGCCATTCCAGTCCAGGTTACAAACACATCCTCAAGAGCATGACTCAATATAAAAAGCATAAGGAAACATCCTAACACATCAGAGATCTATCTTCATTGCTTCAGCATTCAGTTCAAGGTATCATAGAAAATAGGAAATTCTTTGAATTTTCATTTTAAAGCAAAACTTTAATGATGCAAAAAACCTTACGAAAGGGAAGTCTAATTTCACAAATGCCTCACTGACATATTCCTGCTAGGTTTGATTTTTTTTTTCCTTTCCACTCTTTCCATTTGCATATCCAGAGATAAACAGGAGTTTTCTCATGTTGTAGCCCATCTTTTCCCTTTTGGATTTTGCAAAAGTCAAGCTCAGAGCCACATTTGCTATGTTCAGTGCTTGTAATATGACTTGGCATTTTCCAAAGTAGAATTAAAATTCAGGCCTAATGTACTGATAGCCAATTTCCTACTGAATTTCTTTATTGAATGGCTCAGGAAATAATTACCGAACATTTGAAGTATAATTGAGTTAGTGAATAAACCTTTAGTTTCATACAAGAACTTTTCCTGCCAGAGGACTCCCCTGGGGATGTATCTGGGTTTTCCTTTAGCTTCCACTTTTCTGAGAGTGGACCTCTAATGGTCCTCACCTGGCACTATTTCTTCTAGTTTGTTCTCTCTTTTCCATAGCGGGTTAGGGTTGCCCCCTGTGGAAGAGATTATGTCATTATAGTCACCATGGGTGACTTTAGTAGAGAGAGATCCTCTTTCTGGGATAGCTCAGAAGATATTTCCACGCCACTTATGCCAATAAACCCTTGCATTTTCTCAGAAAACAATATTGTTATCTATGCAATAATGACTTTTCAGCCAACTTTTCTATAATCTTTTCTTCTGTACAATATTGTTACTGTTTTGACAACAATCATAGGTAGCAGAATGGCAGACCTTAGGAATGGTGATTTATGACCTTGTGGATCCATAGAACTACCTACTCTCATATTCTTGTTGCTTACAGTCATGGGTTAACAAAAGGAACATAAACCCAATTAAGCACGAAATAAATAAAAATAAGATTGAGCACTAATTTATCTCCTGCAAATAACCAGTGTTATCTTAGTTAACGAGATCATTTAAGTAGATAGGGCACACCCTGTATTAAAGTTTGTTTGAATTAGTGGGAATGAGAGACTAAGTTAAGACTGGTTCAGTGTTTTGGTCATTTTCTTTTCTTAGTGGCATCAGTGATTCCTTTATTAGGGGCAGCTGAAAATTCAATATCAATACACTGTAGGGCATTATTTCCACCTTCATGATATCTGTGCCAGTTAATATCATTAAGTACATAAGAAGTAATGGATGTGGACAGTAATTCAATGGGTGTAAACTTTCAGTTCTGCAAGATTAATACTTTTAATGGCATTGCTTTTAAAAATCAAAATATTTATTTAGAAAGAAAATAGAAATATCTACCAGGAATAGCTTTCAATTTTCATTTAAAATGGTTACATAAATATTAAAAGATAATTTGGCCTCTGAATTACATAATGTACTGTATAAACCATACTTTGGGGGAATATTGCTTATAGGAAAAATGCTTCTAGTGATTTTGCTATTTTGAAACTATGAAGCAATGCTTATAGAATTGGTGAACAACCAGACCTTCTATGTCTAAATCCTTCCACAGAATAGATTTTCTTCATACCAAGAACCTTTTTGGCCACAGTAGAAACTAGAATCGGTATCAAAAGGAAAACTGGAAAACTCACAACCATGTGGATATTAATTAATACATTCTTGAACAAACAAGGATTAAAAATAAATAAATAGGATGAGAAAAGTTCGTGAGATGAATGAAAACAAAAACCACAATATGCCAAAACTCATGAGGTGCAGCAAAAGCACTACTAAGAAGAACCTTTAAAAAAAAAAAAAAGTAAAAAAAATCACCCCCCCCCAAAAAAAGAACCTTTATAGCAATAAATAACTATATTAAAAAAGAAAAAGATCTCAAGACACCTGAATTTATACTTCAAGCAGCTGGTAACAAATTAAGCTTAAAGTTAGCAGAAGGAAGGGAACAATAAATATTAGAAGAGGAAAAAACAAAAGACTGGAAAAATCAATGGGAAGAAAACCAAAGAGTTGGCTATTTTAAAAGAAAAATGAAAATTGACAAAGCTTTAGCTAGATTAAGAAAAAAGAGAAAATTCAAATACAATCAGGAATTAAAGAGGGGACATTGCAACTGATACAGCAGAAATAAGGTCATAAAAAGAGTATTATTAACAATTATACACCAATATATATATGGATAATGTAGAAGACATAAATAAATTCTTAGAAGCATAAAACATACAAAGATGGAATTGTGAAGAAAATTTGAAAAGACCTAGGAAAAGTAAGTAGATTGAATAGATCATCTATAGTTTTAATACACTGCTATTAAAATCCCAATGACATTTTTTATAGAAATAGAGAAAACAATACTAAAGTTCATATGAAACCACAAGTGACCCTGAATAGCTAAAACAACCTTATTTTTAAAAAAAATATCTTATTTATATATCTTTCTTCTTCTCCTCCTCCCCCACCCCACCGCTCCCCTCCCCTTTTCTCCCCCTCCTCCTCCTACGCTTCCTTCTTTCTTCTTGTGTTTGCTTTCTTTTCTCAGAATTTCTACCACCAGTTCACCCATGTGCCATCACCATAGTTCCTTGTGCTCTTCTTCCTACCCTCATTTTGATCCTTCTCCCTCACCCTTCCCTGAAAAATGTCTCTGATTTATCATTGTCTGTTTATTTTTGTTTTGTTATATTACAAAACAATCTTGTAAAAGAATAAAATGTAGGAATCACATATCCTGATTTCAAATAATATTACAGAGCTATAATAATTAAAAACTGGTATTAAAGCTGACACATAAACTAATGAAACAGAATAGAGAGCCCAGAAATAACCCCATGCCTATAAAACCAACTGGTCTTTGAGAAGGGAACCAATAATATATAATGGGAAGGGAACAGTGTCTTCAATAAATGATGCTGGGAAATTGGATATCTACATGGAAATGAAAGAATTTGAAGTCTTATACACAAAAGAAAGCTCAAAATGAATTAAATGCTTGAATTTAGGATCTGAAACTGTAAAACTTCTAAAAGAAAACATAGGGGAAATGTTTCATTTCATTATTCTTGGTGATGATTTCTTAGATATGACACCAAAAGCAGTCAATTAAAGCAAAAATTATACAGTTGGGACTATATCAACTTGAAAAGTTTCTGTACAGCAGAGTGAAAAACAGTGTGAAAAGGCAAATTAATGATTGGGAAAAATAACTGAAGACAGTATACTTGATAAGGGATTAATATCTATAATCTACAAGGAGTCCCTTCAATTTAATAACAACAGCCACAATAGTAATAAAAAATTAAATAGCCCTATTAGAGAATGAGCAAAGGACTTGAATAGAATTTCTCCAGAGCATACACTTGGATTGTTAACAGGTATATGAAAGGTTGATGGAGTTCACTAATCAGCCCAGAAAAATGAAAATGAAAACCACAGAGATGTCATCTGATACTTGTGTGTCCTATTGGTCAGAGTGTAAAATGGTGCAGCCACTAAGGACAGCACGGTGGAGGTTTCTCAAAGAAAGGAAATAGGAATATCATATGATCAAACAACTTCACCTCTGGATAGATATCCAAAAGAATTAAAATCAAAATTTCAAAGAGACTTATCTCCACTCTCATATTCATTGCAGCATTATTAACAATACCTAAGATGTGATGGCAACTTAAATATCCAGCAATGAATGACTGGATTAAAAAGATGTGTTATATACATTCAATACAATATAATTTGGTCCTCCCTCTTAAAAGGAATTCCTGCCATACGTGTTAGCACAGAAGAACCTGGGGAATAATATGCTATTGACAGAAGAACGAATACTGCATGAATCCACTTATCAAGGGTTCTAAAAGAGTCAAACTCATAGAAATGAAGACTAGAAAGGTGGCTGTCAGTGACTGGGGGATGTGGGAAATTCTTCAATGGGTGTAAATCTTCACTTCTGCAAGATGAATATGTTCTCAGTATCTACTATACAAAATAAAGTCTACATTTAATAATATTTAATGTGCATTTAGAAATTTAAGAGAGTAGAACTTATGCTGTGTTCTTATCGCAACAAAAAGTAAAATTATCAGTGATTTATTTCTAACAAGAATGGGGTTTCTTGGGCAGAAGGCTGAGCAATGTTTTTGTTAGCATACAATACAAATCCAACTCTGTACTATATATAACTTCAATGTCAAGAAACGACTGACCAGATCCATAACTCCTGTTACAGATAATGGTACGAATGATTAAGGAGAAGGAAGGGTAGGATTCATTCATTCATCTGACAAAGTTTTATTGAGAAAATACTCCATTTTAGATACAGAGAATACAAAATCAATACATTGCCTTAGTCCTTGATGGGATGTACAATTCAACAGACACATAAATAAGTGCAATGCACTGTAATGGAATTTGAAAGTAGGTCTAAGTACTCTGTTGGACCAAGGGCATGGAGAAGGAACATGTCTCTTTGGTAAAGAGAGGTAGGGAAAATTTTCATAGAGGTGGTTGCACTTGAATTTAAGAATGAGAGATGAGAAGTCATTTCTAGGCAGGCTTATGGGAATTTCAGGAACTAGCAAGTATGTTAAAAAGCCTGGAGTCTTTGATGGAACTGTTTATTTCCCGAGGGCCTGAATTCTCAGTACAAGTATGAAGGTTTGGGGGAGTATAGTGAGACAGATGGCCAGAGACACAAGGAGATCTACCCCAAAAGGAGCCTTGTAAATTTTGCTGAGGGACATGGACATACGCTGTAGGCAAGAACAAGCTGCTGTAGGAATCAAAACAAAGGAGTGGAAGAATCAGACATGAACTTCAGGAATATTATTTCAGTTGCAATTTCAAAAGTGTTTTAGAGACACTGAATCAGAAGATTCACCAGAAATACATTGCGCAAGAGATGATGAAGGAATTAAGGCAAAAATCAAGAAGGATCAAGACAGACAAATTCCAGAGCCTGAGAAAACATAGGTGGCAAGTCCTATTTACTAAGAATATATTGGAGAGAAGGAGAAGATAAGGATGTATCCAGACGTTTTACTTGGTGATGCTAGATGGGGGAGAATATTTTCTTTTTTCTGCTCTGGGTGACCCTGAAAACTGAGTTTCACCGATAGATTTCTTGGTGGAGAACCATACATTCTTTTAGCAGGTGCCTAATAGTGTAGTGGAGGCAGAAACTAGATTTTAATGATATTGGAGCATTGTCATAAGGCCATCTGATTTGAAATTTATCCCTTTATTCTTTTACTCATTCATTTAGACATTTATTTTATTCATTCATTTATTATTCATTACTTTCTCTCTTTAGAGAGATACCATTATGTGTCAGGCAATATGCTAGAGATAATGGTGAATGTGCTAGAGAGGAAGCAAGACAAATAGAAGACAATTTCATATTGATCTGTGTTAAAAAGGCCTTAGTCTGGATTACCTCCAAAATGAGGATTTGAGTATTGAGAGTGTTTTATTTGGCAGCTGATTCCAAAAAACACCCATAGGGAAGTAGAGAAGTTAGACAGGAAAGGGAATGGAGCCAGTGGAGGATGTACTAATGAGCCAGTGGCTGTTGTGGGCAACTGTGGATGCATCCTAATGAGTTCCTCTAGGACATTGTAAAGGATGTGCTGGTAGAGGAGGAAGCTGAAAGAGTTACCGCTAACTTCAACACTAACTTCAAAGTCACTGTCGAGGGCTGCACCTTGGATAACTACCTGGCAATTCTCAGCTGTTCCTGTTGTGTGGGCTGATCAACATTCCTGTGGGCAAAGAAAGCCCTAGATAGAGGGTTTCAGGGGTTGTGCATGGGAACTGAGGCTGCTGTGAGAAAACAGATTGAGTTCCAGTAGATCTGGTACAGAGTGACTTAGGAACACATAGGAGGACCTAACTCAGTCTTCAGAACTCTTGGAAGACTTCATTGATTAACTTTTATTTTCAGTAATAATGATAACATCTACAAGTCATGTTGTCCGCTACCAATTGTTTCTAGTCCTGGAAATGATTCTTTTGAAAGGTTGTGAAACTGATTCTGAGAAAGCTTAAGTCAAGTGCGCCTGACCTTGAACTCAAATCCAGGACTTTTTGTCCTAAACTCTATTTTCTTTCTCCAACATAATAGTTTGGAAATGATGATTGTTTTCTGTGAACATGCTGGAAGGCTAATCAGGATGTTTTAGATGTATTTCTGTTAATTAATTATTTGGAATGTAACTAACTAGTAGTTTACTTATTTGGAGGTCTAAATGCCCGATTATCTAAATAAGGAAATTCATTGAAAAGGAGATTTTAGAGCAACTTTTACTTAAAACAGCATCTAGTAATAACTGATGATGCTTCTGCCTTGTGCTGCACCTGGAACTTTTGAAAAATTATTTATTTATGCATACAGGAGCTGGGGTGTAGGCAAGAGGTGTGGGGGGGTGAGAGAACACATCAGGGACATAGTGGGGAGCAGAGTAGGCAGACTGACAAAAATATACTGCTGAGGGCAGCAGTGGGTGATACAGGAGAGGTCTGCTGTGTCACGTGGTCAGTTTTCTAGCCAGGGATTGAACTTGTGCTGCAGTGACTGCCAATACCTTCCTAACACTGAGACTTAACCCTTGCGCCACCGGTGAGGCCCTGCACCTGGCATCTTGACAATGGTGTGTGCCCTGGGGCTGCTGGTTCCCATGCGGAGATGGTGACTCTCCACAGAGGAACAAGGTGGTGCAAACTGCAGAGAGTTAATGGAAAATAGCTCTGTCAGAAGTTATTTCAGGTTGTGAAAATTTCATGGAACAACATTCATTTACACAGAGCAGAAGATACTTTGAATGGACAGACTGTAAGAAATATGCAAAGGAAGGGGATGAAAGACTCAATTGATGACTCTCATTAACTCATCAATGTTTAGATGTGTAGAGACTCACCTCCGCTTTCCTGCCCCTGCCCTGTACCCCCACCCCCATTATCTGAAATAGGTGTTTTCCTAGAATAGTTAAATTTGGTCTTGTTTTGTTTTTCTATATATATTAGACTTACTATAATAGGGACTGACTTGATAAATAGTCCTGGTAATAAAGGGAAGCATGCATAAAAGGAAGCCAAGTCAGCAGAGCCAGCCAGCCAAGGCAGCGCAAGGCAAAACAAAACACACCAGGCCAAGAAATGAATCAAATGAAAAATGTCTGGACCGATCAGTAAATTAGCATCTGATGCAGTATTTGGAAGTTTTGATGAAGTTAAAATGTTTCTTTCCAATTTCATTGCTTCCAAAGATCAACCAAATAGCAATAACTAATTAATAAACAAGCAAATACAAGCAAATAAACAAAAACCAATTCTGGTTTCCACCCCTTCCCTTACTTTTCAACTCAGTCCACAGAGTCATTCATCCATGTAGGAGAAACTGATTTTAATCATGAAATTCAGCTAAAAGAACAAGTTTGGGGATACATTATGATATGCCACTTAATGAGGGAAGCCATTGAAGGCTGGGATGGAGAACAGATGGGTTATTTTTGGCATTATTGTAGATGGTCCTTAATTCTTTTTTTTAAAAGATTTATTTATTTATGCATACAAGTACTGGGGTACAGGCCAGAGGTATGAGGGGTGAGAGAATCCACCAGACAGACTGGGGAGCAGAATGGGCAGATCAACTGAAATATATTGCTGAGGGGAGCAGCGGGCAAGGCAGGAGAGGTCTGCTGCGCCATGTGGGTCACCTCCCCAGGTGGAGGCAGGGATCGAACTCATGCTGCAGTGGCTATGGTTTGCTTCATAGTGCATTTCTTAACCCACTGCACCACCAGGGAGGGCCCTGGTTCTTAATTCTAAGTGCATGACCAAAACAAAAATAATTTGTGACCTGTGTCATGGTAATCATTAGCTATTGTCTTCACTTTTTCTGATCTATTCACATAAGTTGAGTTTGACAAATATTTTCTGAATTCCTGTTATGTCTGAGCATTTCTCCTTTTTTTTTTTTAAGATTTATTTATGCATACAAGAACTAGGGTACAGGACAGAGATGTAGGGGTGGGGGAGGAGTCATCAGAGACAGAGTGGGGAGCAGAACAGAGAGATCAATCGAAATACACTGCTGAGGGGAGCAGGCAGGAGAGGTCTGCTGTGCCATGTGAGTCACCTCCCTTGGCCGGGGGCAGGGATCGAACTCATGCTACCGTGGCTGCAGTTTGTTGCATAGTGTGTTGCTTAACCCATTGTGCCACCAGGGAGGCCCGGCATTTCTCATCTTATAGTGCTTATCACTAAGATAAGTGCTGATAGATCATTTAAAATAATAGTTTTATTGAGATATAATTCACTTACCATACAATTCATTCATTTAAAATTGACAACTCATGTGCATGTTGACCATCTATATATCTTTGGAGAAGTAGCTCTTCTGCTCATTTTTTCATTGGGTTATTTTCTTGTTGTTGAGTTATATGAGTTCTCGTATATCTTAGATATAAGTGTATAGATAAGAGACACTAAGACGTATATCTACCAAAAATATATATAAGAATGTTCATAACAGCATTAGTTATGTTTTTTTCTCATTCAATATGATGAAAAAGGCTCATTATCACTTACCAGGGAAATGCAAATCAAAACCACAAATGAGATACTACCTGTGGCCCATATCAAAAAGACTAAAAACAAGTATTAGACTTGGAGGGTATTATATAAAGATAAATAACTCAGAAGGAGAAAAGTGAAATGAAATGAAGTGAAATTGGATGATTTCAGTCAGATGTGGACTATAAAGAAAAGAAACAAAGGACCAAATAAAATTCAACCAAAGCAAACCCTAGAAATCTGTATATTTCAGGCTATCAAAGAGGGAGGGGGAGGTGGAGCAAAGGTTAAGAGGGACTTATGGTATATGGTGGAGGATTATGGGTGCTTTAGAGGTGGGCATGATGTGGTACCATACATCTGAAGAGGTATGAACATATGCCCTAAATAATAGTGTTGTAACCAATGTTACCTCAGTCAAAAAAAAATACAACAGCTCGATGGTTTTCCCTATATTCACTATCTTGTGCAACCATATTAGTTGTTATCCCTCATTTCTTCTCAACCTCCCAGTTCAACTATCAGTATACTTTCTGTTCTAGATCTGCTAATTCTAAACATGTTATATAACAGAATCTACACCATGTCACCCTGTGTCCCTGGCTCTTCTATTCAGCATAATGTAGCATGTAATGTTACTTAATTCCTGTTATTGCTGAAAAATATTCTATTATGGATGTATCATATTTTATTTATTCATCAGCTGATGGGCACTTGGTCTATTTCCATGTTTTGACTGTTAAGACTAATACTGCTAAAAAAAAAGACTAATGCTGCTATGAACATACTTATACACCTTGTTGCTATACATATTTTAATTTCTCTTGGGTATATACTGAAGAGTAGAATTTCTGGGTTGTATGGTAATTATATTTAATCTTTTGAAAAACTGCCAGACTGTTTTTTTTTTTTTTTTTTTTTTTAGTGGTGACTGTTCCATTTTACATCCACACACTTGTTGTGTTTTTGCCCTATGAAAATCAGCATCATCTCTGCCCTAACTCCTAACTCCCATTTCTAATTACTTATCAAGTCCTGGTGACACACGTTTGTATGTGTATTAAAAATTCCTTTTCCTTCTCACTGCCACTCATCATTTTACAACTTCATAATCAGTCACCTTGGTCTTCCTGTGGCTGCTATCTCTTAACTTCTTGCATCTCCTGTTACTATTCTAAAATGTTTTTTTTTAGAGTGAAAAACTTTGTTTTCTTCCTTTTAAAAAATCCCTTCATCCTCATCCCACTTCTCCATCTCTTATCCAGTATAAATCACCTCTTCTGGTTCCAGCCTAGCTTGCCAAGCTTTCTTCCTGCAGCCCTACTGCTGGCATGCTTTGCTCTCGCTGCCACAGAACCCTTGCTGTTTCATGGAACCTCACCATGTTTGAGGCCTTCAGGCCTTTGCCCAAACTATCTTTTGCCTGGCATGCCTTTCTTCTCTTTTATAATTGATTTCAACCCCTATTATTATTTCCTTTCAAGACTTTCTTCTCCAAGACCTCCATGGAGAGATAGTACTTAGTTTCACTCCCAGTTTTATTGCATTCACCACACTATATGATGACAATTATTTGTCAGGTAATGTCTGACTCTTTCAAGCATGGGGTATTTTTCCAAGAGCAAGAGACTTTAACAATCATCTGGCTGATGCTTCTCTTTTGAAGATAAGAAAACCAAGGCAGAAATATGATTTACCCAAGGTCATTGGATAAATCTTTGTTCAAAACCAAATGAATAAATGGAACAGGTTTAAGTAAATGCATTTGATTTGCTCCAAAGAACAGGAAGGAAACTGACATTTATTAAACACCGAATATTGTGTCAAGAACTTTATTGAGCCTTTTACTTGTAGGGTTTTGTTTGATTGTCAGAACATCTATAACAGATAATTTATCACTGTTGTTTTATGTTGAAAGGAAAATGCATGTGACATCTGATTTTTTTTGTAAAGAATTTGAGTTTGTCATGTTTGCATAAGTATCAAAACATATCTGGCTTAAGGAATGATCCTGAATTCACTAAGTCACTAAAAAATTAATGTCCAAACTTTTTCTTTTCCTTCAGGCAAGATTCCATCTTATTATATTTTAATGACAGTAATTACTTTGTTCTCATTGCTGTTTTCTCCATCTTGTATATTGATGAAAGCTTTTTTTTTTTTTTTTAAAGATTTATTTATTTATGCATACAAGCACTGAGGTACAGGCCAGAGGTGTAGGGGGGTGAGCGGATTCACCACAGAGAGCAGGGAGCAGAACAGGCAGATCAACTGAAGTACACTGCTGAGGGGAGCAGCGGGCAAGGCAGGAGAGGTCTGCCGCACCATGTGGGTCCCCTCCCTGGCCGGCAGCAGGGATCGAAGTTGTGCTGCAGTGGCTGCGGTTTGCTTCATGGTGCGTTGCTTAACCCACTGCGCCACCAGGTAGGCCCTTGATGAAAGCTTTAACTTCACTCTCAGATTAAATCTTCTAATTTGGTAAATGACCTATAGTTCTTCATGTGCAGTGGTCAATTCTGTTCAATTTAATAAGCACTTATGAAGCACCTACTACATGTACGATACTCTGGTAGATGTTTGGAGGAGAAGTAAAGATTCGTAAGACATCTATTTTCCAGGGTTATGCAATCTTACCTGAGTGTTTATTCAGGAAAATAAACATTTCCAAGGCAAATTGATTGTTTATTTATTCAGCAAGCTTTATTTGTCACCTACTGTGTTCCAGATGTTGTAGTAGCCTTTAGGACTACAAATACCAATAAGACACATCCCTTGCCTTGAGAAAAGGCATGGGCTGCAAGGTAAAGTAAGATGAAAACCCAGAGTAACAATATTTAGAATAACATCCTTGACTATACAATTCTAGGTTAGACATAAGTAAAGATCTAGAGAGATTAATAATGGTGGTGACCTCCACTTCAGTATTAGAGGGACATATGTAATACATTGGAAAGAACTGGAGGAATTATATAGGAATAATGTGGTAGATCTAGAAACATATAAACTGTAAATGATATAATCAGTTGTGTTCTAAGTTATGAACTGAGAGTATGGGGCACTGAACTATCTTTTTTTCTAACAATTTTTTGGGTTGGCTGAGGAAAGTGTGTAATGTTGTAACTTCCCTCTTCTGAGAAGACAATCTGTAGGGGTCAGTCTTTCTGGGTAGAAACATAACTGAGTGAAAGAATACCTTCTTGCTGTCACAGCCTCATCAAAAAAGGTGTTCCTTTAAAAAAATTGAATTATATGACTATAGAATTGAGGCTACTAGTTGGGGGAAAAGATGGTGGAGGTGAGAACAACGGGGGAGAGGCCCCCGTGGTCTCGGGTAAAGGGCCGTTGGTGCTTTGATGGTGTAGGTGGCATGGTAACATGCATATGAAGAGGTGTAAAACAGTTCCCCTAAATCATATACAGTGTTGTTAACCAATGTTAATTAAAAAAAATTTGGAGTTGTATATGCAGTTCTTTCAATTGCAATGCTGAAAGAACATTTATAGGAAGTTCTAATCTTTGTGTTGAGTGGCTTCTTTATAAACCTAAAAGCCAGAATGGGTGATTGGATTGATGTGCAAGTGAGTGTGTGTATGTGTGTGTATGTGTGTATGTATTCTTGAGATCCTAGCAAAAGTTGTGAATGGAGCTAGAGTGGTAGGTTTGGTTGACTTGGTAGCAAATGCATCATATTTTTAAAAAGATGTTAAGGAATATTTTAGACAAGAATTTCCTTACATGATAAATAATGAATCACAGTAAATTTCTGTCTATAGAAGTGTTTTCAATTCTCAGGGGAGGGAAAGGTCATAGAGTAGATTCATAATCACATTGAAAAGAGGATTTATCGCATTAACATTGAGATAATTATGGAAGTATATAAAGTTTCTTCAATAATTTATGAATCTTCATTTTCCATAGTTACTGTCAAATTTTGTTCATATATACCAAGTATTATTTACATAGTGTTAATTATAGCATAGGATACAATTTTGTCTTCTCTCCAAATAATGTTTTGAATGATCTATCATGTAGATGAAATTTATGAATTTGTCAAAAGCTTCACTTTTGTGAAAAGATCTAGCCACATTCATAAAGAAAATGATTGAACTGGATTTGGCAGATAAATTATGTTCAAATTGTTAACTATTCCTTCAGTCAGAGCCTCCCCAAAGAAGCCACAACTTTTGATATTTACTAGATGTTGACTTATACTTGTCAAGTCTGTTTGAAACACATCAATCAGAAAGAAAAATGATAGATGATCCAGATAGTTTACTCTTTTGTTGTTTTCTTAGGCTGTCATTCACTGAGCAATAAAAGGAAAACATTGCTAACTCAAGCCTTGGTTCAAAACCCATACTCATGGAGAAGTAATGTGGGCGAACTACACTGAATGCAATATGGTTAATACCAAGAGTTTGAAATATTGGGGTTCAAATAATACCTCTGCCCCTTGTAAGTTGCATGAACTTTAGATAAGTCCTCTGAGTCTGCTTATTCATTAGTGAAAATGAACCATTTTTTGGTATTAATTTGTCAAAGACTAAAGAGTTTGCATCTGACACTCTTGTGACACAGTTATGGTATTGAGGTTCAGAATATTGATTCTGGAGCCCTACTGCCTTAACTGCTGTGTGCACTTGCATACCTTACTTAACTTCTGTCCACCTCAATTTTTATATAAGCAAAACAGAGACAATAATATTATATATTTAATTTCATCCCTATGAGTTTTAAATGAACTAATTAGTGTAAAGTAGTTTAACACTAGGCTCTTAGTAAACACTCAATAAACATTTTATTATTACTATTAGTAGATTTAATATCTTTTTTATATATTTTTTCATTTTTAAAAATTTATATATATTTGACATCAATTGTAATCCCCATGTATTCCCCATCACCATATCACCAGTGCACCATCACCTCAGTTCCCCGTGCTCCCGTCTGCCCTCAGTCCTCCCCCTCCCCTCTCCCCACCAAGTGTCCCCAATTTGTCCTTGTCTTTTCATTTTTGTTTTTTGTGTCTTTATTGTTATTATTATTATTATTATTATTATTGTTCTTATTCCTTTCCTTGATCCTCCTTTGGTTCCCTTATATTCCTCCTAGGGGCGGAACCATCTGGTATTTTTCTTTTGCCTTCTGACTTACTTCGCTTAGCATAATCCCTTCCCAGTGCGTCTTTCTTGAAAGTCTCTTCAAAATGCATCCTAGACATCAGCTACTACTCTTGGAAGCCTTGCTGATGTCTCAGTCATTTCTTCTAATTGAAAATATTTATGTTACTGTAGTTATCACTCTGCACTGTGATTATGTTTGTCTGTCTCTTTTGCAAAAACTCTTGAGTATTGTGTGAGCATCGAGAGTGCCCATAACTTGGTTTTAGCACAGTTTGATGTATAATGGAGCAGTTAATATGTGCTTTTCTGATTGAACTAATGTAGTGGAAGTGATATAGTTTTATTCAGTGTCCTGGTGGGATGGGTAAGACAAACAACTGGATCAGATAGCTACCGGGGAGAGTCTGTCCAGAACCAGGGAGTTCCCATTCCTGATCTCAGAGGCCCTGTGCAGTCAGATGGCTGTGGATCTAGAACAGGCTTTGGGGAGTGGGCAGGATATGAGGGGGTTCAGAGAGAAGGTAGAGGGCTGAGCAGTGATGAATGTGATCTTTTTAATTAGTCCTTGAGTTTTGAAAACTCAAGCTCTAAACTCATGATATCATGATTGTGATTAGAGTTTTTGTTAACATTCTGATTTTTTTCTTGCAAGCTTCCACTTCATACACATGCAACTGCCTTTCCAGAATCTTTACTGGGCTGTTTGAATGAGAAGGGAATTTGTGAGATACTACCCCAAGATGATGGAGACTGAGGAAAGTCAGAAGAAGAAAAGTTGGAATTCATAGGCATTTGGGGTTAGGTTGTGAAAATTTCGGTTGTGAAAAGGGCATATGAAGTCTATTAAAGAGGCCCAAAGTCATATCTGTATTGCAATGCTTTTCACACACAGTTTATGGAAAAGTAAAATATTTTAAAGGGACAGCATTTAGTAGCACAAAAGTAAGTTTTTTTTTTTCCTTCCCAGACTGTTCTTTCAATGAAAAAAGAAAGAAAAGCAGCTTTTCTGTTTTCTTACCTTAATATAAACCTAATTAACATATCTACATTTTTTAAATGATTTACTTTCTGTTAAAATGCAAAACAGCCTATTTTTAGGCGTGCATATTAAATATCATAATAATACAAATTGACAAGTAAAAATAGGACAAGTTCTTGAAATTAAAATGATGAGCAATCCTGCTGTTGAAGTGCTTTTTGACAGATGTGGAAGACAGTTCTTGTACCTTTCTTTCCTCGTGCCCTCTTGGCCCACCTTATATCCAGCTGTTCCTCTGCCAGCCTGCTTTGTGCAGGTGTGACTTCCCCTTAGTGACAACATGTGTCAACTTCTGTCTCAGGTTTCTGGCCTTGTTGCCTGAGAACCCACCCAGTATGTATACCAAGGCAATCTGGAAATGCGAGGAAGTTAGCATCTCTCAGATAACCCTTGACCAATGGGGAATAGGAGCCAAAAGACAGATGCTCCCCTTACCCCACATAGTGTTCAACCATGAGGCACATTCTATCCATCTACAGAGAAGGTTTCTGCAGGACTGAGACTCTGGTGTCCACGAGAGTGGTCAAGTCAAGAATGAAAACTATAAAAAAAAAAAAAAAGAATGAAAACTATATTGACTCTTCTGTTATATTTCATACCCACCAGTTCTCCATTCCTATTGTCCAGAGTTACATTCTAAGTAACAGCCTGTGTATGGGCCATCTCAGGCTCTGCTTTTCTGAAGAAAACCCAGACTAAGATAAAAAGCTGTATTGGTCACATTTTAAGTACTACCTTAATTCTCTCATTCACAAGTCTATACATCTTCAACCACTGGCTCATGGGAAGCCCATTGCCAACACCAATGTGGCTTCTTCTGCTGGAACAGATTTCCTGGCACCTACCATATTGTGAGACAGATCAGACCCATTCTGATCCATGGACCCTGGCTCTTTTTTTATCCATGGGACTCAGAACAAACTTCATGTACCAGGGCATCAAATTTGGCTTCCCCAACAGCTTCCCAAAGGGACCCAATAAGGTGAAATGTAAGAGCAGAAGGATTAGTGTTCTAGGGGGAACTTTGACCAAATGGGAAACAGGAGATGGGGATGGGGAGGCATCAGATAAGTTTCTCTCCTTTCTTCATTCTCAAGGATGGTCTAGAGGCATAGTTCTCTGTTCAGCTGGTTTGGTGATATTACTGCAGCTGAGTGATGGGGCTCATGAAGCAGTGGCTGGAGCAGTAATAGATCACCTTATGTTTACTTCTCATCTTTCACTATTCAGTGACTGCATTGATCAAAACATCAATACTTAGGACTTGTTTCAAGCTTATTTTCTAGGGGACCTGAACTAATACAGATCACTAAGGGCTTTTGGGAGGCTCATGATAACACAGAATGATTGTGAACAAATAGAAATTGACTTTGAGAAAGGTTGAACAATAGGAAGTAGAAAGTAGAAGTGGAAAAGTTTCTTTTCTTGATATTTCCTTCTAATAGCTCAACACAGAGGGATTAGTTCCTTTGATATGGAATTAGTATAATAGTTGAGTTACACTGACAATGTGGATGGAGAAGGAAGTGACCCAGGACTTCTGTTGCCAGGGTACCTCATCCCTTCCTTAAATGAGAAAAGAGGGCTATCTACTTTGTCTGTTCTTCATTTCAATATTCATTATCATGCATGTGCAATAACCTTTGGAATGAAAAAGTATTTTCTTGTTATGATGAAAAGTGTGTACACCATTAAGAACTTGGAAAATTCAGAAATTTGTCAAGAAGTGAACAAAAAGTCCCTACAGTTCCCCTGCCTGTAGATAACCAGTTGAAATTTTGTGCATTTCTTTCATAATTAAAAAAAAGTCTACATGCTTATATATATATATATAGATCTTATATATATATATATATATATAAAAGTTACTTTCACCTGGAAATTCCTCCCCATTCTCTTCCAGCTGAAATCCCCTCAGTTCTCAAACTTTTTTTTGGAACCTATTTCATGAAGTCTTCTCTAATTTTCTATATAAGATATTCTTCTATGATACATCAATTTTGACTTCATGTGTTATAGTTATTTTCATTTCTAATTACATATTTCTATAAATATTATAGTTATTTTTATTTCTAGACACATATTTTCTCAACTAGATTCTCTGCTTAGATATTAGGGACAGAGCCCACAATTAGTTTACTTTTGAAATCCCGTATGACCTAAATAATAGTTGATGGGTGAACAAATACAATATTCAGCCTATTCAGTTATTTTTAACACCTTTATTCCTCTTTATTTCTTATACACAATTGTTATTTACTATAATCTTTTATTATTTATGAATTATCTTGTATATATGTGTCTCATTTCACCAAAGATGATGACATTTTTAAAGGCGAGGACTTTGCTTTTATTTCTTTGATGTTCTGTATAGCATTCATTGTATTGTTGAATTAAAGCAGGTATACAGTAACTTTTGTTGATCTTTCCATGATGTAGCTTCAGGATAAGCATGTTCCCCTACCCTTCAAACAGATCAAAAGCAAATCGACTGTAGGTTTAGAAAATGTTTAGAATCTGCATCTGTGGTGTTCCATGCCAATTAAAAGGGGGCTTGTCCATGCATGTCTGAAGTTGGTTATAGCTTTTTCCTGCCAATCAGTCGTTCTCACTTAGAAAAAGGTCCAAATGTGTTATAGCTACTCAGTATGAGAAAAGTCAATTTTTGACAAAATGTAGTTTAAAGTGTCTAAAGTGAGAGCTTTGCAATATGGAATAACTGTCTGTTGATTTCATAAGATCAAAATTCACTAATGTGAGAGAAAAACTTAAGATATTCAAAATTTGATGAGTACAATTACTAATTACATTGACTTCTTCAAAATGTGATATAGTACACAGAAAGTAAATCCTAAGTGGGACTGCCCCTCTCCTGAATAGTGTCACAATAGTCCTATGAGTTTTGAGTTAACTCAGGTTTCAATCAGTCTGTCTGTTTGCTTCATGTGTAATCTTAGACAACTCCCTACAATCTTTAATCTCAGTTTTCTCCTCTGATGCATAACTCTATGAGTATTAGAAAATTAAGAATAAGACAAGGTAGCTCGTGAAAAGATTTAGCAAAATGCCAGCCTATCAATAAATACTCACGCACATTATGACAATTATGTACAAATCACATCAGTTACCTTTAAATTTTGATTCTGTTTTCTAAGAAATAGTTTTCTGCTAAAATCATCAAATTCATGTTTCCTGAATCACTCCTTGTAAATCTAGTCTATTCCCAAAGATTGAGTTTTCTTCTCATCACTTAAGGCCCAGATACTTTGTTACTTAACTCTCATTTAATGTAAGAAGTTAAGTCTATTAATAATCAGAAGATACGGAATATAATAGATGGGTGAAGGCAAAGTGGTCATATCTAAGCCATTAAAATAAAAATACAGGGGCCGCCCTGTTGGCGCAGAGGGTTAAGTTGCAGCATCATGAAGCCATCTGCAGCCACTACAGCGCAATAATTCCATTCCCAGTCAGGGAGGTGACTCACATGAACCTCTCCTGTCTCACCCGCTGCTCCCCTGAGCAGTGTACTTTAGTCTGCCTGTTCTGCTCCCCACTCTGTTTCTGGTGAATCCTCTCACCCCCTGCACCTCTGGCCTGTACTCCAGTTCTTGTATGCATAAATAAATATATCTTTTAAAAAATCAAAATACAGACTGTACACATCACGGCACAATAGAGAGACTGAGATCACTTTCCCCCTAAAAACAGCTATAAAAAAAGATATATTCCAAAGAAATATATATATATACATATATATATACATATGTATATATATATATTCCAAAGAAATATTTGGAAGTTTCCTGACAGAATCCCAGAAATTTCTCAAGGAGGGGAACTTGTACTAAGTTTGGTGGCTTGCTGCAGGGAAGGGCAGAGCAGGGAGGAAGTAAAGGGGAGCATGTTGGAGAAAGTAGATACACCAGTTGATAGATAAGGCTGGGGCCATCCATAGCCCTAGAAGGTATGTTGGGGGCATGGTGAATTTTGCAGAAGTGATTTTTTTTTTTTGGAAAAGGATGTAGTCATGGGAGGGGCAGGTCTTGCCAAGATCTCTGGGAGTTCTATGGCTGACTCAGGCAAGGAAAGTTCCCCTTACCTCCATCTGGGGGGTAAGAAAACAAAAAAACAAAGTGCTTCTGAACAACATATGGGTCAGTGAAGAAGTCAAAGAAATTAAAGTGTCTGGAGCTAACAAAAAAGGGAGAGACAAGCTACCAGACTGTATGGGATGTTCTAAAAGCAGCACTATGAGGGAAATTCCTAGTGATACAGATCCTAAAAAAATAAAAATAATAAAAATCTCAAGTAAATTCTGTAACTCTATAGAAAAAGAAGAACAAACCAACCGTAAAAGAAGTAGAAGTAGGGAAATAATAAAATTTAGAGCAGAAATAAATGAAAAGAAAACAAATAGAGCAGTGAAACTAAGAGCTGGTTCCTTAAAAAAACGAACAAGTCCTCAGCTAAGCTTACTTAAGATTAGAAGAGAGAAAAAATGAAATAAATAGAATCAGAAATCAAGGAGGCAAGTAACAACAGATTCTGCAGAAATACAAAGGATCAAAAGAAATTACTATGAATGTCTCTATATAAAAAAATTAGATAACATAGAAGAGAATGACTAATTTTTGGATATTTGCAACTTTCCAAGACTGATGCAGTATGAAATAGATAGGTGAAACAGTCCAATCACAAGCACAGGACTTGAAAGAGTAATAAAAGGTCTTCCTACGAACAAAAGGCCAGGACATGACTTCTCCTGTGAATTTTCAAAGAAGACCTAATATCTATCCTATACAGACTCTTCAAAAGAAAACCCAAGGGAGTGGAAAGTTCCCTAACATATTCCATGATCCCCAGGACCAAACAAGTACAGTACAAAAGAAACCAAAGATGGATATCCTTGATGAACATAGATACAAAATCCTAGCAAACCTAATAAAGCAACATATTAAGAGACTTATCCACCATGACTCAGTAAGTTTCATTCTAGGGATACAAGGTTGGTTCAGTATATACAGATCAATCAGTGTTACTCATCAGATAATAAAAGGGTAGATAACAATCATATTTTCATTTCAATATTTATTTATTTATTTATTTTTTTCAATAGATATTTAAAGAGCATTCAACAAGATTCAACATCCTGGGCCTCCCTGGTGGCACAGTGGGTTAAGCAACGCACTATGAAGCAAACTGCAAACTACAGCCACTGCAGCACAAGTTCAATCCCTGCCGCCGGCCAGGGAGGGGATCCACATGGTGTAGTAGACCTCTCCTGCCTTGCCGGCTGCTTCCCTCAGCAGTGTTTTTCAGTCATTCTGCCTGTTCTGCTCACCACTCTGTCTCTGGTGAATCCTCTCACTTCCCACGATTCTGGCCTGTACCCTAGCTCTTGTATGCATAAATAAATAAGTCTTTTAAAAAAAAAAGATTCAACATCCATTTATGATAAAAATTCTCATTAAAATGGATGGAATTTACCTAAGCATAATAGAAGCTGAATGCATTTCCACTAAGATCAGGAAAAATGATGTCTACTGTCAACAATATTGTTCAACATATTATTGGAAGTCCCAGCTGGAATAATTAGTCAGTAAAAAGACATTTAAAAAGTCCAAATTGAGAACTAACCAGACTAAACAGAAACAAAGAAAACAACCCAGTCCAAAAATGGGCAAAAGAGCTAAAAAGGCAATTCTCCAAAGAGGACATGCAAATGG
>JAGFMF010011681.1:5075748-5093520 GCA_019455555.1 Galemys pyrenaicus | reverse complement strand
TGATGGTGCACTGGTGAGATGGTGATGGGGAATACATGGGGATTACAATTAATGGCAAGTATATGTAAATTTTAAAATATTTTAATAAAAAAAGGGAAATACTAAAGTTAAAACTTAAAAAAAAAAAAGGGAAATACTAAAGTTAAAACTTAAAAAAAAAAAGTCCAAATTGCAGAAGAAGAAATGAAGCTATCACTTTTCACAGAATACATGGTAATATACATAGAAAATCCAAAAGACTACCGACAAACTAGTAGAAATAATAAATACAGTGAAGTGGCAAGATACAAAATCAGTACACAAAAATCAATTGAATTTCTATATGCAGACAATGCATATTCTTTTATGAGAAAAGGAAATTTTAAAATTCCCATTTCCAATTGTATCAAAAAGAATGACATATCTGAGAGTGAACTTAGCACCAGAGGTAAAGGACCTCTGCATTGAAAGCTATAAGACTTTTAAAGGATATAAAAGAAGATAGAAGTAGAAATAATAAATATTCACATTTATTACTGTTATTACTTTTTTCTTAGGCTGTTAAAAATAATTTGGTATTCATTAGTATTAAACTGAGCATTTTTTCTTATCAAAGTCAGTCTATGCATTTCATTTTACTCCTGTTTGTTCTGTTTATGTCATTTTTAATAAAATGACTAGTAGGGCTACCACACCTACTGTGGCTGGGTTTCTTAGGGTTGAAGAGGTTACTGCCTCTTTCTGGAGTAATTTTTCCTTGTATGTGGTGATATTAATCACTGACATTGGGCTGTGAAGTAGATAGAAGTGCACATTAGGGCGGTCAGCAATACACAGCTCTTCTGAAAAATGTGTGCAAGTGACTGGCATCGTAGAATCATTACTCAGTTTTTGAATTTAAGACTTTTAAAATCAGAAAGTAGTTTGATTAAATAGCATCATAAAAAAGATGTAAAAAGTTAAAAGTAGATGTCAAATTTAAGTTTTATAAGTAATCATTATAAATAATAACAAGTACAACTCAACATGCTCCTCAACTAATTTTTAATGAGAAATTGAAAACTAATTTTATAAAAATAAACTAATTTTTAGGTCTGCATGCACTTCCATTAAGTTAATAATAGCAAAGTAGACCAGGTAAGTGCAGTATTAGAAGACAAGAGCATGCACACTGAGTTTGATAATTGAGCACTTTCTCGCTCAATTTTATACTAATGAATGCTGACTTCCTCCTTTTTTGACAGTCTGAGAAACTCTTGTGTCTGTGCTGCAATGAAACCCATTGATTCTGTCTTCAAAAGCTTTGAAAACAATTGTAAAAATCTTTTGCTTTTGAGAAGACAATACAGATGACTATTAGGATTTTTTTAAACCTCTTTGATTCATGTTCTTTTATAAAGAGGTACATGATAGCTCCTGTTTCCCACCGTCTTAACAAATAATTGCCTGGCCCTGTTTTTCTTCTCTTTAATCTGCTTACCTCTGCAGAACATTCCAGAATTTGTATGATTGGAAAGATTCACCCAAGGGATTTAATTAAAGAAAGAACAACGCTCACAGTCAGCAATGCAGGTGCTGTTGTTCTGTAACATAATCTCAATGTCAATAAAAACTTGCTGGACTTTGAGGGTCTTCCTCATGACTGCACATGAGCAGATGTAATAAATAAAGCTGATGATCAGCTTTTAGGTTTATACACAAAATCCAACACATGGTCCCATGTCTTGATATATTTCAAGGATTCAAGTTAAGTGCTTAGAGATATAAACATGTTGTTTCCCTGAATGAAGAGAAGTTTTTAGTCATTTGTGGCACCTTCTAGCCTCATTTTTGCACACTCTCTCTCTTGCAGTGATAATTTTGTGGCTCCTGATGGAAGAAGGGAAGAGCTCTTATCTCTACCCTCTGCCTTTAGGTGACCTTGAATATTTGACAAAACTGTCTTGTCTTTGGGCATCCAGCAGAATGCTCTATTGGACATTTTCCAAACACACACGGTGTGACTCATTCCCTTGCCCATTCATTGAATCAGGAGCTGTGACTAAGTATGAAAAGCATTTTAAGCATTAAGAGTGACTTATTTTTTCTGAATACCTGTTCACTGATTGTTTCTTCCTTTAGTTAATAGCTCTCGTATTAGGACTGAAATACCGTGAGTGCTCCAGATAAGACTGCCACATATCCATCCATCCATCCATCCATCCATCCATCCATCCATCCATCCATCCATCCATCCATCCATCCATCCATCCATCAATGCATTTATCAAATGTAGCTCTTAGAAGGTGCCACACTGTTCTAGGGGTTGCGGCAGTGGTCAAAAAGTATCATCATTGACTTTGTGGTGATTAATAGAAACAACTGGCTTCAAGTTCTCTTCACCAGGTGGTTTCTGGATTGTTTTATCTCCTCTTCTTTTGACCTCCTCACACCTTTCCAAGATGCACAGTTTCTGCTAAACTTATGCTTTCCTGAAGGAGTCATTCTGTGCTCCTATTTTGCGTTTGTCTCTGTTGCTGTCTCTTTGCCTTGATGCCCTTTCCTCTTCCTCTGTGACTAGCCAATTTCTATCTATCTTGTCACACACTCATCTTTTTTTTTTTCTTTAAACAGGCAATTTTTTAAAAGATTTATTTATTTATGCATACAAGAACTGGGGTACAGGCCAGAGGTGTGGGGGTTGATGAGAGGAGTCACCAGAGACAGAGCTGGGAACAGAATAGGTAGATCAACAGAAATACTCTGCTGAAGGCAGCAGCAGGCAAGGCAGGAGAGGTCTGCTGCACCATGTGGATCACTTCCTTGGCTGGCAGCAGGGATCGAACTTGTGCTTCAGTGACTCTGGTCTGCTTCATAGTGCATTGCTTAACCCACTATGCCACCAGGAAGGCCCACACTCATCTTTTTTTATTATCTATTTTGGATTGGGTTAAACCCTCCTGGACTGGGTTAGATGTTTCTCTTTTATTCCCCTGATTCCCTTCTGTTGGGTGGAGTTAGTTAGATGTGAAATAAGGAGAGAAAAAGTATTATATTTGATATTAACATGGGATATGTTAAATCAGTGAATTCCTGGCAGACTTTTGGAGAAACAAGGTTGATAATGGTAAGATTATTTGTCTGTTTATAATTTTGTGGTCACAGCCTAGTATGATGGTCAGATGAACTAATGGTAGCCATGGGGTTCAGTCTAATGGAGCAGAATGTTAATGAAGGCTGAAAGGTATAGGTTTTTCTCCTCGTTGTTCTGGCCTCTCCTCATTTTAATGTTGCTATATAGAGAAAAAGCAAAGCAAATTGCTCCAGTAAGAGGCTGAAAAAGCAATGATCTAACTGCTTTATCGAATTAAAGGCAGTTGTTTAGGAGCATTCTGTGAGGTGTCCAATGATGAGGCATAGAGAGATGCTCTTTGGTTTAATGGAACATGTGAGCTGGGAAATTTTAGGAATATTTCAGATGTGTTGTTTTTTCTGCTGGTTTGTTACAAACTTGTTAAATAAATTCAGCTTGTGAATTGGAATGACCTCTGTTGTTATAACTCCTCCATCATCGCTAGATGGGAGAAAACCCAAGAGGAAAGGAAAAGAATGAAGTCCACTGCCTTGATTATATTCTTTTTTTTTTAAAGTTTATTTTTATTCATGCACACAAGAGCTGGGGTACAGGTCAGAGGTGCAGGAGGTGTGAGGATTCACTAGAGACAGAGTGGGGAACAGAATAGGCAGATGGACTGAAATGCACTGCTGAGGGGCAGCAGGCAAGGCAGGAGAGGTTCACTGTGCCATGTGGGTCCCCTCCCTGGCCGGGGATCGAACTTGCGCTTCTGTGCCATGGATGCTTCACATTGTGGCGCTCGACCCACTGTGCCACCAGGGAGGCCCCTTGATTATATTCTTTTATAAATATTTTATTTTTAAAAAATTGTACTTTTTTTTATTGAGATAACATTGGCTACATTATATTAAGATTTAGTGGTAGGTGCATTCTTTACCCCATCATTGCTGAAGAAGGTTGAGCCCTTTCCCTTCCCAAGGGATTGGGGATAGAAGTGAAATAAGTGAAAAAAGCAAGTGTTTCTTGCTGTTCAAAAGTGCTTTTCACCCTCTGTTACAGCTTTTCTTTTATCTCTTCTGTCTCCTATCCTGGATGTAAATTCCTTGAGAGCTATGACCATGACCTTAACTTAATCTTGCTCACTTTCTGTAAGAACAGGCATATATTAGGCACTCAGAGATGCACATTGATCATTACATTCTTGCTTCGATAGTGTTCATTAAAAGTTTTGCCATTTTGAAATATCTTGTGCAAAGTAAAGGGAGCCCTAGGAGAATTCAAAAATCTAAGGTAGTCCCTTTATCACTACTACTTAAAACTTTATTTTTAACCTCTTGAGACCAACTTCCAGAGGTCTTTATGATTTATACCTTGCTATTACTCAGGGACTGATGTTTTTAGGAAGACTATTCTTAGACCACTGTTCAGTGTCTGAAGGAGGTCCCTAAGGTTTTTCAAAAGGCAAGTGTAGGTGAATTTCCACCCTGGAGAGGAAGTGGATGGTGGTATAATAGGAAAGCTGACATTTTCTTCTTTGAACATACTTATTTGGTTGTGTGAGGGGGAAAGGGATCATAAGGGATCATAACAGGTGCCTCTCAAATGACTTGGAAATAAGGAGAATAATACGTAGACCCTGGGGAGTGCAATAATAACTTTGGATTATAGCACACTCGAGCCCTTCAGAATTATGTGAAGTCAGTTTAATAAGATTGAATGACCCCTATGCTATAAACTATGACCAAAGTTATTTGTGTATGTAGAAGAATACAGCAAATCGAAGTGGCTGGTAGACTTGATAATGCAGCAAGAGAGGGGTCAGAGAAATAGATACTCTATACAAGCAATCTCTAGGGTAAATAAAGAACAGCAAACATATCATGGTCACTAACAGTTGATACCAATATGTTCTTATTGTGAAAAATGTATACTTTGGACTATGATTTATCTGGTAACAACCAATAAAAAGACTCATAGAATTGATTTTCCTACTTTAAACTGGTGCTCATTATGTAATCTTCTGTCTATAACTTGCCTTTGCATGGAGAGCTGTATATTAGAAAAAAATGCGCTTATCACAGTAGAATGGATATCATAGGTTGAGTGAAATAAACACATCTTATTATAAATGAAATAACTGGTATCCTGTTTGTCCATCACTTTTTTGGGTTATACTTTCCTCTCTTGGTAGTTCCTTCTTCCACAACTTAGTTTGTATACTACGTTTGCATGGCCAGAAAGTATTTTACATGATTTTTCATGAAAATGCATTAAATCATGCTGTAGAAACTAGAGCGTGATTGACATATACCTAGTCCAAATTCTTAGAGTTGATTATCCTGTGCATTTTATATATCTTCTTGTGGATCTTCAAATTTTGAAAAGTTAAAAGAAGATCTTTCAAATATTTCTCCCAGTTTATAAAGTTCTTACGCATTTCTTATCTCATCAGATCCTCATGCCAACCACATGATGCTGAACTGGTTTCTATTTTTCACTTAAGATTCAAGACATTATTTCTCCAAGGTCATAAATCTATGTACTGGTGTTTCTGGCACTTTGGAAACAAATTCCCGTATCTAAGATCAATAAAATGTCCACATTTCAAATGATGTGTCAGATTGAGAAAAAGAATAAACATTTCTACACATCAATCTCAAAGACAGATCCCAGTGAATATTCTCAGTGGTCATTCATTTGATCATTGAATAGTTGTTCCCCATTAGAATCTATTCTGTTTCTTGCTTTGTTTTATTTGGTTTACTTCCCAGTTACTGCTTTATCTACTTGCTTGATGAGGAGATATCACCATGTAAAATCAGAAAATTTTGGGGGCAATGAATAGGAGTGATGATCTCTTACAAAGGACACTTTAGGTTTTCATTGGTCTTTTGTGTTGCCAGGAGAATGGATTGGCCTTTTGTTATGTTTAGCACATGATCACCTTGGGAATTAGTCAATGTACAGTTGATATGGCACTATGTTTAGAAATAATAGCCAAGGAGAACTGAATACACTAAATAAACAGGAAGAAAAATTGTTAGATTTTAGGGACATTTTAAGAGGAAGTCAGGAAGAGAACTAGGAAAGAAGATAGAATTAAGAAGTGGCTAAAGTTTGGGCTGGGGCACAACGGAGGGTGAAGAATATGTGGTGGTAGAGCCAACAAACACATTTTAGCAAGATTGTCATCATCAATGTTGTCATCAATTTTAACTTTTTTGATTTTTGCTTTTCTTTGTTGCTTAACCATCTCCTACTCTGCTTGCCAAAACTCCACTGAAGTGAACTCTACATACAAATGATTTGGGGGGAGGAGTTTGTCTTTATAGAAATCAAGAGAAGAGTCCAAGTTCAAGACTGGCTCAATATAATGTTGGAATTTGGTCATTTTGCATAAAGTGGACTACAATAGCAGAAGCAGGTAATTGGGGAGCAAGTTACCACCAGAATTGAGGTTTCCAGTCAATCTGCAAGTACCGTGAAGAGAGTATTGAATTTTCCACTGTTATATTTTACTTCTGGATTATTAAAAAAAAAAAATCCTGTCAATTGACTTATCTCCTTCCACCCCAGCATTTTATTTGATTCTCATTTTATTGCATCTGGCCAAAACCTGTACATTAAAATTATATTAAGTTAGAGCATAAAGGATTAATTTGTTCAGGGTTATTGCTCATTATGCAGTAAAGTCAATAGAAGGAATTGATTGATTTAATAAATGAAGCCCAGAGGTTTTTTTCAGACATGTATTACTTCAAACACTCATTGTCAGTAGAGCAGGCAGTTAGAAATTTCTTTTAATGATGGAAAATATCAGTTAAATTACATCTCCTCCACTGTAAACTGAAGCTAGCACATATTTTAATATTGATGATGAGGCTTTCTGCTTAAAATATGTGACAGAAATGTGTGCAGACAAACCAAGAGCTACCTGAGAATGCTTAGGAGAGATGTCAGATCCATGTGATGTACTAGTAATAGTTAGGCATTTGCCAGATGGTGAAGCAGAGCTACCAGTTTTATGTTTCTCATTAATTTTCGAAACTATGGAGATAAATATTACTATTATTGTTTACAGAAATGAAGATTAGTTTCAGAGAGGTCAATAACTTGCCCTGAAAGAGTTTAAACTTGAATGCATATCTATTTCATTCCCAAACTTGTATATATTATTTAGGGAGTCCTAGTAAAATCTAGATGGGGCTTTTTTTAAAAAAAGATTTATTTATGCATATAAGAACTAGGGTGTAGGTCAGAGGTCTGGGGGTTTGGAGGAGCACAGGGTGAGAAAATTCACTGGAGGCAAAGGGGGAGCAGAACAGGCTGATTACTGAAATACACTGCTGAGGGGCACAGAGGGTGACACAGGAGAGGTCTACTGTACCGTGTGGATCAGCTCCCTGGCCCAAACCCAGGCTGTCATGGTGATAAGTGCTGAGACTTATCCCCTAGGCTACCAGGGAGGCCCCAGATGGAGCTGTTTTAACAACACTGTGTTGCTTGTCCTATCTCAAAGAGTTTATTGTATACTGTTGACTTCTATCATTTGGAGTATAAGTCTATTTAGGATATAAAATTGTCACCATCACCTTAAGTTTGGAAAATTGACTTACATTATAAGGAAATTGATATCCATCTCTCATGTTCTATGGATCCTAAATTATATGCCACTCTTCCAAGTGTCTATACCTAGACATTAGATCATAGTAGATAATCATCTGGTTACCTCATTTCCTAAATCCTTTCTAAAATTATTCACAGTTTGTCTACGCATCTTGATTTCTTACTTTGTCTCTAGACTTTTCTTATTAATCAACAAGTACATTAATCAACATGTAGATATTGAGAATCTGTTATGTGCACTGGAGGTGATAGTAAAAAATATAAGATTTTGAGGTGGATTCAGAAGTTTGAGTAGCACAGGGAAAAAAAAATAAAGAAGTAGGATAGGAAATGAAGTAATTCAACACTCATGCCAAGCATAGAGCAAAGCCCCAACAATTTTTTTTGAATGAATGAACAAGTCGTCAACATGTAGTCAAGTGAAGAGATAAATGGATGAATGTGATATCAGTTTGGAGAGGTGTTGCGTTTAGAGGGTGGGGTCCTTGGGTTATCTCTGGGAAAAATTTCACCAGAACTCTCCTTACAGAGGCATGCTGTGAGTCTCCCAGTTGAGTTTCCCCATGAGGCAGAGATGTTCAGTTACATGCAAAAGGACAAAGTTATTTTAAAAAGGGAGAGAAGCGTAAAGGACACTTGCCAAGATTTAAGTCGGCAGAAAGATGCTCCAAAAGGGACAGGTTTGGTAAAGAGAGGTCTGCATGATCACAGGTGGGCAACTCTGGGAGAATTGTTCCTCTACTGCTTTGCAGAGGATGAAGTTGGAGAAGAGACAGGCCTGCAAAGGACCAGACTGGCAGAGGGTTGCTCCCCTTTACCAGGACAGAAATTGCACTGATACTGTCATCTATCTTTGACATAGGGAGGGGCTCATTTCTTTGTGGAACTGTTAACTTTTGTTAAATTAGCTACTTCTCAGGTGTGACTAGGTTGATTTGTAAGGTCTAGTGATTTCTCTACAGTGACCTCAATCTCCATATCCCACCTCTATCTGCATGTCTGATACTTTCTATAGCAGTCTGGTACTTGCGATAGTAATTGGCATCTAAGATTCTTTCATTTCTATAGCTGGTTTTCATTTCTGTAGCTATGTCAATTACCTCTAGCAACTTCTGACTTTCTGTGAGCCAGTTTCTGTTTCTGTGATGCCTCCTTTTCAAATGTTCTGCTCTTAGCCTTCATCAAATGGATGGACGAATGAGTGGATGGCTAAAATAAATTTTGAAAAATATGGGTTAGAAAAGATAGGTCCAACAAAATTATATCCTGCCTATATCACTGGAGATCTTATTTTGGGGGTTAGGGAAGAATCTGCTAAAATGTTTGACAATGACTCCAGTCATTTTGAAAAGACCACAAAAGGACAGATCCTGACTCATGTTCCTCCCTGTTCTGTTGTTTAGGTTTGAACAAGTAAGAAGACACCTGGGGCTGATGCTAAAACAAACAAAGACTCTTGAGGGTTGGTACCTAGCAGGGAAAGGTTCTATACATAAGAAAATTTTCAATCTGATATAAAATTCCTGGGTGTTTAACTAAACATCACATATATTTTGATATTTAAAAAAAGTACTGACTGGGAAAAAGAAAGATGTTTACGCAAAAGCACTGATGACACCAAATGGAAGACTAGAGTGAGGATAGATAAATGGTTTGGCAAGAAAAGCTTATGACTGTGGCGCCAAGAAACGGAACAATACCAAGCTGTGCCTGGCTTCTGCGCTCCAGCACTTTGCATCTCTATCAGTCACAGAAGATGGTCCCCCCAGGGGGCTCTGCCAATCTCCTAGGCCCAGGGAACTTCTCATAGCTTCTCTTTTTCCTTTCCTTGCTTCTAAAAGATTGCTACAGCACTTTTAGAAGGAATATTGCCTGGAGCCAGACTTATGCAGATTTTTTGAAATATGGTTCTTTTTTGTCTTTGTCTTATTCTAGATAACTATTGCTGATTGGAATATTGATTAAATACCCTGTATTGAAATGGAAAGAACTTTGGATAACCTGTGGCAAGTTACTGAGGCTCAGTTTTCTCACTGGTAGCATGCAGGTGATTAAGGTTAATTCATAAAGTTGCTTTGAGTCTAGCTTTACTGCACTGCTCTTAGTCACTGCCCTTCACCCTGTTGGGGCTTTTGTGTCCCCACTAAGAGCTATTGTAGAATATTTGAGTTTGCTGTCTGTTTTTTCTGAGGCTAATCGTGCTCAATAAATATTTTTGAAGATTGAAAAATAGATTTTAAGGACAAAGGAGAACTTTGTCATAGGTTTATACTCAATCTTACACATATCTTCATATCATGTCCAATGAGTGAGATTGTAGCTATTCTAACTTTTAAGAAGAATTCAGTGAGTGCTTATCTTATGCACAATTTGGAATGCTTCAAACTATTTTAATGAGTTTACATTTAAAATCCTAAGCTACTTGTCATGCAGAAATAGCTTTCTCATCTTTTATTCTTCTACATGTATTTTATATTCATAAAGATTTAATTTCTTAATAACTTGCACAGAACTGAGTCTACAATAATTAATTAAAAACAAAGCAAGGAAACACCACCTATTCAATAGTTTTTTGATATTCAATAATTAATTGAAGATACTTGTTAACATATAAAAGACCAGTAATTTGTTTTAATTTAAATTAACATTTTTACATTATTTGCTAGCATAAGACCAGTGGAATGGTTTAATTTCAACCTGGACAACAATAGGAAAAGAAATAGAAATTAGCATTAATGAAACTGTTATCTCTTGAGATTTTGGAACCTGAGCTGACTATGGCTGATGATGGGCTTATAGAAATAGTTTGAAAAGTATAATATAGATGTTGACTTGTCTTGCTCCTACTGTATCTTTGTTTTGATAGTGCCCTGAGATAGTATTTAATGTAAAATGCTAGAAATAACTGTCCAGTTGCTGTTACTGTTTTTTTTGGTGACATTATTTTAGGATTATTAGGATTATTATTTTATTCATTTATTGATTCATTTAAGTTTATTGAAGAAACAGTTACATTGTCATTGGGATTTTGGAAATATAGGTTCCTCCCCTTAGGGGTAGTTACTATTGATACATAGCATACCTGCCACCAAAGCACCTCACGTTATTCTTACCCCTCCCTCTCTTTTTCTGGATGCCTCAGTTCCCTAACCAGCTTAAAAGCATTTTAAACATTTTGTATGGTTTCTCTATATTTTACATGTAAGTGGAAATATCCAGTATTTGTTTTTCTACTTTTGACTTATATCAGTTAGCATTATCCCTTCCAGCTCCATCCATGATGCTGCAAGTGGCATGAGTTTATCATTTTTAATAGCGGAGTAGTATTCCATTGTATATATTTGTACATACCACATCTTTTTGATACACTCATCTTTTCTGGGGCATTTAGGTTGTTTCTAAGAGATCTTAGAATTAAACTTTCCCAAAGGAACAAATTTATAAATGAAATTTATTAATATTTTTAAGGTTTATGCATTCTGTTACTTAGATTGCATTAGTTAACTATTGCTACATAACAACCAACCAGAAAATCTTAGTGACCTATACAAATAAGCATTTTTTTAAATGTACTTGAATGTAAGTTGCGAGTCAACTGATCTAGATTGGACGTAGGCAGGTGCCTCTGTTGATCTTGACTGGACTGTCTCATATACCTGTGGGTTGACTTGGAGGTAGGTTGACCAAGGCTGGTTGATTGGAGTGACTTGGCAGGTGGTTTTGCTCTACATGTTGTTGATCTTTACTAAGGACTATGTAGTCCCAGGCATGAACTCACAGAAATGAACAAATGTGAACAGCAACACTCAAGACCTTTTTTTGTAGCCTAGGCTGGAATTGGCACAATTTCATTTCCATGCCATTTTTCTGTTGGACAAAACGTGTCACACTGTAACAGGGTCATCCCCAGGAAAGGGAGAAGTTCCAGAATCCCGGTTCCACCCTAAGTGGGTGACCTGAGCAGAAGAGAAAATTCTGCAGAGAGGAGGACAGAAGGAAGGAAGAAGGAAGCAGAATGGAGAGCAGCAAGAAAACCTAGAGGAGGCACAAGGAGCAGAGCCATATGTAAAAAAAATGCGCTTGCTTTTTAGTCTTAAACTAGTTAAAACAAATGTGGGGAGGTTAACAATGGCAGCTTTCATCTTAATTTTAATTTTGCTCTTTTCCTCCCAGATTTGTCTGACTCTTTCTGACCCTTTTCTATAAGTCTTTACTGAAAGGTCCTTTAGACTTGTGGCAGGCTTTTGGGCCTTGCTTTGGGCCAATCCTATTTGGTTAAACTTTTACCCTCAAGGAAATGGGTAACTTTAAATACTTAACTTAGTAATTATGTTCTTTATCCTTTCTGTTTTGTGCCCTAATTGTATTAAAGTTCCTTTCCATTAAAGGTTTTATATGTTTGTCTTAATGTGGCAGATGGCAGAACCCATTCAAAAATGGCAGGTTTGGGGGTTTTGGGGTACTACTCTCCCTGCCCTGTAACAACACATCCACTGTAACTTCAGAGTAACATGGCAAAAAGTGTGGAGGTGGAGTGGGGGGTAGATATGAAAAACTGGGGCTAATGATGCAACTTATTTCAAAGATGAACTGCTCCAAGATCATTTAATCTAATTAATTTTCTCAGGGTTCTATTTCAACCTCGTAGTAAGTTTTCTTTGCAAAGTACCAGGTTTACTTTTCTCAACATGATGTCTCTTTAGACCTTTTCTTACTGTATTCCAAAACCCTATCCACTTCATCTTGAGCAAACAAGAGAAACATTTTTTAATTCTAGGGTATTTTTATTCTTTTGCAAAGAATGCTAATTAAAATATGCTGCTTTTGATCTTACTTTGGTAAGTGCAATTAAGACCTTTTAATTCCAGATATATAAAAGTACAATAATTATAGACACATTGAAGACAATATGCAAATATTTTCAATCCAAAGACAACATACCCATGTCTTCACTAAGTTTTGCTAATTACATCATACCAGTAAAAACAACTTAGATTCTTTTAAAGTAGCAACCCCGAATTTAGGCCTAGGTCCATGAAAGGTGTTCCCCTACCTGACAGGTACAAGAACTCTGGAAATAGCCAGATTTCCCACTGAAAAGAACAAGGAATTGCATATACAAGTCCACAATTATATTTTCATGGAGTTTTTGGCCCAATTACTTTGGTTATTTGTCTTATGGCAGACATCGTTTTGGCAAATATAGGGGCCATGCTTTTACCCAGGGCAATGTAAATAGCTTGGTTAGCTGGATGAAAAGTTAAATATAGGTGACTGGAAAGGTCAGCCAGACTATTAGTTTATGGCAGCTCTTTATATTATAACAGAGCCTGGGTTGTGTTCACTCTAGTTTAAGGTGTATTTAAGTGTGTCTGGAAGGTTGGAGGGTAGACTCCCTTGCTGTCCCTTTGGTTGACTCATAGGAGACATTTTGGGAAATCACTTCCTAAAAATGGAGAGTATGCACATGGGCACAGTAACAGCTCACCAGCGCGGGCAGGGACAAGGTGATTTTTAAACATCACCTGCAGATTATCCTCAGTGTCTGCATGAATTGACTTGCGTTTTAGAGAGGAGAAGGGGTTGATAGTCATTCATTTTTTAGTTCTGTAGGGAGAAATATTTGTGCATCTTTCTTCAAGTCTATGTCTTAGTACATAAAGTTTCTCATATGAATGACCTTTTGTTCCTGACACACCATAGGGAATGCAGACAAATGCCCCTGGCTTCTTTTACTCCTGCTAAAGGAGGTGGCAGAACTAGTCTGACTGGGCAGAATTTTATTCACTGGGACTTACCTACTAGTGAGCAGGTGATACACCTTCCCACACGAGACTATCTTGTCCCTGCTACTGCTTGGTATATTTTTGTATCCCTGCATTGGAAGGGGTCTGTTGCCCATATTCTGAAGAAGGTCTTGTGAGTTAGGCCAGACACAAACAGTGGGTCCATATTTAGGGGTTAGCAGGGATTTCTGGAATTAGTTCAACATTACCATCACTGTGTTTTAGTGCGGTTTCAGCCATCAGTGGAAAGATGTCACATGAGCCCAAGGACATGGGATGAGACATATAGAGAGACAGGTCTCTACTGCCTCCTTGACCATCTTGAATTACACCCAAAGTTTTTCTCAGTAGCCCAAACAGAGTGAAGAATCCTTCAAGACAGAAGAACACCAGGTGGGAGGAAGATGGGAAAATCAAACTGCCTTGGATGAATGCCTTGATAGACTTCATACACACATTCTACATCTGTTATTGCCATGTCTTTGGGACAAGGCTTTCAGGCACGCTTGCATCACACCATCATTCTCCAAGTTCTCTCTTTTCTGTGTATAACTGGCTGTACAAGGTAGGACTGTTTGTGTCAGTGATACGGAATCAGGCTGGTAGTCCCTGTTAGGCCTATGTGTGCGTGCCCAAGCAGGCAGGCTCTGTGATCTAAATTTAGAACAGGGATGGAAGTTTCAACTTTGGTCTTCTAACTCTGCTCTCCAACGTAGTTATCCAAAGGGCTAGCGTTTTGGAGATTCCTAGATAAATAAACCAGTTCTTTATTTCTTATCTGTCTGAATTGCTAACAAGCTATATTTAGTGGTGAGTAACAAAGGTGAGGCTGCCTGTTTAATCCACAGCAGTAGCAGAGAACATAGAATGCCACTGCTCTATTGAGGGCACTGGGCTACCAGCAGGGGAGGGCACCGGCCATATTGGAGATTTGGCAGCTTCAGCAAAGCACAACATGAGCACAGCGTGACTTCAGAAGACATCGATAAAAGATGTCATCCAAGGCAGCTTCAGAGAAATTGCAGACACCAGGTTACATGGAGATCGGAGGTTTGCAGATATGCTGTATGCAGCTAGGGCTGAAGTCAGAGTAAAAGAGGAGAAAGTGGCAGCTGAGAGGCCTTGCTCCTCAACCCCAGGGGGACATCTCCAGGGGATGGGCAGGAGGCTTGGGGCAGCTTTGAAGGGGATCTGGAAGATATTCAATGATAAGTGAAGGGGAATCGGAAAACTACAGGATTCTATAAATGTGACTTTGTCACTCCCAAACTGGTTGTGCCTGGGGAAACACAGAAGCCAGGGAGTCTGAGCAGATGTTTGGCATACTTTTCCCCAAATCCTAGTCATACCTAATCTGATTGCCAGAGTAAAATAAACTTTGATTGGTTTGATAATGTTAAATCTTTTATTTTCTTTTTGTTGTTGACTATGAATGGGGAGTGTTAACATCTATTTTTACCATTTTGACAGTTTCTGCATCAATTAAATGGTATCAGTGACTCTATCAATAAAAATGATATAAGTTGCTAGGTCCTGTTCAGGTAGATGTGACAGGAGAGCATCGTGGTGACAGGTATGTATGTAAGGGAAAGTGATGGAGGGGTGAGCAGAAAGACAATTAATAATATCACGGGAATAACAAACTTTAACCTGCTTTAGATTATGAATCCCACAGACTCCTTTTTATTAACAAATGATTTCCAGTTCCCAACACACTATATGACATATAAAAGAAACTCAGCATATTTTTTTGATGAGTAAATATTTACTACATCAGTGTATTAGCTATGCAACCTCTAAAAGAAATAGCCTATCTATTGTATTTGAGAAGAGGCCTGAAGAAGAGGAAGTAGAATGAAGATAAGTCAGAGAAAAAAATTGAAGACAAAGGAGTTTGAAGAAGCTGAGTATCATGAATTCTGTCACTTTAAACTCCAAAGTCACCATCAATCAGTTTAGTTGCTTTTCTTGGATTTTGCTCTTTGTATAACAGCCTCTTTAAACACTAAGAAGCTACGCATGCATTTTTCTGGGAAAGTTTATTGAAGAAAAGAAATTCAGAGTGTAAGACAGAACAGACTCTTGGCTGCAAATGAACAAGTTGTTCTGCCAAATCAGATTTAAATGTTATTATAGTGATGAAATGAAGACATTTTATCTGACTTACTGAGACCCTGGTCTCGTGCAAGCTCACTTCCTTCATAATGGGCTTGTCTCCTTTGATGAGACCTGAACTGGAGGGTGGTGAGGGGAGGGGGAGAGCTGAGTGGCACCTATCTGTTGTTATCTCCATGCCCTCACCTCAGAATAGCAGGTAACTTCCAATAGGTGCCTCTGGAGTATTTGTACGAATTACGAGTATCAAAAACGTCTTTCGCAGAAAGGATCACAGTATAAGCTTTTCAAAGGGAACAGAGTTATAGGCAAGTTGGTGCATATTTTCAGCTTAATAACTGTGCAGTGCTTGTTCTTCCTTAAATCTAGACTTTTGCTATAAAATAAAATGCCACAATCAATTCTTGGATTTTACTATTTCTACTTGTTCAGTTCTTTTAAACTAAATTGTGCTTAAGACCTGAAATAGACATTTTTTAAAAAAAAGAAAATGAAAATAAGATTGATGAGGAGAAGTTGTGAGTCTTCCTTCTTCCTACTCAACCTTGATAATAATGATTAGTTCTAAGAAATGATACGTTTTGGCATCTTCATGAACAGAAGATATTAGTTCACCTTTTTTTCTGTGATGTGCTTATTTCTTAGAACATTTGGCCATAGGATTTTTTTCCTTTCAGATTGTATTATGAAACTGCCACAGTAGAAATTTGTTTATCTTCTGCTTGAATTATTTCATTGATGATTTCCTACCCTCCAGTTTAACCCAACTTCTTTTTTTCCTGGACCTGTTGGATGGATTGATGCTTTCATTTTTTTCTACTTTCTCCTCTTCCTTCTCCTCTCCTTCCCGCCACCTTTCTCCCCCTTCCCACACACATCTTTGATCTTATCTTCATTTCTCTGTCATATTCTTAAAATATAAGGACTAAACTAAGTCCTTATCTTTTGGGTTGTCTGGCAATCCTTGCTTGCCAGACTTATTTAAGACTCAGGACAATTTAGAAGCACTGAGGACATATGAAGAGATGTTGTCTGTGAACCACAACATAGGAAAATCAGGTTGGAAGCTTTTGGGAAAGGTTCTGGAATATCTTTGGTTCTTCCTGCTTTCTCAGGTTTTAAAGCAAAGACTCTTCAATTTTCTGCCTGAGATGGCTGGAAGGGAAAGAGACTTTTTTATTTGTACAATTCTCTTGAGAGACACCAAAGTTGTTGCGTGTATCAATACTTTTATTTTTATAGCCATGTAGTAGTCTATGATATGAATACACTGCAGTTTACGTAACCATTAACCCACTGAAGAACATTTGGATTATTTCTAGCTTTTGACTAGTAAGAATAAAGCTGCTACCACTTTAATGTGTAGGTTTCTTTATGTGAACATAAGTTTCATTTCCTTTGAAATATCCAGTGGTATGATTGCTAGGTAATATGACATGTTTAATTCCAAAAGAGAGTACCAAACTATTTTCTAGAGCAAAGTGCCCTTTGGCATCTTTATTGGTAATTTATGAATAATCAGTTTCTCCCCACTTTCTTCAGTGTTTGCTTACGTTAAATTAGTTTATTTTTTTTTCACTATTCAGTTTTGAAAGTTCATAGGTTAGATACAGGGTATCTAGCATATGTTTTGCAAATATTTTCTTCCCGTTTGTGGCTTATCTTTTCACTTTCTTGATAATATCTTTTACAGAGTAAATGTTTTTGATTTTGCTGAAGTCCCATTTATCAGTATTTTCATTTATGGGTTGTACTTTTGATGTCTTCTCTATGAATGTTAGCTTGGCCCAGTGTCACAAAGATTTTATTTTGTTTTATTCTCGGTATTTTAGCACTTTAGGTTTTACATCTAGATCTTTGTCCTATTTTGAATTAACTCTTATGTATACTATGAGTTTTTTTTAACATGTAGATATTCAATTGTTTCTCCATGGAATTGCATCTGTGAGAAACAATCAATAGATCATATCTTTGAAGATCTGTTGCTCTAAGTCTATTCCACTCTATTGATCATCCTGGACTTTCTCCAATCCCATAGCTTTATATTGAGTCTTGAAGTCAGGTAGTATAAATCTTCCAATGCTGTGCTTCTTTAAAAAATATTTGTGATACGTTATTCCAATAAAAATTGCAATGTCATTCTTCAAAGAAATAGAAAAAAAATTGATGAAATTCATATGGAGACACAAAAGACCTCGAATAGCCAAAGCT
>JAGFMF010011681.1:5044355-5074388 GCA_019455555.1 Galemys pyrenaicus | reverse complement strand
GGTGATGGTGCACTGGTGAGATGGTGATGGGGAATACATGGGGATTACAATTAATGGCAAGTATATGTAAATTTTAAAATATTTTAATAAAAAATATTTGTGATTATTCTAGTTCCTTTATCTTTCCACACATATTTTGGAATCAATTTGTTGTTATCTACAAAAAATTATAAGATTTGCTGACATGCCAAGATTTCTGTTGGGATTGTAATGTATTAATAGATCAGCTGGGGAAAATTGACATCTTAATAATATTGAGTCTTCCAGTTCATGAGCATGGTCTATTTTTAGGTCTTCTATGGTTTCTCTCATTAGTGCTTTGCGGTTTTCAGCACATAGATCTTACACATATTTTTTTTTTTTAAAAAGATTTATTTATTTATGCACACAAGCACTGGGGTACAGGCCAGAGGTGTGTGTGTGGGGGGGGTGAGAGGATTCACCACAGAGAGGGGGAGCAAAAGAGGTGGCCACTATCTACCATAGATGAAATATTTGTTGACCTTAATTTTAGAAAATTATTTAGCTTTAATTTTAGAAAATTTGTGTTCTATTCCTGTTTAGACTCCACTCACTGATATCTTGGGTAAGACGCACAACTTTCTGAGCCTCACTTTACCCACCTGAAAATAATTCAGTGAGTCTATATAATACAGGACATATTTGAGCCTTACTTAGTACATGAGTCTAAAAATGAACCAATCTGATGTGAATTACTGAAGCATAGTTTTTCCCTTTCCCTTTCTATTCTAGATGACTTATCTGAACTAAATAAAAATTAGGGGGCAAAAGAAACCTTAGCAAAGATTTTATTTAAAGATTTTTTTAAAAATTGAAATAACATTGTAACATTATGTAGGTTTCAGGTGTGTATCATTCTAAATCAGCTTCTGTATATAACACATTATGTTCACAACTAAGGTCTAATTTCATCTTTTATCACCCAATTAACCCCTTTTATGATTTGCCCAACTTTGTTTCCCCTTTCCTTCTGGTAACCACAAATGTCATCTTATTGTCTAAACCTTTATTTTTGTTTAATTTAACTCATTAATTTGTTTGCTTTTCATTTTAGTTATTTTAATATGAGGGTTACATCTTTACTCCTCCATATGTACACATGTCCTATTCACTGTCCACCAAACCACCCATGCAATACCCCATCTGTTTTGTTTTTTTCCTCTATTGTTCAGTTGAATTAAATACTCTTATCATTAAATGTTTGAAACTTTAAAAACATGTATTATATTGAGACTGAAGGAGAAGAAAGTTATGGTGATACCTTTTTGTAGTCCCCTCCATTTCTCAATTCTGGAAATAATTTAAAATGGAATATTCCCATAATCTGGGCATTCTCCAAGATGGGTATGACTGACATTAAATGTGCAGAGAATGGTCACTCCTAGGTAATCATTTATGATATAATTAAGTACATGTGAAATAAAAATAATCAATTTGGTCCAAGTTGGGAGAAATAACTAGAGCAGTTCCACTTACCCTCTTCCCACTCTCATCTATCTGAAACAGTGTCTATTTCATTATACTCTTTGTTCACTCATTGTCTCCAGTTGTTACAAGAGAATAAGGGACTTGATTTTCATTTATTCTTAAGATTAGTTCAGAGAAGTGATGACCTATCATGGGATTAAGTGTTTTATTTAGGGAGACCAAATTTAGTAACACTGAATTTTAATCACTTTTGTGGTTAGGTCTTGCTGACCAGTACAAGTTACCTCTTTTCATTTCCTCAAGTGATTGCCATCTAAATTAAAACTCTAAGCATCACTCTTACTCTTTTTCAAAGTCAAGATAATTGCAATCATTTTTTAAGAAAAAAACCTTTTTCTAAAAAATTGTCACATTCACTAATATTCCTTCTCACCTCTGCAATTAGGATTGTATGTCTGCCACTCATGAGAACTGTTCTTGCAAAAGCAATTTGTACCTCCACTTCAATTTTTCTTGAGTCTTAGGTTTCTCTGAGTCACTTAAAATCTCTGGATACCATTTTTATTGGCATCTTCTCCTCCCTTAGCTTCCAAAGAACTTGATTTCAGTTCTTTTGTCTCGTTGGCTACTCTTGTTCTTTTTCCTTTGCAAGTTTTGCCAGATCTTGTGCGATCTTGCAGTTGTAAGAGGAGGGTGTAGCAGGATCTGGAGTGACTGACAGCCAGAGACCAGTTAGGGGCAGGGATGGGAACAGTCATGGCAGATGTCAGCAGGGCATAGAGCAAGTAAAGACCACCCCCGTGCCATAGCACAGGTATCCTTCCAGGACAATGGGTAAAAATGCAGCAGAAGAACATGAACTGACACATTGAGATTAATTCTTTACACCTAGTAGAGTGAGAGCTCAAATTAGAAATTAAATTCCATTTTGGAAACAAAATAAAATTTTATCTTGACAAGTCTCAGTTTGTAGCCTGAGATTCAGGTTAACCATGTACAGCACTTTCAATTGTAACACCTGGCATTACATATGATTTGACCCTGATAATATTAGGAAGAAGACAAATCCATTCAGAGTTAAAAGACTTTCCTAATGTCTATGATATCCAGTAGCAATGAGGCAAAAATTAAATTTCAGATCCTCTCTCCCAAAATGCTGTGCTCTTTCCATTAGACCACAGAACCGTAGGGGTTAGCTGATTATTTAATAATTGCAAAAGAAATCCAGTGATCCATCATCAATGGACCCAGAAGGATCCAAGTCAAATCCCTAAGGAAAGAAGTAATGTTTGGATGCAATACAAATTATATGAAGTGATTTCAAGTCAAACCAGTTGACACAGTCATCAGTAGGGCTGATTGTAATGTTATATGAGTTGAGTCATGTTACTTTGTCACTTTATGTGCAGGTATGAATTCTACATCTTCAACTAGAGAGTAGATTTTAGAGTTGGATTGAAGTTATTCTGTAATCCTTTTCCTTTTTCCGGTAAGAGGACAGATATCTAGAAAGGTTGTGAATTTGCAAGATTACACAGCTGGTTAATGATGGAGACAACCAGCACCCACGTTTAAAATGATGCATTTTCCCTTATGCTGTCTTACTTCTGGGAAAATTGAAAATTGATTCTAGTTTGAGCTAGGAGGCTGAAGAACAAGGATATTCATAGCAAGTTGGAATCACTGTGCTTCATGCTTCCTGAACTAGGTGTTCCTTCTGCATTCAGCTGTCCATTATCAGATTATTTCAGTAAGTTTATTAGAGGGCATTTATGTTTTTAAAATAATAATCTTTCCTTGGAAGAGATGAATATTTTTAACTTCTGAAGGTGGAGAGTGTTCCAAAGAGTTCTTGCTTAGGGTGTGATCTCCAATCAATTAACTTACAGGTTTCATCATAATTTTCAGATAGTTCTCTTAAAAAACTTGAAGGTCAAACAATTGTTGCCAGTCCGCTAAAGCATCCAGGTTTTTCTGCTGTGGGATGGTCATCTAAATTGCTGTACTTCCAAATTGCTTATTACTCTTTAATGATGTTTTCTCTTTTTCCTGGAGTTTTTCATTATTTTTTAATCTCAACTTTAATTATGTCTCCCTTATGCCCTCAACACCATTCCCCCAAAATTGGATAACAAGAGTATTTCTTTTTAAACAAGGGTACTGACTTAATTCATTAACCATGTTGTCAATTAATTAGCTTAAAGTCTTGAATACCTGTCAAGTCTTGCTGAGTTGGCAGGTTCTTCTCTTTCCTTATTTTCATGTTAGACTTTGTCTTTTCCACTAGTCATTTGGTTACGTTCCAGTGATGAATAATACAGTTTTTCTGCAGTGAGAGTGTTTTTAAAATTGAAATCACAGTCTATAGTAATTTTTGTGCCTTGTTCAAACATATTTAACCATGGTTAGTCTGTATTTACCTAGTAATCTACATAATTTCCCAAGACTTGGTGTCAATTATTAAAATGTTGTTGGGAGTTTTCAGTGGCAAGTTCAGTGTCTTATCATCTCTAAATTAGGCTGATAAGTTAGCATTAACTTCCTAGCTGATATTTTAAAATCTTTCTTGTGTCAAGGATTATTTCTTTCCCTAACTCTCCCAATATCTTGTTCTAAAACTACTACATATAGGGACCCAGTGGTTCCCAAGTACCCTGTGTCTTCCTTTACCCATCCCCATCCTATCTACATGAAATGCTCATATCCTTTCTCTACCCATTGGCTATTATATAGATGCTCACGCAAGTGAGTTCACCTCCATGAAGTCTTGCTAATAATCGTTGCTCTCTTAGATTAGATTTCCTAGAAGCAGAACCTGAGGCAAGGATTCGGATGCACCTAATTTATGGTGAAGATGCATAGGAAGAACCTCTAGGTGAGTGTTGGAGCAGGAGGGAGAGTAAAGGAGAAAAGAGTGAGATTGTTTTTTTAGGAACTGTCTAGCCTTGGCTGATCCAGTGGTGGTGGGTGGGTGCCTCTAGAACATCAACCACACCACAGAATGTTCCTCCATGACACAAGGGGTCCAGTTTTTTTGTAGTCCCAGTTTGATAAGTCATTGACTGTGGACTTTCTTGGGTAGAGGTGTTGGTGAACCTTTCCAGTCAAGTGGCTTCCATCAACAGAGAGCAATTTTCTTGAGAAAAAGGGTATTGGGGGCATGATGTCAAACAATAGCTAGATCATTAGGTTATGTTACAACAAAGTCCCCTTGTATGTAGAATGTCCCAAGACTACTGTAATAAGGAGTTGGGAGAAGGGAACCCAGGCACTGACATGGCCCTGGTGTCCATACAGCACAGTCCCATGAGGCAGTACAATCCTTCTCTGTGGCTAGCCCATCTCTGCCTCCTAGTCCTGTTTAAAGGAACAAGGACTTAACAGGACCCTGTAAGTACCTGCAAAACAATTTATATCTGCTAATTAGAGACAGTTTCATTAACATTGTGCTGAATTAGATGATTTATTTCTGATCATTCTTTTTGAAGTCTTCTAATGCATTTTTCAGGTTCTGTTCCTTGAAACACTGTTTTTTTTTTTTTTAAAGATTTATTTATTTATTTATGCATACAAGCACTGAGGTACAGGCCAGAGGTGTGGGGGGTGGTGAGAGGATTCACCACAGACAGAGCAGGGAGCAGAACAGGCAGATCAACAAAAGCACACTGCTGAGGGGAGCAGTGGGTGAGGCAGGAGAGGTCTGCCGCGCCATGTGGGTCCCCTCCCTGGCTGGCAGCAGGGATCGAACTCGTGCTGAAGTGGCTGTGGTTTGCTTCATAGTGCGTTGCTTAACCCACTGCGCCACCAGGGAAGCCCTTGAAACACTGTTAATACAAATTCTTCACAAAACAGACTATATGAAATAGGTTTAACAAACACTGTACTGCATAGTCACCTAGCAACTCACATTGTTCTTCGGATACTAGAAGTTTATTGAAATTCTGCTGTAGGTTTCCCTGTTAAGTTTTTACACAGTAAGGCAGGCAGAGCACATGTTTCTAAAGATCTCTATGTTCTAGCCCCCAGAACCTGTAAATATGTCCTGTAACATAGCAAAGGAGACTCAAGATGGAAGTAAGTTTACTAATCAGCTGACCTTGAAACGGGGAGATCCTCTTGGCATATCCAAGTCCATAGTCACCAGAGTCCTTACAGTGCAAGAGGAAAGAAAAGTCAGTTTCAGAGTCAGAGAAAGACTTGACTGGTCACTGGAGACTTTGGAGATGGAAGGAGGCAGCTTTTGGAAGCTGGAAGGGAAGAAAATGATTCCTCCCTAGGATCCCCAAGAATTCAGCTATGATATGGACTTGTGGCCCCCAGAACTGTAAAATTAGTATATATTGTTTTAAGCTACCAAGTTTATAATAATTTGGTACAGCAGCTCCAAGACACTAATATATACAGTGTTTTCTAAAGCTGTGATCATAGAACACCTACTAAAATATAAAATGAGTCACCACTGACATTGCACACATGAAGGATGCATATATTCAGATAAGTTTTTGGCACATAGCAGTAAAGTATTTTGAGTTAAGAGAGCCAACAGCAAAGTATGACAATTTTAAAACAGATGGAAGTTGCCCTGAAGGAATGAAATTTTTTTTTTTTTTAAATTTTGCTGTATGTGCTAGTGGCAACGCTGATAAGAGGTTCAGAGGAAACTGTCAAGGAAGACTGCAAATCAGTTAAAATTCAATTAAAAGCAAGGCCTTCATAGCAAAATATACATGGTAAATGCTGAGCCATTTTCTTCTTATACCCTTATGAAAAGACCTGTATCTTTTACCCAAAAGGTGTTGGATCGCTTATGGTAGCTTGGTATACCTGGTATGTTCTCTATTTTGTATATCACTGCTCTTTATGGCAATGACTTATTTAACTGGCTTATCTATAGAACAGTCCCACTTTGGCTAGTCCAGAAACCTCACAGAGAATCTGCTCAATAAGAATCTAGTTGTAGGAATATTCTTTCTCTTATATTTACCTTGGGCCCATTACAGGTGCCCACTGCTGGTCAGTTCTTTTCTCTCTTTTTTGATTTTTTTTTTCTTCTCTCAATCTAATCCCTTTTTCTGCCTTCTCTGCTCTCTTCCACATTGGTATCTTTTTGTCTTTACTTCTCTTACATCATCTCTTCTTTTCTCTTGTAAATTACTTCCACCTCCCTCTTTCACTTTCTTTTCTTTCTCACTCTGCTCCTATTTCTAGCTCTGCCTTTGATTATCTATCTCTCTACACCCTCGACCCCCCCAAAAACAAACAAGCCTTAGAATTCACACAATTAAAGCAGCAGAAGGTGTGGCACACATCAAATTTAATTTGCTGACTGTTCATTTTTCAGACACTTTCAGCTTTTCCTCTTTCCAAAGTGGTGGAGCCAGGTTGGGGAATGAGTGACAGGTGCCTCCAAAAGGAAACTCTTTCTGAAAAGCATCAGGGCAAGGGCACTTAAAAGTCACTGACCTTCAGCAGCAGGAACCTACCCTCGGCAGCTTTCCTCTTCTTGCTCTCTCTTATTTTTAGTCTTAGAAAATAAGCCGGTAGCATCAAAGTGAAATTTCCTGCTGCAAATGAGAGTCAAACAGCTGCTTATTTTAGTTTCCATGGAATCCACTCTGCTTGGGCCAGGAGAAGTGGTGAGCCAAGCATCCAGGGAGCTGAGACTGGCTCTAACCACACGCCAGTGCGGCCGGGGGAGATGGAGGGGTCAAGAAGGTACAAATGATTATAAATCAGACACATTCTGCAGGAGAGAAGGCGAGATGGGTCAAAACAGGGCAAGGGAGAGCAGAAGGGACTGTAGTGACTTGGTGGGAATTTTACAGGGACTACACCTGAGAGGAGGGAGAAAACATTGTACGAAAATGAACAATGATGTAAAAAAAAATATATATATAAATAAATATTTTAAAAAAGAAGGTGCAAATAAAAACAGAAGGCTGACTGTGCCTTGCTTTCCTTCAGCCTTGCTCTGGATCCCCAGCTTGAAGGAAGCAGAGTTGTCTGTTGATTTTGATTTTCAAATAGTTATAATTAATTTTTTTCCTTAGTCCCTTATATGGGGGTTACACTTGAGAGGAGAAAGTATACACTGTACAAAAATGAAAAATAATGTTATCTATCTATCTATCTATCTATCTATCTATCTATCTATCTATCTATCTATCTATCTATCTATCTATCTATCTATCTATCTGTCTGTCTGTCTGTCTGTCTGTCTGTCTGTCTGTCTGTCTGTCTGTCTGTCTGTCTGTCTGTCTGTCTGTCTGTCTGTCTATCTATCTATCTATCTATCTATCTATCTATCTATCTATCTATCTATCTATCTATCTATCTATCTCCTGCTAGAGACAACCTACTTGGCCTTAAGTTATTTTAGATGGGGTCACCTGGGCCAGTCGTAGGTATAGAAGTGAAAGGCTGACTCAGTTTCTCTGTGGGTTAGCTCAGAAAAGTAGTATTTTTCAGAGGTGAATTTTCTTCCTTTTTCAATTACATGCCCTTCGTTCTGGCATCAGGCTTGTACTTGGTCAGATGTGTGGTTGGCAATGACAATGAATCATTAGAAAGTCCCAGAGTCCCCTTGCTTTCTTGAAGTAGGGGGAGTCAGTTAGTCATAGCAACTGAACTTGGAAAAAGTTTGTTTATAGGGGACTGGGACACTGAGGTCTTTTGCTTTTCCATAAATTCAGGAGGAACAGTTCATTGGACAGAGGTTAGCGAGATAGTCTTTCTGTTGTCTACTTCCTCAGGTTGGTCTCAATGTTTTCTTTGTAATCAGCCAAAGTATTCCTTTCTTTGCTAAATGAAAATGTTACAGGGCAACTTTAATATAAAATGGGTTTGCCTGACTGGGTTTTCACCCGCGCGCTTGAACGGCGCTTACAATGCTCCAACTGCAGGCACACACAATAAAGGTTAATAAAGGGTTTTATTTACAAGGGAAGGAGAAATAGCATAGTGAATAACACAAGGGGAAGAGAGAGATATAGATTTGTAAATATTCTACTAGTTCCTTGGAGCTGGAACCCAATGGTGCGCTGAGAGCTGGCTCCCCAGGAAAAAGCGACTCCCAAGGCCCACATGTTTGCTTTTATACTCAGCCTGGCTGCTCAACTTCACCCTCAGGTCCCAGTGATCCACTCTTCGATCTTCGATAATGACCTTATGGGATTAACCCCAGGGGGAGTCTGGAAAAACAAACCAACTTTGTTCTTGCAGCCAACTCTGGAATGTCGTAAGTTCACTCTGCTCCTATCTGGAACATTCCAACAAAGCCAGCCTAAATTGATGTTTGGCTCTTCTGCCCTGTAATTTTATGCAAAAATAAAAAAATAGTTTAAAAGTTTCTATACTATGAATAAAGTTGTAATCGAAATAGAAAAAACTTGTTTTTAGTTATGTTAATCCAATTTTTAAAATTTTTTTCTGTAATTTTCATATATTTACTGTTTTATTTTACCTAATGCCTCCTAATAGTTTTTTCTTCTTTTAAATGGACTATTTTCTTGTACTGGGATTATCATAAACAATGTTAATAACTAATTGTTGTTTCTCTTGCATACACTAAAACCCTAAAAAAAACTATCTCCTAAAGCAATTCTGTGCCACCATAGAAATGGTAGAATAAAAATGAAAAGGGGGGATTGTAACAAAGTCGTCCCAAGAAAAGGGGAAGTTCCAAAATCCTAGTTCCGCCCTAAGTGGGTAAAGCTAAAAAAAATAAAAAATTTTTTGCAGAGAAGAGAAGGAAGGAAAGAAAAATGGAAAACAGCAAAAAGACCTGGAGGAGGCACGTAAAGCAAAGGGACCTGTAAAAAAACTGTGCTTGCTTTTTAGTCTTAAACTAGTTAAAACAGATGTGGGTGAGAGACCCATGAAAAGGTTAACAATAGCAACTGTCATCCTAATTTTAATTTTACTCCTTTCCTCCCGGATTTGTCTAACTCTTTCTAACCCTTTTCTATGGGTCTCTACTAAAAAATCCTTTAAATGTGTAGCAAGTTTTTGGGCCTTGCTTTGGGCCAATCCTATTTAGCTAAACTTTTACCCTCAAAAAAATGGGTAACTGTAAATGCTTAACTTAGTAACTATATTCTTTGTTCTTTCTTTATTGTACCCTAGTTGTATTAAAGTTCCTTTCCATTAAAAGTTTTATGTGTTTGTCTTAATACAGCGAATAGCAAACCCCATTCAGAGAGGGCAGGCTTGAGGGTTCTACGTGCTCCTCTCCCTGCCCTGTAACAAAAACTCTTGCTTTGACTTAAATTTGCTTAAGCAAAGTTGAAGATTTGGGAGGTAAACACTTATACTCTTCCTCGTCCTTTCTGTCTTATCCCCACTGGGTCATTTTATTCCCTTAAATTCCCCACGTTTCTTCCTGCCATTCACTGCTGTTTTTGTTTTTCATATAATTTTTTTTGAAAGGTGCACAAATGATAAGGTGCACCCCATATATCTTGAGCTAAATGAATGAATCCCTCGTCCAAAGTGATCCTCTGTGGTTTTGAACTTCTAAAGATCTTGATTTGTTAATCTCAATAGGTATTTGATAGTATAGTTCTCACCAGAACTATAAAGTACCTATAGTGCTGAAACAGAAGCATAGAAGTATGTTTGCTAAATGCAAGAATAGCCATTCCAGAGGGTCTTATTCAATTAAGTCCTGGTTATAATTCTTTCCTGGATTTACAGGGTAACACAGTGGTTCTGAATAGATTTCTGCATTAAATAACCCAGCTGTGCACACTCTTCCCTCTTCCTTTTGTCTTTGCACTTGATGTTCCCTTTGAACTTTTCCACATTGCTCTTTGCATGGGTAAATCTTTTTTAGCCTTGAGGCCTCAGGTTCAATGCCACTTCCTTTCATAAGCCATATCTGATAACTCCCATCCTGTGCCTCTTTTCCCAAGGCACTATTTATCTCCTGAGACAGTGCTTCTCAGTCTATATTAATGCTGATTCGATGTTCCATCTTCTTCACTAGACTGTGAACTCCAAAGGGCAGTATCTGTGTCTCATTTGTTCACTGTTCTTTAGTTTCTCACCCACGTGTAATATGTCTAAGGTTAGGTGTCTCAGAATCAGATACCAGGGTAAGGCTTTGTGTGTAGATAAGTTCATTAGAAAGTTCCCATGAAGAAGAGAGTTGGGGCGAGCAGGACAAAGTGGCGGAAGTGTCCCAGTAGAGGTATCCTTTCAGGGGAGCCTCATCCTGATCTTCCTAAGAGCTCTGGAATCTTATATTCTGCCTCCCATTTTTCCCAGTTCAGGCCAGAGGAGCTCCCGCCCCACTAGTCACTACTTGGAAAGGACACTGTAGGGGATATAAACTCCTAAACAACCTGGTTCTCTGTCCTTGCAGCAAAAATTAAGCAAAGTGACTCTTGTAGCCCAAGGGAGTTTTCTGAAGATGGTACCTGGGATGGGTCACTAAAACTAGAAGCACAGATGTTAGAGAAAGGGTGCATGGAAACTGAAAAGGAAATCTGAGGGATCCAGACAGAGCAGAGACTGTATTTGCTACATGTAAATGCCAAAATATCTTTGCTGGGAGGATTATTTAAAAATTCTCTTTCAGATTAACTAATGAGCACAATCAATTCAGGCAGTTGTGTGGATTAATTGTGGTAAATATAATTGAAAACACCGGCAAGTAAGGCATTGTGTCTTGATCATTTTTGAATTGGAGGAATTTTGTTTTGTATTTTATATGTAAAATATTTTATAAGTATAAATATAAAAAGTTTCATATCTTATAAAATAGAAAAATAGTTGATTGGTCTACTTGAAAGCTGTTTTAAGAAATGTTTAGGTGAATGAACTAATTGTAAATGTTCAATATATTTTTCAGAGGGAAGTCAGGATTTTAAAAAAATATTTACCCAATATTTTCAGCTGATTTTAGAAAAAGAATCCCCAATATCCACCTATAAAACTTCTCTTGATACTACAGTTATAGGAATAGTTTGTTTGCTGAGCCAGTAGACAAACCTACTATGACATTATTCATAGATATGACCATTTATAGAAAATAACCCAGATGGCAGTACTTACGACTCCTGTAAAAAAAAAAAAAAAAAAAGTAAGTGGTATGGCATCTGACCATGATTTCAAGGGTGAACAGGAAAACCTGCTGAACAAAAGATTTGATTCCTATTTCTTAATCAAAATGGCAATCATAATTCTTCCCTTTAATTTATGCTGCCATACTGTGCGTGGTAGGGGGTAATTATGCATTATGAAAATATCAGTCTTACTAGCATGGCTTCTGATGGAGGTTTATGTTCCCAGAGTTTGCCTGTACCTTATGTCCATAGCAAAATATAAATCATGAAGTGTTTACTGCAGGAAAAAGAAAGTTGTAAGGGAATGACCAGTGTAAAGGAGATCACAGAATTAATGATTTCAGCTCAAGTGCACACTTCCTATAGCAGACATCTTATTTTGAATGGTTGTCACAGATGTCAGCCCTGTATTTACAGCTCTAGTGACTCTCTTCATTTCATCGTTTGCCTTAGTAATGTGACCTCCTTTAGGAAAATGAAATTTAAAATTAGGATAAATTCACAGGACTCTATTCCATGTGGGAGGAGTTAGCAATGTCACCTTGGCTTTTGCCTTTACGCGATTTGGAGCAAAACTGACTTACTTGTTAATGAGTAAACTATACTAATCTATCAAGTGTGTTAGGTATCACATAATAATAAATATACCCCTATTTCCTAGAACAAGCCATTAATCTGGTTGTGGAGGAATATAACTAACAATAATAAAAGGGAACACTTACTTCAGGTGAATTTAATGTTATGGTCCTCTGTGACAAAAACATTAAAATTTGTATGCTTTATAAATGAAGGAGTTCTTTAATTAAAAATACACGAAATTTTGAAAACAGGTGATATGAAAGAACACATGTATAGAAAAAGATTCAGTAATTTAAAAAATAATAAAAAAAGTTGGATTGTGTACATGCAAATAATTAGGGAAGCAGACAGGTGTTTTGAGTAACTCACCTTGAAAACAACAGAGCGAGATAATATGAAAGAGCAGCTGAGACCTATGGGAAATAAATTGAGAACTTTTAATAAATGCCTACTAAGATTTCTGATGAGAGAACATAAAAAAGAATGTTGGAAAAATAAGGGCACTCTCAGTACTAGCTAGGATAAAGAAAAATCTACACCTGAGACTTGGTAATGGTATTGTAGAACATCAAGAATGAAAAGGAAAATTTTAAAAGTTACTACATAAAAAGGACAGACAGGATGTCAGTTAGAGGACAGACAGCCAGGATATCACTGAGAAAGACTTCATGTCATTAATAAGAGATGCCAAAAACAATGATAGCACACCTTCAAACTAAGGAGGGAAAATAACTGATGACCTACACTTTTATATCCAGCTACATTATCATGAAGAGAAAGTTGGGGGTAAAAAAGACATTCTAGAGACTTCCAGCCATGGTCCTTAGCTGAAAGAAATATTAGTTTTCTTCAGGAAGAAGAAAGTTGAACATTATGGGGAATGGAAATCAATGATTAAATATATGGACACTGAAATGAAAGTTTTGCTACTTAGCTATTGGGTATAAAAAACAATTTAGTAATATAGTGTGTGAATAAAAGGAAAAGAGTAATGTTCTTGGTAGAATGGCAAAATGGGCACATTATCTTGTGGAAAACCCAAGAGTGGTAATATCAATGCCATTTTTGGGGGTAAGAAAGGAATCTTGAATTGCTTAAAACAAAAGTTAGCTGGAAAATGGACACCCAAAAAATATGTAAAATAATTTAAGAGTAACCCCTATTTTTTCAGGCTGAGGGGAAAAACATTTATTAATCCAACAAAATGCAGCCAAAGAGAAATTGGTTGAAAAATAAGATGGGAGAAAGAGCAGGTAATTTCCAACACAATGTCCACTGGTTCCTTTGGTGACAGCCTCTGTCTGGATGGAAGCAAGATCCTGTGATTTTATCTATTGCTATGTACTTAATCATTCTGGTTGCTCTTCCTGATTCCAGTTTCTACTAAAGAACGATCTGGTATCTACTATAGTCCTGTTCAGAGAGGTACTGTCAGTCTTTGCAATTGAATCTAAATTTAAGACTAGGATTTTGGTGGAAATCTCACATTCTTACTCATCCACCCTTTTCTCCCCACCCTCAAGAACTGCAATCACATTCCCTGGAAAGAAAATTTAACCCTCTCTGAACCCCAAATCAGATCACATGAGTGGATAAGTACTAGTTCCTATATAGGAACTATATACTATCCTATATACTATGGATTCTATGTATCCATAGTAGAGGTGAGAACAGAGCAGTATTGGATGTATGGTCATGATAAAACTCACCAAATTCTAAATGAAATTTTGAAGAAAATATAGATAGAATGAAGTTTAATAAAAATACTACTTGAGGGGCCTCCCTGGTGGTGCAAGGGGTTGAGCCCGCACTGTGGGGCTTCCACAGCCACTTCAGCAGGAGTTGGATCCCCTGTCAGGGAGGCTGCAGCAGACCTCTCTTGTCTCACCTGCTGCTCCCCTCAGCAGTGTATTTCAGTTGATCTGGCTGTTCTGCTCCCCTCTTTGTCTCTGGTGAATCCCCTCAGCCCCCGCCATCCCTGCCTCTGGTCTGTATCCCAGCTCTTGTATGCATAAAATAAAATTAAAAAATTTAAAATTCTTAAAAAAAATACTACTTGAGACAGCCACTATTAACATTTTGGTATATTTTTTCTTTCAGTCTTTTATTTAAGTACTTTGAAAAAAATATTGGCTCACCTTCTTAAAAATAAAATTAATCTTTATTGCATTTCTGTTTTAATCTTGGAGTCTCTGGTGACAAGCATATGACAAGTACTCAGTGAATGAATGGATAGATGATTAAATGAATGGAGTCATGAATAAACGAATAGATGTGTGAGTGAAATTCATCAGGGGGAAAATTGTATTCAAATTCAGGGCTCAATTATAGGTTAAGGGTTCACACACAGGTTAAGTTCTACAAGATTAACACCCCTTCCCTCTTGGGTTCCAGTCACAAGCACATCATGTTACCTCTGCTTTTCTCTGGCTCACTAAGTTGGAGGTTCCCAGAACCTTCTTCTTGGACTTCAGGTGCCGATGGCAACTCCAGATTGTTCTCTGTACTCTGACCAGCAGGCTGCAAATCAGAGGCTCCCCTGACTAGTTCCTTGGATTTGATTACTTGGCTAGAGTGGTCCACAGAACTCAGAAAACCCATTTACTCACTAGATTATCCATTTATTACAATAGGATATAATTCAGTAATAGTCATGCAGAGAGGTGCATAAGACAAGGTATGGGGAAGGGAGTGGTGCTTCCATGCCTTCTACAGGTGTACCACTTTCCCAATACCTTCACAAATTCAGCAATGTGGAAGCTCTTCAAGCTCCCTAATCTTGGATTTTTATGGATGGTTCATTTCATAGGCATAGGAACAGTTGATTAAATCACTGGCCATTGGTTATTGATTTAACCTATATCCCTCTCCTTTCCACAGAGGTAGGGAAGGGAAGAACTGAAAGTTCCAACCCTTCAGTCACAAGATTGGTTCTCCTAGCAATCAACCCCCTCCCCATACTTATGTGCTTCCAAATGTCACATACCTATGTCACATTCACATAACAAAATGTCACATTCACATAACAAAAGAAACATTATCACTTTTATCATTTGGGAAATTTCAAGGGTTCTGGGGCCAGTGAATCAGGAACTATGAATGAAAACCAAATATATTTCTTATTAATCACAGACTCACAAACTTATGCTTGTTAGAATGGTTATAAAATGGCTGTGAGATCACTATCTCAAAGAGTAACTGGCAACTCTATGTTCATTGCAGTGTTATTCAATATAACCAAGATGTATACATAACGTGTCTACTGACAGATGAATCAGTAAAGAAAATGGCATATATTTATATCCGATGGAGTATTACTCAGTCATGAAAAAAGCGAATCTTGCTTTTTGTGACAATATGGGTGAAATGATAATCTGATGCTAAGTGAAATAAGTCATATAGAAAAAGACAAATATTTTATGGTCTCTCTTATATGTGGAATCTAAAAATGCCTAACTTACATAAACAGAGATCATATTGGTGGTTTCCAGGGAGTGAGGAGAGGGTGGGTGGGATGGGGGAAATGGGAAGATATTGGCTAAAGGGTGAAAAATTTTAACTGTAAGATGAATAATTTTGGGGATGAAATGTACATTGTAGTGAGGACAGTTAAAAATTCTGTCTTACACCTGAAACTATAAAATATATAGAGGAAAACATAGGTAAAATTCTGCAAGACTTACACCTCAATAGCACTTTGGAGGTGGCAGTCCCCAAAGCAACAAAAGTGAGAGAGAACATAAAGAGATGGGACTACATCAAGATAAAAAGCTTCTGTACAGCAAAGGGAACGTTAAACAGAACAAAAAGAAACCCCACTGAATGGGAAAAAATCTTTGCGCTCCACACAACAGACAAGGGTCTGATCACAAAGATATACAAAGAACTCGCAAGACTCAAGAAAAATAAAGTAAAAAACCCAATCAAAAAATGGGCAGAAGAACTTAAAAGACACTTCTCCAAAGAGGACATACACATGGCCAATAGGCACATGAGAAAATGCTCAGCATCCCTCATAATCAGGGAAATGCAAATTAAGACCACAATGAGGTACTGCCTTATACTGGTAAGAATGGCACACATCAAAAAAAGCCAACAACAACAAATGCTGGCAGGGATGTGGAGAAAAAGGAACCCTAGTACACTGCTGGTGGGAATGCACACTTATCCAACCACTATGGAAGGCCATATGGAGGGTCCTCAGTCTACCAGAAATGGAACTACCACATGATCTGGCAATCCCACTCCTAGGACTCTACCCAAAGGACACAAAAACACCGATCCAAAAAAGCACCTGTACTCCTATGTCTATTGCAGCACTATTTATAATAGGTAAGACCTAGAAACAACCCAAATGCCCAAAAGTAGATGACTGGATCAAGAAGATGTGGTACATTTACACAATGAAATACTATTCAGCAATCAAAAACGACAAACTAAGGCCATCTATAGAAACATGGAATGAGCTAGAAGGAATTATACTCAGTGAAACAAGTCAGAAGGCAAGAGAAAAATATCGGATGGCTTCACTTCTGGGAGGAATATGAAAGAGCTACAACTACAACAACAAAGCAGAATAAGCTCAAGGAAATGGGCAATTATAACCAAAAGCAAACAAAAAACTCAACAAGACCAAAAAGTCAAAGATAGACCAAAGGGACCATGGGAGGGGGGAGGGGAAGGAAGGGAGGGCAAAGACGGGGAGGAGGGCAGAAAGAGCACAAGGGACTGAGGTGATGGTGCACAGGTGGAATGGTGGCGGGAACTCCCTGGGGAATACGAATGATGTCAAATATAATTAAATAAATTTAAAAAATTCTGTCTTACATACTTGAGAGTTGCTAAGAATGGAGATTTGAAATGTTCTCATTACACACACACACTGATAGTTATGTGTGATGATGGAGGTCTTTATTAAACTTGTAATAATTTAATACTATATATGTGTGTCAGTTACCAATGTTATATGTCAATTATATTGCAATAAACTTGGGAAAAATGGAACCTGCTATAATCATGAGTTTACAGTGTTCCTTTGAGACACTACTACAATTATTTTGGTTATGTACCTGTCAGGAGATTTGCAGGATTGCATGGTAATTTTATGTTTATTTTTTTGAAGAGCCATCATATATTTTTTACAGTAGTTAATCTATTTTACTTTCCCACTATCAAATGTACAAGGGTTCCAATTTTTTCACATCCTTGTAAACACTTGTTATTTTGTCCTGTTTTTATGTTAGCCATATTAATGAGAGTGAGGTGGTAACACATTTTGGTTTTAATAAGCATTTCCCTAATGATCAGTGATATTGAACTTATTTTCCTATGCTTATTGGCCTCATATATTTTCTGTGGAGAAATGGCTTTTCAATTTTCCAATGTTGAAATGTATTGTTTGACTTTTTTGTTGTTGAGTTGTAGAGTTTCTTTATGTTTCTCTATTGCTTCCCCTAGTTTATATTCACTTTCCCTTTTTTAAAAAAATAAATGTATTTAATTATATTTGACATCATTTGTATTCTCCAGGGAGTACCCACCACCATTCCACCTGTGCACCATCACCTCAGACCCTTGTGCTCTTTCTGCCCTCATGCCCGTCTTTGCCCTCCCCTCCCTCCCCCCACCCCACAAGGATCCCTTTGTTTTATCTTTGACTTTTTGATCTTGAGTTTTGTATGTTTGTTTTGGTTGTAATTGCCCATTTCCTTGCGCTTTCTCTTGTTTTTTTTTTTTTTTTTTCTTCTTTTTTAATTTTTTGTTGTAGTTGTTCTTTCACATTCCTCCTAAAAGTGAAACCATCTGATATTTTTCTCTTGCCTTCTGACTTGTTTCACTGAGTATAGTTCCTTCTAGCTCCATCCATTTTCCCTTTTTAAAAAATTGATTTATTTATGCACATAAGAGCTGGGATACAGACCAGAGGTGTGTGGGTAGAGAGGATTCACCAGAGACAGAGCAGGGAACAGAACAGGCAGATGGACTGAAACACACTGCTGAGGGGAGCAGTGGGCAGGGCAGGAGAGGTCTGCTGCGCCATGTGGGTCCCCTCCCTGGCTGGGGATGGAACTCGCACTGCAGTGGCTGTGGATGCTTCATAGTGCATTGCTTAAGTCCTTGCACCACCAGGGAGGCCCACCATTTTCCCTTTTTGATTGTCCTTCCCATTCACTTTAGTTTGCAAAACCATATACAGAAACAATAGTTTAGACTTTATAACCAGTCCCATTATTGTTATAAGGTCAGACCCCTATAATAAATCTCTTACTAGATTGGATTCCTAGATGGTCTGTTTTTCTGATTGTACCCTGAATAATAATATCATTCTCCATGTGTCCTTATACAAAGTCTCAAAACAATAGCACTACAACCATTGTGTTCCATGTCACTCACAACACAGTGACTTTGCTGGGGTCAAATTACTGGTAATTTATGGATTCAGGACTGAGTCCCACAAGGAATCTCCAGCAGGAATATGTTGTCTTATTTAAATTGAGGAAAGACAGAGGTGTCTCAGTACATTGAAATGCCTATCTATAACATTTCCTTTTATGAAGTGTAAATAGTACTAGCCATCTTATAATCATAGGAGTTCCCGATCAGTTACAAAGTAGTTTCATTATCTTCCAGGTTATACCAGATGACTCAGTGGTTGTCTAGGGTCATCCAAACCATGCTAATCATAGCCAAGGTAGAAGCCAAATGAACACTTTATCCTATCACCGTTATAAATAAATATACACACAATGTCCCAGAATCAGATAAAATAAGAGGGTCACTCTGTCAACCTCTGGTCCTTCAAATAAACAAAACTTTGAACATTTCCTTTAAATGACTCATCCTCTTAGAAGAAAACTACAACCCTGACTTTTACAAAGTTGATTTCTAAAGATATATAACATCATCCTTTGGGGATATGATAATTATGTGAGAAAGTTGTTTTTCTACTTTGAATAGGTTAATGTAAACTATACAGCCTTGGTGATTTCACAGTTTTTTTTCCCCTTTACATTTATGTTGTAATTTTTTACTTGACAAGTTCTTCTTTCTGAAGTCTGACTTTTGCCAACTTTTTCATAAGTAAACCTCTTTTCTAAATGCTTTTTAGATCTAAATGCTTTGATGTCTCAGTCTTCCTTTCAGAAGAACATATTTTTGTGTTTCCTGGGATGAAAATATGGCCGGTAGTTGGTAAGAAGATTTAAAAAAGATAGCATTACTTTCCTCTTTGCTTGAGTCTATGTAACACAACTTACAAACCAACTTGTATGCTAGTATTCTTAAATTTTGCCATTTAGTGCCATCAGAAGACCCAGTCTAGAGAATTCATATTCTAACTTGGATTTGGTGGAGGGTATGAGAAAAGAGGATGGGATAAAGCTGACATTGAATATATGAATATATGCACAGTATTTAGTATGTAGTTTTTAGTATCATACTGTGTGAGTTTAAGTTTGAACTCTATGACTTACTAGCTATATTATCCTGAACAGTTTATATAAATGCTCTATGTCAGGTCCTTTGTTTAGTGAGTAGGAAAATAACAGTAAGGACTAAGTGAAATAATATAAACACACAGCTTAGCATAGAAGCACTCACATAGCAAGGGTTCATTGAATTTTTGCTAAAATGATAAAGCCTTGTATTTTGGAGTCCATTTAAAGTTGTTGAGACTGGTTTTTTTTGAAAGGCATGGAAATTAATTAAGTTACCAGGCTAGAAGTGTTGGCCCCTCACCTGGTGCTAGGAGCTGAAATCCATGGGGCCAGATTAAGTGCATATTTGATTACGTTCACCTTAAGGAGGTGACAGTTGAGGGTGTGTCAAGTAAAATGAAATCCTTGAGGGATGTTGTAAAATAAAATACTTTGTAGAACAAGCACAACAACATGTTATTGCTCAGAACCAGGATCAAATTTGGGATGGGGAGAAATGAATGGATTTGGAATGAGAGTTGAATGGGGAAAAATGAAGAAGGATTATAGGAAACAATTTAGACCAGTGTATCCTTTGCCTTCATTGGATGATAGGAGTGTGGCTTAGGGTTGTTCAGCTGCTTTGTAAACTTAGAGGCAACATAGCTCGATCCTCATTTAAAGAGTCCTTGAATGGGTGAAGTAAATCTTCACATTGATGGGAAATGGTAAGGAATAAATATTAAGCAGTTGTCTTTACATGAAACATTTCATGTTTATTACAGAGTTATGTATTACATACTTGTAATATCACTTTTCTGGTGGTGAAAAAAATGAACTCAGTGAGGGAAATACACTAGTTATAGATTTGTTTTATTAAAAAATAATTACATATGGTCAAAACCCAGTTTGAAGCAGCTCAGGCAAGTAGGAACTAATTGGTAGATATACCCAAACCAGGAAAAGGGCACAGACAATGCTGAGTCTCAGTTTTATGGAACAAGAGAGAAGAGTGGTGTCAAGACCTCATTCTCCCATGGTTTTACTCTCCCTGCCTTTTTCTGCATATCAACTTTATTCTTTCACATTGACTTTTGCCATGTGACTGAGAACATGGCCCTTGACAGCTCTTTCTGTCCCAGTTTTGCCATCTGATACAAAGAGACACAGGCAATAACTCTGACTAGATACGGGCCGGGCCGTGTGCTCTTCCTGGAACAATGAAGGTGTCAGGGGATTGGGTACAAAGACTGGCTGCTTCTTTTGTAGCCTCAAATCAGAAGAGAGAAGAGCTACTTAATCCCTAATAACTGAATTTAAAGAAGGTAGAAAGACTAGGAGAACAAAACAGTACTTGACTCCCATGGGTAACTTGCTCATGGTATTATGCTATCTGTAAATGATGGAGCTAGAATTAGGACCAGTTCTGTCTTCTATCTGTGCCTTCGACGCCTTGCTATGTATCTGCTTCCATTGGTCTAGTAGTGCCCATCAATATGTGTGTTGTTTGAAGACAGTGGGTGGGGAGGAGGAACAATAGAATATGCCATATGATACATGGTTTTTACCACCCCAAATTATCTTTCCCCTCCTCCCAACTTCTGTAATACTGATGCTGCATCTACATCATTTCTGTAGTATTTGTTGCTTGTTTTTTTCCATGTTACTTATTTACATTGAAATGTGCATGAATTGGTAATGGATTGCTTCTCTTTTATTGAATAGAAAGCTCAGGAAGGAAGGGAAGTCCTATCACATAGCACCTAGCACAGTTGCCTGCTGTCACATAGTGCTTTATATATATTCTGATATATTAGTCTTCCCTACACAAGTAATATGGTGATTTTATTTGCTTGCTTTTAGTGACATGTTTATTAAAGTATGCTGATGTGCATGTAGAAAAGTGCACAGATCATAAGTATCCCCTCCGCATAGTCTCACGAATTAGAAAATAGCCACATATATATCCTAGATCACAAAAAAAATATAGTGAGCACCCCTGCAAGTGCCTTTTGCAATCACTACTCCATCTAGGCCTTTTGTAAGATGTTTATTGTTTTTAATGATGTGGAACAAAGACCTTTTAAAATAGCTTCTCTAATAATGTGATGTCCCCGTGTCAGTGCTCTCAGAAGACCCCCATCTTGAAACCTTTTGACACTGTCTCGCAAGGATCTAAGCCTGTGCTACCGGGAAGAATACAGCAAAGTAAAGACCTAATGAGATGTTTAGACAAGAATGTGCTTGTCAAACACTGTTAAAGTCGTACAGATCTGCCAGCTCATCTCTGTAGTAGTTTTCTGTTCTGTTACTGAGGACCTGGTGGCCCAATGGAAAGCAAAGCAGTACCCCGAGTTTCATGTGATTGGGTGAGGTTTTTTTTTAAATTTTTATAAAATTAATTTTTATAAAATTAAATTTTATCATAGGTGTCTCCCTATGATATTGGATTTTTTTTATTATTCTAGAAAATATTCTTTCTTCCCCTGACAGTTACCTTTTAAAATTTATAGTACAGGAAATGATAGCTTATGGGGTCAGTAGTGTTTTCTGTACAAAAATAGCAGCTGGGTCTTCTATTGTTAGTTTTTATCTCTTTAGCCAGTTGTCTGGCAGCTTCCTTGCATTAATTTAGGCTCCCCAAAATGGGCATTGATGTCTTCAGCCACAGGTCAACTTTCTCTTTCATCATCCTTTCACACTGATCACACTGACATGATGGTAATTGTTTAATAGTTGACTCTTGGAGGGGCAAAGCATTTGATTTGTTGGTTTTCTTGGTATAAATACTACCACCATAGCCAGCTACAAGCTATCAATTTCACTACACTGAAATAGAAAGCAGGAAAGAGATGTTTACAACAGACTCCTCCAAGCCCACGTTAGCCAACTGCTCTGCACCATGGCTTATAAATCACATGGGTCTGGACTTGAGCCCTGATTCTCTGATTTTATAGGCCATGATCCGTGTTTGTGTCAGAGAGCTCACTATTGAAGTTTAGATGTAGGAACAAAAACAAAACTTTTCTTCTTGGTTATTTGACTTGAATCTATACTATTTGCTTCCTTGGTGAATATACTTTCCAAGGTGGAGAGGCAACTTGCCAGTGAACTAGAAGTCATAATGGGTAGATGAGTCATAGTTAACCCCTAAATTTGAACTCTGTGTTTTTTTCTAGAATGTGGCATTTTTTGCCTTAGAGGGTTTATGTTCATGACAACTGTATCATCTATTGCTGCATGGCAACTTACCTCAAATTTAGTAGTTAAAAAACAGCATTTATTAACTCATAGTTTCCATGGGCTGTGAGCCAGGTGTAGCTTAGCTGGGTGCTTCTGGCTTAGATTCCATCTTGGGGCTGCAATCAGGTGCCAGCCAAAACCCAACTGGGAGAGAATCTGCTTCCGTGCTTTCTCACATGGCTGTTGGCTGGCCTTCGGTGTCCCCTGGATGTTTATTGGAGACATTAATTCTTTACCAGGTAGACCTCAGCAGAGAGCATTTCACAACATGGTAGCTGGCTTCCTGCAGAACCAGTGAGCAAATGAGGGAGAAGGCAACGTCTCCTCCTGAAGAAGCAGCGACAGTCCTTTTGTGACACACCTTCAAAAAATGGTAGCACATTGGTTTTTTTGCCATATTTTATTCACTAGTGAGTCTCTAAGTGCACCCCACACTCTGGGGGAAAAAATTACATGAGGGTCTGAAGGAAGCATGAATCTGAGGGGCTGTCTTGTTCTACCACAAACGTCATTTAACTGTACCTCAAAATGTTTTTCTCCAGTTCCTGTTGGACAGCGGTCAGGGTCAGTAATGTTCAGCATATTAGGGTCTCAGTATGCTAGGAAGGACAGAATGTTGGATCCAGTGTCAGGATATCATTCTTCCAGATAAAAAAGTAATTTTTAAGAAATTGAGAGATCATTGTCTACGTTAAAATTCAGTTTCTGGGAAGTAACTTCATATACAACTTTTTCAAACCCCATAAATTTAGAGAATTCACATAATGTTGCTGACATCCAGTTTTCTGCCTATACTACAGAATTTAAAATAATATTCTTTCCCACATTGTTCTTCTGGGTTTGCAATGATAGTCCAAGAACCATCACAGTTTGTGCTCGGCATCTGTGGCTCTTTAACACTGTTAACAGGGCTTGAGCTGTGGGTGGTGGGGCGCTCCTGGCTTGCATCTTTGTTAGTGCTTTTGTTTCCTCACAGTCCTGTGCTGTACCTATGTTCACACAAGGTGGATGGTGACCCCAAGTATTATAAAACCAGTATAATGCTAGTCACTTAGTGATTCGTGTGGCATTCAAAGAATTGCTTTCCATGATTTGAAGAAACAGCAGTTTTCAAGAGGCAACACAAGTATTTACCCTCAGTGTTGAAAGGCTCATCTGTGTGTGTGTGTGTGTTTGTTTGTTTTTTCTACTCAAGGCAGTCACTAAAAAAATGGTTGCCCTCTCCTCTCATTCATATCGCCCCACCTCCATCTTACTGTGGCTCTTTGACTTGTTTCCCCAAATGCATGCCTCCATATTGTAACACAGTCTTCCAGAACAGCTGTGTGTGTGAGCCTTGAAAAGATAGTCTGGTCCTTGTTGTGATAGCCGTCTGTTGATAACCAGGCATCAACTTGACTTTGGAACAGTGATGAATAAAGTTATCTCTATACAAAGAAGTCATCATGAAACCAAAGTTTACATATTGGTTCCTTTCTCCCAAACACAAGAGCAAAGTGAAAAGGAAACCTTTTCATGAGCAGTTTTAGAAATAAAGGACTCTGAAAATTGTTATTCTAAGAACCAGTCCTAAATTACTCAGTTTAGAAGCTTGGAGTTGAACTCCCAACTCTCCACTCCTATCTACTGAGTTGATAGAGCTAAAATAAACCAACAATTTTCAGTGTTCAAATTATATAAAGTTATATTTAATATTAATATTTCTTCCTACTTTCCACTATTTTGTATGGAATTTTTTTTGGTGGGTGACTTTTGAGTAAAAAGCTTAAAAGACATTTTGAACAAAAATGTTCATGCAAATTAAATTGCAACTGAATAAAGGAAAGGAGATAAGAATGGATTTGAAATAGCTTGCTCCACCCCCATTCTACAGTAAGTAAACAGTGAAAAGAAGAGAAAACAAAGTGGAATTATTTGGATTTCTCTCCTTGTTTGGATTTGGGTATTTATAGTTCCTTAGAGATATTGGCTCTCTATATGAAAGTTATGATCTTGTATAAGTTGGATCTTATACTTAGGGATTTAATTTGGTATGTTTTGCTTCCTCACTTGTTTTTGGCTAATTTTCCTACCTACATATGAGCTGGTGTTTGGGTGATGATAGCATCTAGAATAATTCTAGGAAAATGTGTAAATTAGTTGGAGAGCAGTAGGAGCTATCACAATATTCTGCCCTTCCCTGTAATTTAATTGATTTTGGCACCATAGCTATCATGTATTTGGGGCATTGTATTTTTTTGTGTGCATGCATGTGTGTGTTTGTGTGTGTGCATGCATGTGTATGTACACACATTTGTTACATTTGGTGTGGGTGTTTTCACCAACATGAGAAGCATACAGAAAAATCTGCAGTTTGTGGGGTGGGGAGTGTGAATTTTGAAGCTGTCTAGAAGTGCTGGTCAAGGATGACCCCTTGGAGCTGTAGAAGCCATTTCTGGCTTCTACAAACCAGAACAAGCATCAAGTCCATTTCTTAGCCTGGAGAAGATCAGAGTAAAGAGAAGAGGCGACACCTTTATTAGAATAATAATAATTTAAAAGACCCATCAAGAAATTTGTACACTATTTCCAAGTCTCATTGGCCAGAACTGGGTCACAGGATCACCCATAGTTGTAAAAATGGCTGAGAAACCAAGATTTTTGTTTGTGTAGTGTCTCCCACCAAATCCCAGTGGGTAATAAGCAGAATCAAGCACAACTATCCTCTACAGTTGAGAATTTGTTCATTGACACCCAAAGGGTGTCCATCCATTTAACATAATTCACAGCGATCTTTAATGGTTCACATTCAACATGACATCTCTGGCATTACAAATTTCCAAGCGCCTAAGTCTGTGTTACAGACAAACAGTAGGTCAGAGGGAGATTTGAACTCATAAGGACTTCTTAATCGAATTGAAACAGTAAGACAATAAGTGTTATTTTGCAGCCAAATCATCACTGTGAAGGCAGTGGACATATACCAGTGTTCTGCACACCATTCTTTGCTCCACATTCCTCATTTGTCTGAGCTATTTCCATTCTGTTTACATGAGGCATTGGTTTCACATCAGTAATTTAATTTGACAGGTAGAATTATGATTCCCAAAAATCACAGGAAGAAGTTAGACTGTGTTCCAACTTTTATCCTCCAAGACATTACAATGACCTCCTCTTGTTAGTTTGTATCATCAGAATCATAAGTTTGTTTCCCACTTTCTTAGCCTCTGAATCTTTGTTCCCCTTTCATTCACTGTACTATTCCTGACAAGCTAAAATATTTTAAGTTATATAATGAATTTGAAACACTCATTATATAGCAGCCTGAGAAAAAAAATGAAAACTCTGCTCAATAACATGACATTTTTGTGTGTACAGGAAATAAGTCTCAAAGACAACAGCATTATACCTTTCTGACTTATGCAGAGTCATGTTTTGATTGCTCAGCTCATTCTTGCCACCACATTGTCATTTTTCATCCTTGTTCTTTTTCCTTTCCTACCTCCTTTCAGCAATGACAGTCATATTGAAGGCAAAGAATAAAGAAAAGAAATGCTAAAAAGGTGATTATCTGTCTGAATGTCAGTGACCATTTCCAACTACCAAAGAACTGCCACTCTGTCTGAATTTGAAATTTGTGTGGCCTTCAGGTGATATAGAATTGGGCTGTCAATGTTTCTGTACAGTGGAGAGGAAACCTCAGAGCTAAGACTGCTTTTTCTAATTATTTTGTAGATCCTGGAAATGGAACCCAAGTAAGTGTCAGGATATACTATTCAGATACAGTGGAGGAAAGATGATTTCTATAATCCAAACCAATGAGAAGTATTTGAATATAGAAATAAAATGCGAATACAATTTTGATGGAAAAATATCCCACATAATATAATATGTATAAACCTAGCAGAAAAACTTATGAATTTAGCTTAAACCATAATTAGTATTTTTATCACTATCAATTGAGTTTATTTAATTGAGTATTTAATCAATGATTAATAACCTCGGCATTAGTATTATCACTGGGAATTGATGGTGTTGACTGAAAACCACATTCTTCAGTAAAACTGATCTTGTATCCACTCATTTGTTCACTTATTACTTGTTCTTACAACCCCTAAAATCTAAATAACTATTAAATACTGTATCTAATGTGATGAAACTTTGGAAATACAGACACAGAGGATAGTCTCTGCATGAAACAATTTGTGCCAAAACAACAGTATAAAAATAAAGCAGAGAGAATATATTTGAGGGGTGATACAGGGTTATTCCATTTAATGTGGGCTGGTAACTACTAACTGAATGTACGTATGTGTGTGTTTACATGAATCAACTTAGGGCATAATAGAATGTGAGGATCAGTCACTGAAAATCATAGATGTTGTCTTAAACTTTTAGATGTTTGAAAGTAGAAATGATACTATTATATTTGCTCTTACTTTCTTTTAATTTGATTGAGATTGATAGGAAATTGTTCTTCCTCAGAATAATCTCAGGCAGATGATGTACAGGAAGATGGTTGAATTAGGGAAAATAGCAATAAACTGTTTTAGAATTCTTTTTTAAAAAGAAGCATAGGAGATCACTTAATATAGAAAGAAAAAGTATCTTCACTGGCTTAACCCAAAATATTGAAGAATATTTAAAATCACAGGAGGGATTTCTATATACTTCATGTTGAAAGAGCACAATTTAAAACTTCTACAATCGCTGACTGGATCTAGTCCAATTTGCTGTAAAACACAGGTGTGAGAAGTTGCTACTGATTTGTGCTGAAACCCTTCCTTGATGTAGCTGGTCTGAGCTCCCCTTCTTTGTGCTGATTGCATTATAAAAAGATTGAACTCTCAACCTCCAATACCTGTGAATGTGAATGAACTTATGTGGCAACAGGCCACATGATTGAGTTAAGATGAGGTCGGTAGAGCATACATCCAGCATGACTGGTGTCCTTATATAAAGGAGACATTTGAACCTAGAGACAGACATAGATGGGGGCGGAGGGGGAATACCAAATGAACATGAAGGCAAATATCAGGGTGACTCATATAGAAGCAGAGGAATGGCATTTCCAGAAAACTACCACAAACTAGGGAAGATGAGTAGAACATTCGCTTCCTCATAGTACTCAGAGGGAACCAACCCAGACTACACCTTGATGTCAGATTTCTAGATTCCAGAACTAAGGCAGAATAAATTTCTGTTATTAAGTGACCCAGAATGGCAGACCTAGCCAATGAGTACAACTACCCATCAGGGAATGTTAGTTTCCCTGCTGGTATATCCAGCAGTCCCCAGTGGCTCTTGGCTGCCGTCTCCTCCAGGCAAGACTTGAGGGGAAGTCTATCAGAACTTGAGAACCCACCTTAAGTGTGTGAAACTGGGAGAGCGTGATGACATGGGATTAGTTTTTCCAATGTCCAGTCTTTAGGTAATACCTAGAGAGGCTTAGGACATAGACTTGACTTTCCAGACTGATAGTGTGCCTATCCTTGATATACCCATAGAGATAAATTGAGTTGGATGAAATGAAGAATATAAGCCTTATAATAATGCAAAAAAAATCCTTTCTTACGGAGTGTAGATTGGGACCAACTAATTGATTTGTTTCATCATATTTCCTGATATCATTTTCTTAATACTCTGTTAATAAGACTTGAAATGGACTTTTGTACAGGTTTTTAGAAAATGGTAGTTATCAGAGACACCACGGAATATAGTTAATGAACCGGATAGTTGAGTCATTGCTTCCTTCAGGGACACCCAGGATACATGTCTAGAGGGAGTGGCCACATCTGGAATACAGCTGGGATGTGAGGGCCAGTGTATCAACAAGGGGGGGAGCCAGAAACATTGGAAATGGCAGAAGCGGAGGGATACATGCCCTTCCTGACAAGGGATTCACACATTTGCAGCTGAATTTCAAAGTCCTTTCTCATGTAGCTTTCCATAGGTGACTCTATAGGTGTAGAAAAACTTGAACAATCCGCTATGGGCTGAAGAAGCTTCCTGCCTGCCATTTAACATATATTTTTAATCCTGAAATGTGTAAAAGCTATTTCTTAGACAATTAGGGCCAGCTTCTCTTATTTTTAAATCTGCTGTTATGAAGTGTTTTCTGTATTATTTTTTCCATCTCAGACTAGATAACTCTCACGCTCTTCTTTGATGTTGATAACTTGGAAAATGTGTTCCATGATGACTGATTAAAATATCATTTTGAGAAAGAGCCCTTACACTTAAACAATTTCCACTGCATGACTTTTTCTCGATTATTTGCTAGTGGAGTGAATGATATTTCTAAAGTGATTAACTAGAAAATTTCAGAAATGAGAATGGCTGTTATAATAGGTTTTCACGTAACTGAAGTTCCAGTAAAGATATCTATACTTGAAGCTTCACATATTTTTTTGAAGATCAGCTGCTCTTCTCTTTAAATTAAAACTAGAGTGTATGGCTCTATGATTATAGACTGTTTCTCCTTCTCCCTAACTCATTTTTGGTGCTTTTTCACCAGTAAAAATATTTCCAATATACAATTATAATAATATTAACGATAATGATAATAAAAATATTTGTGTCCACTTTGTTGTGAATATGTTTGGGAAGTAAAAACATCCATAAAGTTATATACTTACTTAACGATTTGACAGATACTGCCAAGTTGCCAAGGAAGGTAACTCCAACTTAAGGCACCATCAATAGAAGCTTTATTAGTCATGTGAACCATTTATCCTTGTGATTTATCCATTTTTCCATGGAAAACTGGGCTTTTATTTTATTTTTTATTATTTTTTTATTATTAGTTATATTTGACATCATTTGTAATCCCCAGGGAGTACCCACCACCATTTCACCCATGCACCATCACCTCAGTCCCTTGTGCACCCTCTGGCCTCTTCCCCGTCTTTGCCCTCCCCCCTTCCCCTCCCCCCCCCATGGTCCCTTTGGTTTATCCCAGCTTTTTGGTCTTACTAAGTTTTTGTTGTTGCTGTTTACTTTTGGTTATAATTGCCCAATTCCTTGAGCTTATTCTTTATTGTTGTTGTTGTTCTTTCATATTTCTCCTAAAAGTGAAACCATCCAATATTTTTCTCTCACCTTAAGACTTATTTCACTGAGCATAATCCCTTCTAGCTCCATCCCTGTTTCTATAAATGACTCCAGTTTATCATTTTTGATTGCTGAATAATATTCCATCATGTATATGTACCACATCTTCTTGATCCAGTCATCCACTTTTGGGCTTTTGGGTTGTTTCCAGGTCTTACCAATTACAAATAGTGCTGCGATAAACATAG
>JAGFMF010011681.1:5030498-5043439 GCA_019455555.1 Galemys pyrenaicus | reverse complement strand
TATAGGAAGGCTACTGACTTTTGTTCATTTATTTTGTATCCTGCTACTTTACTAAACTGATTAATTGTTTTAATTAGATTTTCTGTAGAGCTTTTAGGGGGAAAACTGGGCTTTTATTTTAATTAATGATTTTTTTACACCTTAAGAAAATTAGCATACTTCTTTGGTTACACATATTTTCTCCAGACTGTTGACTATAGTATTTTTCCTATTACAGAAGCTTTCATGTTTTAAATGTTATTTTAGCAATCTTTCTATAGTTTCAATCTTTTTGTCTTTATGGCCCTACATTTTAAGTTCTAATTGGAAAGGAATTCTGTTTTCAAAGATGTATGTGTATGTACCTGGGAGTGTGTATGTGTGCATGTCCTTCCTTTATCATTTCATTTTTTAAAGTACTTAAATCTTTGTTCTTCTGGGGTTTAAATCTTTGTATAAGAGGTGAATTAGAAGCCAATGTACTTATAGATGCTTGTCCCTTTAGTATTATTTGTTACCTGTTGATATGAAGTATTAACTTAATCATATAGCAAACTTCCACCATGTTTGCATGTAGTTCTTTTCTCTGTTCTTTATCTCTCAGGCTATATTCCATCTCCAGCACTAAGCTGCTTTAATTACTACAGTGTGTTTTCATACCAGGTAGGCTCATTCCTGTTTTTTATAATGTACTCATGAAGAAGAGGTAGAGACTTGATAAAAACTAAGGAGAATTTTAGAGTTTACTAAGATGTAAATCTTGGATCTCACTTTTATTTTTGAAAAATGCTGCTGCTGGTCACTATTCCCTAAACATCTTTTGTGATAACACACTTTGGGCTTTGTGTTTCTTTATTTGTTCTTACAACATTGTGTGTAGATTGCATCTTCTGGACAAACATGTCTCTGAGCTATTGGGACTGCTGTCAACCACAAAACCTCAGCCCTCTGTTCTTGGATATAAATCTCACTAGTGCCAAAATATACCAGAGCATTAAGATTTTTCGTACCAAGAAAGAAATGCTGACGAAAAACCTTGTGTGATGGCTAGTATAGGGTATGAGTGGTGTCATTATTATACATTTTCCATATTGAGGAAGAGTGGTACTGTGATTACAAGGGACACTATGTGAACTGCAAGCTAGATATACCCATAAAATGTATGTATGTATGTATGTATGTACATACATATGTATGTACCTAGATTGACCAGCTGGCCAGCCCCAGGCTCAGCCTGCATAGTACCTAGGTTGAACTGAACCCAGACCTAATTTGGAGGCTCCCAGGTTGAACATCTGGTCATTTTTGTAAGATATGAAAATATTTATCTAGTTTCATTTAACTATATGTTTTTAGCTTCATATATTTGATATATATTAGCAAGATAAATATGTATTTAGCTTCATCCTAAGGAAACTTAATGAATAAACTGTACAAGTAACTCTCAAATACATTTGGGTTTCCTATCAAAGTCCTATTAATTTTCAGTTAATTGGAAAGCAGCTATTTTTCAGAAGCATTCTCTGGTCCTTTGGTCATATATCATCTTTCCCTCCTCTGTTTTCCTATCATCCATGTCACCTCTTTGTTATGGTTCTTGCTTCTTCGGCCCTGTGCTCTGGCATCAGTTCCCTCCCTTTGATTATAAAGACTTTCCCTGAGGTCTTGTTTATTAAACTCAATTATTAAGTACTGTTCCAATTGAGTGAAATTTAAAACTTATGAATGTTTGGGATTTTGTGAAAAATATATTTATTTTTTTGTGGCTGCTGTCAAAAATTATCACAAAGTTGTGGCTTAAAAAAATAGAATTTTTTTTTGGTCAGTCAGATGGATTACTGGATAAATAAGATTTGAAATATATATACATATATACACACACACTCAATGAATTACTACTCAACTATTTAAAAAGATGACTCTTGCCTTTTGCTACACATGTATGGAGAGTGAGATGATTATGCTAACTGAGTCATAAAAGACAATACCAATTGGTTTCACTCATGTGTAGAATAAAAATAGCCAAAGCCAATAAAATAATAAAATAACAAAAGTTTCCCAAAAAGTAGAACTATATAAACAGTGGAGACTTATCTGGCACAGTTCTAGACTCTACTAGTTAAATATCAGCATTATTGGATCAAAGTTAGCTGATCTCTGCTCTTACCAGAATTGCTGGGGATTGTTCTTTACCTCTTTCAGCTTCTGGCATTCCTTGATTTATGGCTCCATTACACCAGTCTCTGCCTCTGTCTTCACATTGCCTACTTTGTAATTATAATTTCCCTTTGACTCTATCTTAAAAGAGCTCTTGTAATAGCATTTTAGGTTCTACTTGGGTATTCCAGAATAAGATCCTTAACCCAAATCACATCTGCATAGGCCCTTCACCAATCACAGTTTCCTGGGATTAGGATTTAAGGATCTTTGGGGATATGATGCGGCTGACTACAGGCATATAGCATTTAATTCAAGGAAATACAATGTGTTCTGTTGATTCTGTTTTTCTGTTTGAAAGTGAAGGCCAGGCTAAAATAAAAGGCAGTATCTGTGTTGACAAGGATTTGGCAGTAAGGTATGAAGAAAATGTTTATGTCATTTATGGAGTATAATTTACATTTAATAAAATGGAACACTCTTTTAAGTGCTCCATTGAATTTTGATAATTGTATTCACATCCATATAATCACACCTGTAATCAACATGCAGAAATTTTTTTTGTGCCCCTACAAAATTCCCTTGTTTTCTTTCCCATGTGATCTACTTTTTTGTCACTGTAGATTTGATTTGATTTTTCTAGAGTTTCATTAGATGTCAAATACAAATAATTCCTTTTACTGTAATTCATCCATGTTGAATTTTAAAATCCCTGTTTCATGGATCCAAGTTCTAAAACTTTTTGTTTGAAGTTATTATAAATAAAGCCACTCTGAATATTTGTGCTTGTCTTTGTGTTGACATATGTCTGTCTGTTTTTTTTCTCCCCTTACATTCTACTATTTGATTTTCCACAATTTCGGAGAGTCATGTTTTGAAATGGACAGTCAGGGATAAACTTTGTAATAATTGTGGTGACAGTATTTGTAGGACTTCCTGCCTTTCATGTTTGTTATGGAGACACAGGGAACAGTCACTTCAGAGAACGAATCCCACTTCTATTTCAGCTAGGATTTAATCCTTTTAACTAACCAAACAGACAGTAGATTCCATTGAGAAAACAAAAGAAATTGGAAGGGATGTGGGAGCTTGGAACAATAGGCAAGTAATTATCTGACTCAGTCAGAGAGAGAACTAACCTTAATGGGGTACTGCTTGCTAAATTAAGCTGCAGGGGCTCGAACATGTGAATCTAACTGGAGATGTAACCAACTTTCTAAGCCACAAAAAGTTCAGACTCAATTAGTGTTCTTTGTTCTCTCTTGCTCTGGATCTCTTAGAGGAGCCCCTAGGCAGATGGTGTTAATATGGAACCATCAATCAATCATATGGTTGATTCTTTTTCCTGCTGCAAGTCATCTGATGATGAATTGGAATATCAACAGTTCCTGGATTTGCACAGATGCTGTGTCTGGGTGGTTGAATGATTAAAAGAATATTGAGGCTAATCCTACCCTAGCTTGTAACTTATATTCTTACCCCAAGAAACGTGATGAATACTTTAAGGTCTTCAAGAGGAGGAAGGTAGATCACATGCTTTAGCTGCTATGGCAACAGGTACCATTTATATCTATGGTTCTGTTCTTTGAGAAAATCTTCTCAGTAGCAAGAATGGGGACAAGGTGGGAGGGGGAAGTAGAACATGTGGTTCCAAGACCTCCTGGCCCAATCTTTTTGCAGAGGATTTAATAACAATAAAGCCAGAATTCCCAGCGTAGGGAATTTCCATTCCCACCACTAATTATATCTACATATCAAGTTATAGCTGAGAACTTTAGAGGTACTGTAAATTGCAGTGTCTTTATCCGATTTTCCCCTGGTAGATAAAAAATAAGAACTTATATTAAATATAAACACCAGGTATCTTACTGTGATCCCAATAGCAACACACTGAATGGTGAAAGATAATACCACTGTTTCAACAAAAAAATATAAGCAAACACAATTAACGACAAATTGTTTTTGGAAGTAAATACAGGGTGATTATAACATGACTTGAAGTAGAAGGACTGAGATCAGAATAGGTCTGGGAAGAGTCTTTTTGATGCTCTACAGTGTGAAATCTTAGCAGGGAGACAGACTCAGAAGAGGCTACACCCCCAGAAATAAAGTTTGCCACATATTATCTGATTCATGATCTGACATAATTTGTATTTAGACTTTCTTTGGGGATTTTGTCAGGAGTTACAATACTTCCTGAAAGAAAATGACTACATGGGATTGTTTGCAGATCTATCTGATAGCCAATGTCCATGTTAACTTGGGGTTTAACATCATCACCACCAATGTCCCCTCACCCTGACAAGCTTGAAATGATATCTGACATCTGAGATATTGTGAAGTATTTTTATATGATAATGTTAAAGGGAAATTTAACCTAGAAACAATGAGAGGAGGAATCCTGAAGAAAAATATATGTTTTCAGTATTTTAATAATGCACTCAGTTGATACTGGACTTTTGTCGAGGTAGAGAAAGAACTGTCTTGCAAGAAAACTTGTCTTTTCTTTTCCATTTATATAAGCAAGACTATGGAGGTGATACTAGAGAATAGGGTAACAGGTGGAAGAGAACTGAGTTGTTGAGCACCTACAATGTGGTAGATACAGGGTTGATCTTTTGTATCTGGCAACTCATTTAATTATTTTAAACACATGCTTATTCCTATTAATTTTTTTTCCAGAAACTGTTAGGAAATTGAGGATCAGAGAAATATTATGCAACTCGATCAAAAGTCATGTATCTAGTAAACAGTAGAACCAAAAGTGGTGTCCAGGAGTGGTAGGCTTCACAATCCATGACTTTCTAGGTCTTTCAAGAAGGCTAGAGGGAATGTTTGGAAAGACTCTAAGGTTCTAGATTAAAAGATTCTAAGACTTTGGGGTAAGAGATCAGAATGAACTTATGAGACCACAAAACTGGCAGAGGGATCTTATAATTCAAGAAGACAAAAGGCTGGTATTAAGTGCAGGATGTTAGTGCAGAGATAGATAGAACTGAAAGTCTTGAAGTTCATTTTATATTCCCACAAAGAATCTGCTACTGAGAAGTTGAGTAATCCAAGGGTCGAGCCCTCGAGACTGGATTCTATTCTTGACTCTTCCACTTCCATGTCACATGATCTTTCTCAGCTTTCCTTATGCATAAATTGGAGCTAACAATCCTGCAGTTCTTGGGGTAGGACTGAGATGCAAGCTTGTAACAATCAGCACAAGATGGGCAGTAGCACCATCTGCAAGAGACTTGGAAACCATGGAAGCCAATCACTGTGGTCAGAGGGTTGTGAATTCTGAGAGTTAACTATAGGAAGCAGAAGTCTAATCAACTGCATTGTAACTGGAGAGCCTGGACAAGGCTGTGGAGAGTGAAAGGGCAATAAATCACGAGTGCTTTCCTGTTCTGTTCAAGGGGAGAGCCTGTTGTTTTTTAGTTTTTAGACTAAAAACTGTTCAACTCTGAATGAAAAACCTTTTAAGGTCCTTTTCCCTTATGCCATGCTCACCAAGGGTCCCCAGAATCATGAAGTGATTTTTTTGGTGTGCCTCCTGTTATACTGAGAAGGGGTGATAAGATTTCTGCTCAGTTGAAAAATGTATAGCCCCATTCTTATTAGTTTAGGTTCCTGTACTAGATAGCAAATGTCCCCAAACAACTTGTTAAATATCATATCACAGTTGTGTGGGTCAGGAATCTGGGTCCCTCTGCTTCAGAGTCGTCTATAAGACTGCAGTTGAGATAAAGGCAGAAGCTGCAAAATTCAACCCAAATTCAACCGGGGCAGCATCAGCTTCAAAGTTCATTCCATGGTTGTTGGCAAGATTCAGTTTTCTGCAGGCTGAGAGTCAGGAGACTATCAGACCTTCCTTGCTGGAAGTGGACCAGAGGGTGTCCTCACTCAGTGCCTTGCCTATAGGAAGTCAAAAGTAAGTCAAAGACATGAGAGAGAAAAACACCAGCTAGAGAGAAGCCAATCTTTTGTTGCCTCATAATGGAAATCATAGCACATCACTGTGGCTGTGTTCTGTTCATTCAAAGAAAGTCACCAGGTCCAGTCTACTCTCAAGGGAAAGGGACTCCTTCATGGGCATAAACACCAGGGGACAGAGACCACTGGGGGTCACGTCAGAAATTGCTTTACCATTGAGCTATCTAAGACAGGTGTCCATCACGATTACTAAAAACTAGTGTAGATGATTTCTTAGAAAAGATCTGAAGTCCCTTTTCCTCTGTCATATTTCCTCTGTGTAAATGGCAAATTTAGCTGTTTGTTTTTCAGTAAGTGAATCACAGCAAGTGAATCATCCCTTCCCTTATTATTTAGGGCAATCAAATCAAGCAGCCATTCTGTAGCCTTGCTCTGGCCATGCCCACCGGCATAGCCCTCTCCAGAGCGGCCAACTTCTGAGCCAGCCCAAGTGAGTAATCTAAGATGAGATCCTTTGACATATGGTTTTCAAAGTCTATTTACACTCCCCATGGGTCAATAACCTTGATATTTGGCAGAGTTCTCTGAGGGGATGAGGGAAATATTTTACCTTGGTTTCAGCCACCTCTCTTGTGTTGATATTTCAACTTCGAATTAAGGGATGAGTTGAGTTTGGAGAGATTGCATCAAGGGGGAGATAGGAGAAGGGGAAGGAAAGAAGGCAGAGATATATTTAAGTCTCATGCTTTATAAATAATAAGGGCTTGGTTCTAGCACTTTGGGGGGGGTCAATACAAATTTGTGTTTAACCTAGAATAGTTTGAGTGAAATAACAAGAGTCATGTTTAACAAGTGCCTGTATTAATGAAAGACTATGGAGAAAGGCTTCCTGTCTGGGGTGTTGGCATGGGAATGCCTTGCCATTTTGGTTTAGATAGAGGAATAAAAACCTCTGAGTGCATTTTTTTTAAAGATTTATGTATTTATGCATATAAGTCCTGGGGTACAGGCCAGAGGTGTGGGGGGTAAGAGAATCCACCAGAGTGGGGAACAGAATAGGCAGATCAACTGAAATACACTGCTGAGGGGAGCAGCAGGCGAGGCAGGAGAGGTCTTCCTGTGCCATGTGGGTCACCTCCCCAGGCGGAGGCAGGGATCGAACTTGAGCAGGATTTCATCTTTCTTTTCATATTTATATTTTTTGCATCATTGTTCATTTTTGTGTGATGTATACTGCCTCCTCTCAGGTGATTCCCTGTAAAATTCCCACCATCAATTCACCCATGCACCATCACCATCATCCCTTTTGTTCTTCCCTCCCCTGTTTGATCCCCCTGCCTCCCTATCCCTTGCAGAATGTTTCTTATTTCTAGCTGCCTGCTAATTTTTTGTTATAATTTATTATTGTTATTTTTTTTCCTGATCCCTTATTTGGTTCCCGTATATTCCTCCTTTAAGTGAAACCATCAGTTCTTTTTCTCTTTCTTTATGGTTTATTTTGCTGAGTAAGTCTTAAGAAATGAGGTCATTTCCTTTGATTTCCATTTTTTAGAAAATAAGAATGGTAATACAAAGTATTTACATCATTTGCTGGATAGTCTCTACTCTCAGGTATACAAAAATCTTCACAAGATCCCTCAAAGAGGACTACAGGAAAGAAAGAGGTTAATAATGGCTAAGAAGATTGGATGAGCCATGCTATGTGGAGACCCATTTTTGCACGAGTTTGGAATACCACATTAAATCTTACTTACACCCCACTTTTGCTGTGTGGTTAATGGGAGATCTGGAAGCACAAGAACATATCTTTTGGGATTGCTGATTTATTTATTTTTTATTTTGACTGCCTTTTAATTGATGACACATCATTATTTCAGTGAATGAATGATACACCATTGTTGTATATTCTTGTTTGTTTTTCTACAATGTAGGATTCTTCCCCTCACGTGTGGTCACCATAGTTTTCTCACCAACAATGCACTCAGCAAAGGCTGATTTAAATGTCATTTCAGTAATTTGCTTTGAGTGCTTAATGTATCACTTGAAGCCTTATAATGATTAACTTTTCATTAATTCCCCTGCAGATAATGGTTATTTTCTAGATTGGCCTTTTGGTCACATTTTCAAATAGCCATTTTGTGCCAGGCTCTGTCCTTTACTGTGTTTGGAATATAAATCTAGTGAAAGTCTTTGGTTATCTTGGAATGTCTCTGATGAGGCACAGAGCTGAAAAGCCAGCACAAACCTAGAATAGAATCAAGAAACTATGAACAAGGTTTCTGGAACCGATATAACTAGCTTAAGTCATAGTTCAGCCACTTACCAGGAATGTGGCTTCTTTGGATGTATCATTTAACTAATTTTATTCCTGTTTTCTCAACTATGAAATAATGATAATACACCACCCGATAGGATTATTGTAAGGACAAAATGAATTAATATATAAAGCTCTGAGTCTAGTGATTACCCTGGAAGTTTCCATTAAGTATTTTTAATTTTTGTTTCTCTGTGGTTTAGATTCCCTGTTCAACCTTGCTTTAACATCCTCATTTATAAAATAAACCTAATGTCATTTGTTCTGCTAATAGGCTTATCAGAGGGTTCAAATAAAAACACTTACGCTTTTAAGCATGATACAAATATGTGCTTATCAATGAGATTTGTTTTCTAAGTTCAAGTTCAGTTGATGGTTAGGTATGTGCTTATAAATATCCAGGGGTACCTGAGAGAAATCTAACAGCTCTGTGGAATTGTGCCGTGTATTATCTGGAATCTGAGAAAAGGACCATGCTTTCTATTTGTGGAAAAGGGCATAGTTTCTCAGTCTCTGCTTTGTTATTTAGAATAAAGAGATAAGAAAACATTTTATGAAGTTGTTTGGAGGATTAAAGAAGAGTATATATATATGTAGCCGAGTATATATATATATATATATATATATATATATATATATATATATATATGTAACCTTTTGTCTATATGAGAAGGAGAGCATGGAAGAAGGGCATTGGATGCCAACATGGAGACTCATTTACATGAACCTTAATGGGACAACTCAGATCTCCCCAAAGGGGTGGATAACCTGAAAGCAGAAGGCTGCACTTTCCAGCACTGCTACTTTGTGTCTAATCTCTTGCCCCTTTGCTACCCCTCTTGTTCTCTGCTGAATACCAGATTGGGGTGAACTTGTGGCTCAGAATTGGTCCTGGAATTGTCAGAGGAAAGGTGGGTGATAGTTTTCTCTGCTGGTTCTAGAAATTGAATTTCTTTAAGTTTTGTGAGTTGGGGCATGAATTACCTTAATACTTACTATCCAAATTGTTTCTCGCTTGTTAATAGACTGTCCCCTTCCATGCATCTATGGGCTATCAATTTTAGTTTTGGTCACATCTGAATAGTGTTCAAGTGTCCCGTGGAATATTTTAGCCCTACTTTTCTTTGCTTTCCTTATGACTAGAGAATCTTAAATCAGAAAAGATTTCAGGAATTACTTGGTCCAATTCAGTTCACTCTGCATGTTAAACAGTGGTGCTCTAGCAACTCCTTAACCACTGAGTTGTAATTTCCTTCAAGATGTCAGTTGCCCTGCGTGGTCCAACTCCATAAAGAATGTGTGTCCACATCCATGGTCTTGTGGCCTCTTTTAGTCTTGTGGTTTCTAAGCCCATGAGTAACCCTATGCAGGGAATATATCCCTTTGATGGTCTTTGAAGCTTCTTGAAGCCAGAAGGAAGGGGAAGTAAGAAGATACTCTTAATCTTTCAGCAGATCTTAAGACAGATTGTTTTTCTATTTTTAAGAGTCATGATTGACAATGAACTTTGATGCTAATTGAAAGGAAACAATAAATTAATAGCCAGAAGCATATTGATGGGTCAAGAAATTAATGCATTTAGTGGAAAGGTTAATTAATTGGATGCCTATATGATAAAAACATCTCAAGGTGATATTTTAATTGACTGTTTTATCACTGGTAAGGAGGATAAGACCGAAGAGTGTATTAGAGCACAGGATTTCAATTCCGTGTTTTTGGTTACATTCTCTCTGACTCTGACTAAAATTGGTGAGAGAAGGAGAAGTAGTTTCCTGACACTTTGAGAGGAGGAAGCAATGACATGCCACCAGCTCAGCTTCAGCTTATTAACCTTGTACTCCAGGCATCCCCTTCATTTCCCTGCTGCCTATCAACGTTTGCAGTGAAAGAATTAAAGATATGCTGGAGCTCTTCTATTCTTGGATTAAAATAAATTTATTATACTTGTTAATTGCAGAAAAAAGACTTGGTTCCCATTAAATGAATTTTAGACAACAAAAGATGTGCACAGACACAGGAGTCAATTCATAGCGTTCTGACACAGAATACAAACCCCCATTAAGAAGATCATATGCTAAAAATTTTTTAGAAAAAGTAAAGCTCCGTGGTGTCAGTAAAAGACACATTTTCGTTACTGGCAGTAATGCTAATGATGTTTTGAATAAAAACACTTATCAAGAGTACTACCAAGGAAACTTTGCAGTCTTAAAAATTAATTTTCATACATGTTATTTGATTTGCTTTATATAGGACTATTTTGTGTAAATAGTGCTACCTTATCAGATTATCAGCTTTCACCTTGAAATCTACCCTTCATTACCCTGCTTCTTTGCCTTTGCAGGGATGTCGGCATCAGATGTGTAAATATTTCCCCTTTGCCAGTAGAGGGGACTAGAGAGACACTGCTTGGAAAAATGGGGGGGCTTCTGGTTTGTGGTGAGCTGGCTCTTGCAGTACATAGTGACCAGTGTTGGACACCAGTGATGCTCACCTTCAGCTGGCCAGTTCTGGTGCCAGCCTTGGTCACCTGCACGCCAGCAGGGGGAATTGCTGTTTGCCCGTTGCATTTCCCTGCCTTCCAGCCTCGGTCCAGCAACTATGGACATCTCTGGTTCAGGTGAGAAGGAAACTTCTCTGCCATTCGTGAGCTATGTGTACACCTTCTCCAACAAAGCCTTGATTGAGGAACGTTCTTCCAAATTCCTTCCTTCCTTGGAAACTCTTCCTTCACCATTCAGGAGTTTGCATTCTCTCATCTCCATAGGTGCTAATCCTCCATAAATAACTCATGATTTTTACATTTGGTATTTTTTGTCAAATTAAGGTATGGTTTCTGCCTTTTGACTGGGTCCAATTCATACTGCAGGTCGCAGATATTTTTGGTGCTTGTTAATATCTGGTGTGCACACACCACTCCCTCCAGGTCCAAAGCACCTGTGACAAAGCTAAGGCTTTGCCTTTGCCTTTGCAAGGTGTAGGCCAGGCATACTGTGGGGTTAATGTGTCTGGGATCATCCCTTAGCTTGACAGATGGGAGATGGAGGATGAATCTTCTAGGTTCTTTCTCCCCAGAATGGGTCACTTGAAATCATGTTCTACTGCATTTTTCAGAACTACATAATGCCAGTGAGTTCAGTTGTTCATGATTATCTGCTCAACAATACGTTTTCTTTTTGGCTTCTATTCCCTCTTTGTCTCATGTCCCCAAGCCCCTTCCTGCATTTCATGAAGTCATCCCTCGAATAAAACATTGCACTGAAATTTTAATTTTAGAGAAATAGAGATATGATTCTGGGAAAACCCAAACACAGGCACCCCATTTCAGAGCTGAGGGAATAATGAATTTATGAACTGTCTTATCCAAAGTCCAGTAGTCAAGGAGAGGAGTTAAAAACCAAGTTCATCTCAGCTCAGGTTTTGTTATTTACATTTAACTCAGCAAATATCTTTGTAAATATTTTAATTACCTGTTAGATAAATTCATACTTATTAACTTACTTTAAGTATGGAGATAATAGATTTAAGAGTAAATTTCCATAGAGTTTGACACAATAGTTATGTAGGCACCATTAGAATAAATATAGAAAGTTCCTGGACATGGAAAACTTTTTCTCATTATTTTGTGTTCAAAGGTGTGTACCACCTCTTTGCAATCAATTTACAGGTTATCAGTTATTTTTTATGAATGTGATCAAAACAGCGTAAGCTGTCCTCATGGCTTATCTTTACAGCTGGTTTTGTGTTGAAATACAAAGCCCTGGTTTCTGAACATAACAGCCATCTATAATGAGCAATGGGAAGAACATTCTATTTGCTTTCTTTGGGACAGGTCATCTGTGGTCTTGGGAGAGAAGCTTTTCCTCCCGATCATGGCTTACTAAACCTGTAATTTTGGCCTGTTGTAACCAACACTATTCTTTTCTAATGTTAGCCTGGTAAAACTGAGATGCACTGATACTCACAGAAACAAAAAAATTTTCGCAAGGATATCATTTGAGTAAACTGTGGGAATAGGAAAGATGGCAGGTAGTCTAGAGGGACTGGTCACATAGAATGTGGTATGTTTCATCTCATTGTCTGGTTTTAAAGCAAAGAAGAGTATTTGAAATTGAAAAGAAAATGATGCGTCTCCTGGAAGAAGGTTGATAGTGAAATGCTTCCTATTAAATATCTTATAGTCAAACTCCTTCCTGCCTAAGGCTCATTGTAGTTCATGCTGCTTCTTAGTTGGCCAGACTAGAGCAGTAAATTTAAATGTTAGCTGGCCTCAGAATGACCTGCTTAACTGTGTGTTAGCCCTAGTGTTTTTAACTCTGTAGGTGTGGAGCGGTCAGAGAATTTACATTTTTTAATGTAAATTTTTAAAATTTACATATATTTGATATCAATTGTAATCCCTATGTATTCCCCATCACCAGTGCACCATCACCTCAGTCCCCGTGCTCCCGTCTGCCCTCCACCCTCCCCCTTTTCCCTCCCCACCAAGTGTCCCCAGTTTGTCTTTGTCTTTTCATTTTTGGTTTTTGTTTCTTTCTTGTTGTTGTTATTATTATTATTGTTCTTATTC
>JAGFMF010011681.1:5014430-5030259 GCA_019455555.1 Galemys pyrenaicus | reverse complement strand
TTCCATCGTGTATATGTACCACAGCTTCCCGATCCACTCACCTGTTTTTGGGCATTTAGGTTGTTTCCAGGTCTTCCCTATTGTAAAGAGTGCTGCTATCAACATAGGGGTGCAGGTAGAGAATTTACATTTTTAATAAGTTTCAAGTGCTGCTGCTGTTGGTCCAACTGCCATATTGGAGAACCACTGTCCTAGAAAACTGTTTTTTCTTTTTTCCAACTCTGAGTGTGTACTGGAGTCACATGGGACTTCTAAATATGACTGATACTTGGGTCACACTCAGACAAAATAAATAGGATTCTTTGAAGTTGAGGCCAGGAATCTGGGCACAGCTGACTCTGATGGGTAACCAGCGCCAAGAACCAGTGTTTATTCCAGTGTTTCTAAAATTGTAACGAGTACACCTGAGGGTCTTGTTAAACTGCACACTCGAGTCAGCAGCGCTGGGCTGAGGTCCAAGAGCTGCATCTTTAACAAACTCGCAGGTGAAGCTGCTGCTGCTGCCCCACAGACCACACTTGGAGGCCAAGAGTTGGCAGTGCCGACTCCTTTAGCTCCTTTCTGTGTGTGAGATTTTGTGTAAGTTAGCCAGGGCTAGCTGACTGCCCCAGATCTGGGGCTCATATGTCTTTTGGGTACAGAAACCAGAAATGTCAATTTGATTTTGTTTTACAGGTTGCCTAGTGAGAGCAGGAGGAGCGCTCTGGACTCACAAGGGGCAATGGGTTACCATAGCAACTTCCAGACGTCTGTGTTCCAACCTGGGGGCTCCCAGATATCACTGCCAATCACAGAAAGGACCCCAAAGACACACAGAGCTTAGCCATATGGCTGCAGCACCTGGAGGGCTGTGTGTTCCTTGGGGGATGCCACTGAGGGGAGCTCTTTCCTTAGTAGCAGTTAACACTGACCTACCCACTGAGTTCAGGAATAAGCCTCTATCGGGACGAATACACCAGAGTGAGGAATAAGCTGCAGCTGGAGTTCAGGGGCCTCCATATTGGTAGAATATTTACTGCTGATAAAAGTACCAAAGACAGGGTATTTTGTACCCCAGAGAGAATTCTTTTTTTTTTTTTCTGTATGAGACTCAGAGCTATGGGAGCCCACCCTTTAAATGTATGTCACCATTATCACTGCCAGGGTACCCAAAGTCCTCCACCGTAATCCATGGGGTACCCTCCCTCCTTTGCTCTTCCACCTTTCTCTCTGGTGTTCTCAATTTTATAGTCTGATTTCTAGAGTTTGCTTTGGTTTGGTTTTGTCTGACCGTTTGTTTTCTCCATATTTCACATGAGTGAAACCGTCCTGTATTTGTCTTTCTCCTTCTGGCTTATATCACTGTAGGGTAAAGAATGATCAGGTATTTCCACCCTCCCATTATGTGATGATGGACACTTGGGGTGCTGCAAGCATTCCAGGGTGGGCATGCGCAAGTGGGCGCACCTGTGTTGGACACGGGCATAAATGGGTGGCGTCATGAAGATGCCAGAACTGTGAGAATCGACAGACAGAACTGTGAGAACTGTGAGGACCAACCGACAGGACGAAGGAGCAGCAGCAGCAGAGAGAGAGAAGAAGCAGCCGAGAGGGTGAGATGCACTGGGGGTTGGGAGCCCGCCAGCCTCCCAGCCCCCCGGCACCCCTGCCTGCCATGGACCTGGCCACCTCTATTAAATAAAGCATGAAAAGCCACCGAGGGCTCCAAGACTCTCCTTCCCTGACCCGTCTGCCCAGAACCATCCGGAACCCTGCCTCCAGTGCTGCCACCATCCTGCCGCTACAATCACGGAGCATAATTTGGAGAACAGTCCCTTCAAGTTAGTTCATTGGTTTCTGCTGTGCAACCATCCCAGGCTGCGTAGGTTCGTTCTTGATCCAGGTAGACGGAGAGAATTTTGGAGTCTTTGGTATCTCTAACATGCCTTTAATGCTGAATCAAGGGACCAGACACAGGCAGACCAGCTGGCAGGGAGGCAGCAACTGAACCCCCTCGCCTCAGAATGAGGCTGCAATGCCAGAGCTGAGAACCCCCCGTTAATCCCTCTCTCTGTGGTCTGGATATCAGCCTTTACGTGTGCGCTCACCCTGTGCTCGCCAGCTCCTTGGCCCAAATGTCTGTAATCAGAGCTCTGGGTGTCCCACGCCCATGCTCCCAAGCGCCCTCCACAACACGTTACCATACGTGGGCCATGAAACCTGGGAGCGAAACAAGACCTCAGGTGGAGGCTGTGGAGGCCAGCAACAGAAAGGTGGAAAAAAGCCCGAGTCACCCCATTTTCCCTACTGTTTCTCATATAAATGAAAAGCACAGACACTTTTGAGTTTCACGTCCACCCCTTTTATTCTTTGTTGTACTCAAATTTATCACACATGTCCGTTCTATTCTTAGATAGATCATAAAAGTAAACAAAGCAAAACAAAAAACTCAAAACCCAAAGCCTTAGATGAGTAAATGCCATCTCATTTCTAGCTTCTTATCTCTTTGGGGGAAAACCCTAAGGCAGAAGGAAATGGTCTGAGAAGGCAGAGTGTTGCTCACCCAGTTCTTTTTCTAAAATGCACAGCTTCCTTAATCCCCTGGAACCGTGGGTGCAGAGTGCGCTCTGCCTCACTGCGCTGTCCTCGTGTCTTCTGCGAGCCCTTTATTCAGGGCTCTGTTGAATGACACAGCTTCAGGAAGATTCTTTCAAGACACAAGCCGCAGGGAGTGACATTTAGCTTATTCCCTCTGGTGGGACCTACTCACTCGATGGGATGCCAAGGGAATGCTTTGAAGGCATCCCTGTGAAGTAGCAGACATTTCATCATCTCTTCCCAGTCAGAGGCGCTGTGGACAAGAGGGCAAGACCATTTGCCACAGGGGAAGTTCTGAGGCGTTTGGCAGACAGTGCTCAGGTTTTCTGTGGTCTGGGGTTGTGGGCATGGCATCTATGGGGTGTAATTTCTAAAGCCACAACTGACTTCCCTAGAGCAACTTCATGGGCAGAATAAAAGGTCTATGTCTATGGAACATATTCATGTCAGTGGATAAATTTCCTGGATATTTTTGTGATGAAGAATTTAAAATTACTAAGATTTAGATAAAGAAATCTGAAGCCTCATGGGTTGGGGGTTAAGATGACCGGGAACAGAATCAGTACACTTTTATCCTGGTATCTTCTCCAGGGCTGTTTTTTAAGGGTAAATGTTGGCTTGGTTGTTGTGCTGAATAAAGGGCAGGGGACAGAGTATGGAAACAAGAGTGTGACCTACGCAGAGAGGATTTCACAGGGAGTTCATTTTCTAGAAGGTAGCCTGAGACATAGGTCAGGGGAAGAAGATAGGAGCAGAAGGGAGGGAGAAGGGGAGAGATAAGAGGAGGAAGGGAAGTAGGAGAGAGCCAGGGGAGACCAAGTGACATTTGCTTAGCATTCATTATGTGTCAGGCAGTATGTCTTCACATAAATTACTTCATTAAGTTATTACATCTTCACGAAGATAGTGAATTAGATTTTAATTCTTGATTTTTAGATGAAGAAATTAAGGCTCAGAAGAGTTAAAAAAACAACAAAACTGTGTTGGAGATCACAGAACAAGGGAGAATGGTTGGAGGAAAATATTTATGTTCTGGCAAAATTCTTGCTCCTTTCTCAACATCAGATCTATTTGGACTGTCTGCCTCTAGATAAATGTAAAGTAGGCAAAGGCAGGCCTTTCATTGACCCTGCGCATGGTGGAAGGGTCTTTAGTTAATGCTGATGGAGAGCTGAGGGAAGGCTGCAGGTGAATTCAGTAATTAAGGCAATGCCTCAAATGATGATGTTATAAAATAAACTATGCACTTCATGAGAAGGAGCAGCCTTAGCAAGAACTATTTGTAACCAGCACTTTTCCATTGTTCTGGGTAAGAGCATAGTCTTGACATAAGAAGTTCCCTTCTAGGTGGCTGGCTTGCGTCCCATCCACATATGATTCCTTTATATCTGGGAAGAATGACCAGTTTATGAGTAGGTAGAGGCATTTGCACTTGTTTTTGATTTCTGGAAAAAAACAAATGAAACAAGAAGACAAACACCTGCAACAAAACCAGAGGCACTGGAGCATGATACATAGGCACTCAACCATTACTAGCTGAAGTCTTGGGTGGATGTACAGCATTCTCTTGGAGAAAGTGATCATTTTAGTGAAGAAAAGTCATGGATGTGTTAGAAACTGATGGAAAAAGATGACTTGCAACCATCAGTTTTAACTGGTTTAATTGTAGTTGGGTCACTTTCCATAGAAACAGCTTCTCATTCTCTAAGGGATGATGATACCACTTAAGCCATGTTTCTAGTTTTTTCCCTGAGACATCCATCTCAAAATCACTTGGGACTCAGCCATATCTTAGGGGCCAAGTGCCGAGATCTTAATTTTATTAACATCCTCCAGAAATACATTATTTAAACTATTCGGTTAGCTGACTGATATAGGGCTTAACCAGACCTCTCTGTTATACACTTAAAGATCCAGGACTTCTTTAATAGAACTTAAATACTAGTTCACTTATATAAGTTAGTTAAAACTCAATCTTGTAATATAGATTCCAGACCAGTATTTTCCAATCCCAAAGGGACTAGGTTGAAGCCACATTTTCTTCATTTTATACAATACCCCATGTGACCCAATGCAGGTATTCTACTAACCTTGCACCTTCTGGAAAACTACTGCTGTCAGACAGGTGTGTTGTCTCAGAGAGGGCACTTTGTTAGTCATCTTACTTTCTCAATGTAGTAAACTCTTTGTAAGTAGCTTTAAATGCCATACATTTCTTACGTTGAATTAAAATATAATCTATTTAGTTCTTTAGAAAAACACAGACGACTTTAGTCCCTGATATTATTTTTAAGAAAACAGATGTGACCAAAAAAATAAGTGCCTCCCTACCCTCTGGATTCCTGTTTTTCCTTTAGCAGAGATAGGGTAGGTAAGGAAAATATAGGGATCCAAGAATACATTCCCAATGAGAAGACAAGGGCCTTCGCTATTTGCATAGCAATGATATTTAGGAAGCTTGTAATATGTAGGAAAATTTGGAATTCTCTTTTCCAAGAATAAATCACAATATACATAAACAACCCCCAGCCCCAATGGATCATTCTTAGCTGTCCTGGATATGGTATAGTCCTGTTTGTCAAATGATGGCAAGGGAAAGGGTTAATGAGGAATGAGGTGGAACTAACTCAGTTGGGGCATGGGATCCTCCTGTAGGAAATCAGTGGGAACCCTCACTTCTCCTAGGTCCTCACTTGCACCAGTCCAGGGAGGGTAGCTGCTCTTATGGCCGCTGAAGTTAGCTGTTAGGAGGAGATATGGAGGTGACTGGCTAGACAAATACGGGCATGTATCCTAGCATTGCACTGGATTTCCCTAAATCCTCCGCGTATCATTCATGTATCCCCTTTGTGTGCTTTCTTTCAGAAACCTAAATATGTTAGTCACAGATTTCAAGAGAAATGAATGACTAGTGAAATTTCATAAAGCAACAAAAATGGATTTGGACATGAGGAAAGGGGCCCCAGCGTGGTCACGGGGGTGGGGGCCTCTGGGCTATCATTTAAAATAATGTGACTAGGAGTGAAAACATGTGCCTCCCAGTTAGTTCTTTACAAAGTGAGGATAATTTTAAGTAGTTTTTAGTATCGTGTAACAATTGTATGAAGAAATAGAACATGTTCATTTGAAACATGGGTTGGTACCTAGTCGGTATCAAAGACAGTAGCAGTCAGTGTTTTTAGCTTCACTAAGAGAGGTGCTGTTTTGCAGGGGACTCAAGAACCATCACCCAGTAGTTCCATAGGTAAGATGAGCAAAAGGGGAACAGAAATGAATTCACAGACTCTAAAAATGTTCTCATTGCCTCAGTTTTCCCATTTAAGTAGGGAGAGATTGAATCTGGGGGTGGGGGGAGGGGAATAGAAGGCATCGAATCTGGAATCAGCTGCCTCAGTAACTGGTACTTGTTTCCAATTCTCTTAGAGAAGTTTATCTTTTCTTTCTGCCATGCTGGCCAAGGTTATGGAACGAGAGTCACGCGAGAAGTCACGGTTTGTTTAGATGTCTTTAATGATACATTGTTTACTCAGACGGTTTATGCTTCGTGGTGGAAATTAAGAACAGAGGATTCTAGAATGTGAATTCGGTGTTTTTTCATCTGGAATGATGAGACCCTAGATGTTCTTAACCATGTGAGAAAAAGCATTTATGTCACTGCCAAGCCCATCACCTGGACTTGCAAGATGACTGAGATAGAGGAAACGTCGAGGGTTTTAGACTGTCTCCAGCATCCAAACTGGGTCATCCCTGGGATTCCCCTCCCCCCCTCGGCAAAATAAAAATCAAAACAGTTGCTTCGCATGACTTATAACATTGTTGAGAGTTTTAAAGAAAAAAAAAATCAAAGTGCGGATCCTACGTGTGCTGGGAGCCTCCGAGTGACCTCGGGCTGCAGTTCTGGCTCCTCTGGAATCAGCATGCGACTACCTCTTCTCCTGAAAGAAGAGGGGACGGGAAGGGCTTCCCCAGGTTTTCTCCCCTCATTTGGAGACCATTGTGGCTCAATGTGTTGCGATCGCATATTCCACGGAGTGATTTTGGGTTCTTGAACAAGAAAACCTGCCTGGAGGAGAGCCATTTCAGCTGGCGGGGCCAGGGCTGTCTGCATTCAGCTCTCAAGGTCAGTCAGTGGTGACCGGGCGGAGCCCTCCACGTCCCCACGCCAGAGCACATGGCCTTGACACTCAGTCCAGATTTTTATTTCATTAATAAAATAGGACCTCACTTTTCTTTTGTAATCCAGGAGCGTGAGGATACATTTGTTGCAAACTGCATGCAGCTAAAAGGGGGATTCCTTTTGAAACTATATCCTCTTAATAAATAATTTTTGATCTACTATACATAACAGTAGTGCATTTCTTGTTAAAACAGCAAGCTTGTTTTAAACCAAAATGAAAACATTCATTTTTATAAATATTTTAAATAGTTTAAATACATATTTCATACCAAGGATATAAAAATAGCCTCTTTTTTTTGATAAATAAAGACATTCATTTACATGGCAAATAACGTGCAATAGCTAACCACTGGCCACCAACTCTATTTGACTGATTGTCTAGGAGATGACATGCAGTGATAATTGTCCCTTTGCCTTCACAAAAAGAAAAATAGATCGGCAGGAGCTGGACTCCTGAGGCCGACAGTGCTATGGATATTGTTCAGGAATGACAAACAGGCACTCAGAAAAAAAACCTTTGCTGCATTTCACAAATGCCACCTAGGACAAAACAAATCCACAAATTCTTTGTCTGGGATGTCTAGCTGCTCAGACCCTCAGGGTCTTTGGACTTTTACCAAAGTCTGTCAAACAGACCAGTAAGTTAATACCTATCTAGGAAAATGTTTCTATTCTGCTTCTAGGTTCTAGAAACTGGTTGCTACGGGACGGAGGTGGTTCTACCTTGCCCTGGCTTCTCACATGCTCTTCTGCAGGATTGCCAGTTCTGCCTCTCTTTCACGCCTACCAGAGGCAAAAAAGGCTGGCATGCAGTGGTGGGTTTGGGACTGGCATTTGTCTTGCGTGCGTTGGTATCATACATTTATGGCTTTAATATCTTTCCCTTCCGCTGTGCTGGTGACCACTTCTAGAGGCAAGCTCTCCAGGGGTTTGGTAGAGGTTGCTGCCATACCTTCCCGATCCCAAGATCCTGGCAAGTTTTCCAGACTGAAGGAACTCACAGCACCCTGGCTGAGGCTGCCCTCCTCTGATCTGCTGGGCAGAACCAGGTGCAAAGATGTTTCTGAGGTGGAGCACACAGAGGACGAGAGAGTGGCTGAAATGGACTGCAGAGGCGTCAGCGCAGTATCCGAGTGTGGAGAGATGCACCTTAGAAATTGCACATGACCTTCTTGGACAAGCTGGTAGTGGGCAGGTGAATAATCAAGATTTCCAGTACGATAAAGTTCGGGGTCTGGGGGATTTTGCTCATGAGCTCCAGTTTGTTGGGGGCTGTTCCCCATGGAGGAGGGTTCCACACTCCAAATGTCCGAGGTGACATCACCATGGCAAAGTTGTGCTTGCGTGTGAGCGGCTCCCCTTGCTTGCAGGTGTAGGCAGGGTTGGTGTGCACTCCAGGTCATCCTGGTCTGTAAGCTGTCCCTGGAGGGATACATAGGGGGGGTGTGCAGAGAGCAAAACTGTGACGACTGCTGGGGTGACAGAACATTTTCTAGAAGTTGTATCACGTTTCTCATGTCTTTCCCCAACTGGGAGACCTCCTGAGTCAGTATTGTTACCTGGATGGGTAAAGCAAAGCAAAGGGCAATAGTTAGAAATGCTTGGTGGTAATTTCAGAGCGGGGAGGCCAGAGAGGCTGCTCCCAGGTGAAGTGCAGCCAAGCTCCCAGGGTGAACAGGGACGTTAGGCACTGCTCTAGAGCCATCGTCATTCAGAGAAAACCTAGATAGACACGGGTGGCCTGGAATCCTTGACCAGAGATTCTGGGGTTCTTGAACAAAATGAGATATGTGGGTCCACCATCATTTGCATTGCATAGATCCAGATAGCATCTATGGCTCCCCTAGAGTTAGTGGGATGCACAGCAGTGGCACGGGCCACCCCATACACCTCAAAACAGTGCAGAGTGGTGGGTCTGTATGAGTCCCAGGGCAAGTTAGGGACAGTGCAGGCAGGGACATCGGGACAGTTAAGGACGGCTTCTGAGATAAGGGCAGAGACATTCAGGAGGGCTAATGAGGGCAGTAAATTTTAAGAGGCCTTGGAAAGGGGAGGTAAAAAGAGAAACTGTGAGATATGAGCTGGGAAAATGGTCACATCTGCCTGAAGGACTATAGCCGCTAGGGGGAAGAGCCAATCACAAGTGAGATTTTAGAACAGAAAAAAGGGTTTAAATATCCCCTAGATACGGGCCCCAAACGGCATCTTTTGCCTTCTCCTTGGCAAAGCTGCCTTGGAGTCTTTGCTCTAGTTCTTTTTCCTCTAAATAAACCTTCTCTTCCTTCCTTGAATAAAGTTTGCTTCTCTCTGCTTACTTATCTAAAAAATCCGTAAATTCCTTTTTATGGCTTCATGGGACATAGGCTAAGCTGACAGCTCCCACTGGCTTCATGTATGTAAAATGCTCAGTGCACACGGTCCAGAGCAGAGGCCCCATCAGTGACAGCTTTCACGGCTGTCATTCTCTGAGATCTGTGCCATTATAGGACAGGGACCAAGTGGCCTTTAGGGATGGTGAGATGAAATCAAGAACTCACACCAGATTTGCCTGGAGAGAGTTTGTGGGAAAAGGGAGAGCTGAAAATGAGAGTGGAAAGGAGTAAGTAAGACCTGCAAAGGTGGGGAAGTGCAGGTGAGCACTGTGGGGAGAGCTGGGGTCCATTCATGAACCCAGAAATCATTAAATTAGACTCCAAATTGTGTGACATGTGCTTTGTTCACTTACAGAGTAATTCTGGTATATTAGAGAGACATGATCCCCAAACACTTAACAATCACTGAGGAGTCTTCATGGTCTATTTAACATCTAAAGTCAGCAATAAAATTTAATGGAAGATTTATTTTCCTCACAAACCACATCACTTTTTTTTTTTAAACTATGGAAGATCATCAGGAAGGTTGCATTTGACTTAAATCTAGCTTTTACATTTTTGAAGGTGAGGAAAACCTGTATTTTCAGAAGCAGGACACATAATTTATTTTCTAGGCTTTCGTTAGAGTCAAGATGCTAACTCTATGTTGTAATTTTTTTGCCTTTATTGCTATGACTGCATTTTATAAAGGAATTCGTATGTCTTGATTTCACTCTCATGAACTACAAAATTCCCACATAAGTGGGCAACACCCCCAACCAGGAAACACCCCCAAACCAAAAATAGGGCAGTTTAGCCCCAGTGACATCAGACCAAGATGCTGGTTGGGGCAGATTTTTGTCGACATTTGAGCATACATTCCCAATTCATTCAGAAACTTAATTCCATCTACTTCCTGCAAGTGCATCCTGAAACTAATCCTCTTTGGCAGGCCCATCAGGAGGCAGTACTGCTCAAATCAGGCATTTAAAAAAGGCCAGGAGGAAGACTTTTCATCCTTCAGGCAACCAACTGGTTAACACCTGCCTTGGAATTGCCAGGCCAAAACTGTTTCTGCCTTGCTGCTAGCTTGGAACTCCGGGTTCTCAACCAAACACTTGTCCAGGCTTTTCAGTCCATCAAAAGCCACCAGACTTTTCCGGGGACAGAAAGGCAACTCCTAGCCTTGCATTGGAGAAGCAAACCAGTAAATCTAAGAGTCTTTAAGCTGAACTTTTTACTTAACGCTGTCCATTTCATAACCCACCAAGGCTCAGTTCTGCAGCTGATGGATCCTACTTGGTCATTTGGATCTCGGCACTGCAGATACTCACCAGGGGTTCCATTTTGAATCGGCTGACTCTTCTGCCAAGATTTCAGAAGAGGAGGTTGACAAAAAAGGAAAACGAACCATTCAGACATATTAAGCCACCCATTTCTGTGGGTTGTCCATGTTTAATTTCTGTATCAAATTCACCAGGGCTATATTCTCTCGAATCCCAGTAAAAATGTTTTCATGCTTTATTAGAACTGAATAAAACCACAATCTTTGAAGGACAGTTTTACATTTCTGGCACATCAGCAATCATGTTCCTCAATGAATGTGTGAATATATTTGCAAAACAATGTGCTTTCAGATCATTTTTCCTTCTTGGGTCTACAAAAGGAGCTAAGGTAGGCAGAGGTAAAATGGAGACAAAAGGGTCCAGTTAAATGACATTTTTAAGATTCCTTTATTTCATGAAAAAAAAAAAGTTTTTGTTCTGGAATTCAAGACTTTGAAATCAGGTGCTCTTTCTATTGTGGCATTAATAACACTTAGAAAAGGGAAATGTTACTTAAGAATTGAGATGCTATTGCTTGCATGGTTAGAATTTGTGAAGAGCAGAGATGATACAAAACAACCTGGTAGGGGAAATTTTAACTGAAATATTAACATCAGATAAGTTATATGAATGCAGTAATAACAATAAAGGTTTGCAGGTGGTGGTGCTCGGGTGCAATGGTGGTGGGAAATCCATGGGGGCCACAATTGATGTAAAATATATAAAGAAAAAAAAACCCAAAATCAATAGTGGTTTGCAACAAGCAAAATCTGGGACCAGACGGTATATTAATGGACACATTTCAAAGAATATTTTCTAACTTTCAAGATAAGTAGATATTTCCCCATAGTTGAAACATCTTTCTGGGGTTACTAACTTAATATCTCACTTTTCCTGTGCATTTGCCGTACTTCGTGGTCATGAACTTTGGAATATAGAGTCTTGACTGGCAGCGGCATAAACAAGCATTAACATTTTCAGAAAACAAAGTTATCATATCAGCTTGAACTAAAAGGAGCAAAGAGCACAAGAAAATAGAGTTTTCTTTAGCTCTAGATGATAATGATCAATTTATCGTAGGGAAGATTCCTGTCACTGTGTCACTGGGACACACCCCTGCATGTCACTAAGGTTACAAGAGGGTATTAATCCCTATTACGCAAGGGATCTTTCCTTTTAGAAGAACAAAGCCAGCTGTTACATAGAGAGATGGCACCTCCTGGAGGTGGAGGCTCTGGTGACGCTGAAGGTGGCAACATGCAGCCACAAAATTTGCAGTACAGTTTCACTGCACCTTTGTTTACTGCTTCTGCTGGGCTTGCTAGCAAATTCATTCGAGACAGGAAAGACCTTATACTTAATCAAATGTAGAAAGCAAAGCATGCAATGCCTCTACTTTCCAGGAGCGCTGCGGCTCAATGCTTTTGCCAACACAGGAAGAAGATGTGCATTTGCTGAGGAAGGGCGCTGGGACTTATGCTACCTACTTTGACTCAAACAGACCCCATCTTGTCTCGAGCTGCCAACAAGAATTCCTTTTTGGGAATTCTGGGAGAGTTGCTGAGAGCGCCTTAACTCAGCTCCCCATCTTCTCCTTATTAGTAAGCTCAAAAGAAGAGCAAGCCCCATTCTCTTTTTATCAGTGATTAGGAAAGAAACAGGGGACCACTTCTGGTGGTTGTTACGAAAGACCCCACACCACAGATTTCTGCGGCAAGACTCCTTTCTACTTCTCCAAAAGTTTCAAAACCAAAGACCCAAGCTTACATCACTGTCCGGCTTGAGCCTTTATTTTGTTGAAAGATATTTTTATTGATAGGACATGGAATAAGGATATTATATCGATTTCAGGTATAATCATTATAAATCAGTAAATGCTGTAAATGCTACACTAAATTTACCACCAAAAGTCTATTTCTATCCTTCGCCACGTATTACCCCACCCCTTTTCTCCTTCTCTTCTGGGAACCACTGATTTGATTTTATAGTCTAAAAGTTTATTTTTGTTTCATTTTTTCATTTGCTTGTTTTCTTTATGTACCACATATGAGTTAAATCATATGGTATTTTCTTTCTTCAACTGTCTTATTTTACTAACTATAATACTCTCAGGTCTGTCCATGTTGTTGCAAGTGGTAGAAGTTCATTTTCCTTTAATAGCTGAGTAGTATTCCATTGTGTCCATAGATGGCATCTCCATGTTATTGAACAGGTTGTTTCCAACTCTTGGCTATTGTAAACAATGCTGCGATGAACATGGGGGTGCATATATCTCTCTAAATTACTATTTTTCATCCTTTGGGTGAATGCCCAAAAGTGGAAAAACTGCTGATCTTTTAAAATTCCTGTGTCCGGACCCTGATGAAACATACCTGGGACTGGCCTTTGGATGTGGACCCAGGTCGTGCTTCCTATGCTCAAATAACATTTTCTTGATTAATTTATATTCCAATTATGTCTTGGTTCATAGTGCTACTTTGTGAACAAGACTCTGAAATTATGTCTTCAAATTACGACTTAAAACCAGAGTACTGCAGAGCTCGGTCAATAAAGACAAAGACAAAAAATTCATTCAGATCAGATATATCCCTGTTTTCCCATATACCTCAACAACTGCTTAAAACTCGAAATGTTACATAATACAGTAGGTATTACAAAATCCTTCACAAGTCTTACCTCATTGTCAGTGGCCTCATCACCCACATTCCTCCTTTGTATCCCTCAAATGCTACACAGGGAGATTAACAGCTCATGGTGCCATGCACGCCATTCTTGCCAACTGGTGACTCTTTTCTGCCTCTGGTAAGTTTCTTTTCCACCTTCAAACTTCTATGAACACTCCATTTTCTTTGTAGAGCTTTTTCCTGACAGATCACTGTAACTCACATACCAATCTGAATCCTGATCATCTTGTATCATATGACTATTCACCCAAGTAGGCTATCAGTTCCTTGAGGGTAGAAACTTATATAGCTTTGTATCTCCTGGACTGAGGACAATGGCTACAACACAACATACACTGAGAACTGCATGGACGTATAAATTAGCTCAGAGCGGGAATGCAGTACCTGCCATTTTAAAGAAGTGAGTTCTCATAACACCTTTAATTTTGATCTTATTTTATCATGATTCAACTGTAAATAGTTGGGTAGAAAGTTGCCCACTATAAAATTATAATGGGAAAAATATAATTGTCTCTGTCTTTATGAAGTAAATATATATGTTTATATTTTACATCACTGTTCAATTTTATATAATGGATGCTTTTTCTCCTCTTAGGTGTAGCCCAGTAAAATCTCCACTACCAATTCACCCACTCACCATCACCATAGTCCCAAAGAAGTAAATATATTAAATATTGATATTATGACCCCTTAGATTTTTTTTATATATATTCCCTAAACCAAATCCTTGGGTATCCCCTAGTATTTAAGAGCAGGTGGCATCTCCACAATTAAGAATCCATCTTCTCTTATTGTGTTTCCTTCACAATTGTAGAAATAGACTCCTTTGGTCCAAGACTTTAGATAAACTTAATTTATCTTATTCCTTTGTCACTTGTACCAGAATAATTTTAATTTCCATAGGTGGTTTAAATTCCCTGGGAAACTTTCCCTTTTTACTGACACCAGTTATCTCACAACTACATTATGAGTACCAAGTTTCAAATTTAGTTATTCAGAGCTGTTTTGTCAAATAATTTAGCAAATCTTTTTGCAACCCTGGTTGCTATCTTAGATGGCAATTTTAGATGTGACCTGATTATTTCTATTAATAAGATGTCAGATAAAGGAACTACAACTTAATACACATCATTTTAAACTTGTGTGTTCAGTTGTATTTATCAATTTTCTCCTCCTCTTCTGCTTCCTTCTCCTCCTCTTCACTTTTTGTGGATAAGGAAATCCGTCAGTCTGGAATTTAAAACAGTTGGCCAAACCAGTTCACCATCACCATCTGCAAAGCCAATTGTTCACATCCAAGATTTCTTTATCCTTTCCAAAGTCCCAACTGTTAGAAAGAAGAAATGATGAAAACACCATCTGTGCTTCCAAGCGGTTCAGTTTTCTATCCCAGGCTCCAGAGCACCTAAAGATTGGTCCTGTCTCTGTTCTACAAGCATCACACATTTATCCATATAGACAATGAAGAATTCAGCAGTTTTTCAGGCTATGAATGTATTCTTGTTGAATACCTTCCATCACTTAAAGAAACACTGTGTGGGAACAGACTTGTCAACTGTCCATGATAATCCACACGCTGATTTTTCCATATCACTGAGAAGGGAATCACTAACTGTCACAGTTTCTCTATTTTTGCCACATCCAGATCGTCTCAGAACTTCTTTTGGCATAGAAAGTCATTATTGCCTACATTTCAGAGTTTTCTCCTCTCATGTTTAGTTTGCCCCACTGAGGAGATGTTACTTCTTACTCTCTTCTGAGTCAAGAGCTTTGTGGTGAGGATTAAATAATATAATGATGTTAAAGCTCTGTCCCCGTATAATTGGTATTATATTAGAGCGCCATATGTCTGGATTTGATAATGTAACACAGGACCCTGAAGCTTAGTTGGAAACTTCTGCAAGATAGGGAATAATAACCCAGGAAATATTCAGCCCAGAGAAATTAAAAGTCAGCTATCTATATAACTCATCTTCAGCCTCATATTGGATAAATAAACTATATTAACATTTTTACATAATTAAATATTATTTAATTGGAAGAAACAGAGTCTTCAAATTTTAGCATTTGCATTGCATGAATCTTTGCAAAAGAAAATCGTAACACCAGTAACTGGAGTCTTTGAAAATGCTGAATAAGTTTCAGTCCAAGGTTGAGTAATTGCAGTCAGATAGACTAAGGAATCTCTGTAAAGACAGATTGAGCTAAAATACAAAAATGTACAGCATGGTATTGATTACTATGGAATAAGGATTGATCAGTATTGAATAAGAACTGATGTGGGGGTGAATAGGGGCAGGTATAACTGCCTTTAGAGTGCTTTATTGTAGTTTAAGCCCCTAGACAAATCTTGCCATCTTTAAATATTTGTTGAAATATGAATAATTTAATGGCTAGTAAATTGCATGGTTAATTTCACTTATGAGTTTCTTTTATTTCCAGTTGAACTTAGCTAACTTTCACCAATCTCTCCCAAATAACACTGCAAGACACAGAAGTCTCATATATACCTCTAGCAGGTGAGAAGGATGTTGCATTAAATATTGGAAATCCCTATGAATTCAAAATGAGGTATTTTGAATCACTGCTATTACATGGTTTAAAGAGTCCATTTGTTGATATGATAATATACATAGAGAACCCCAAAAGCTCTACAGAAAATCTACTCAAGCTAATTGGCCGGTTTAGCAAAGTAGCAGGATACAAAATCAACAT
>JAGFMF010011681.1:5000329-5013084 GCA_019455555.1 Galemys pyrenaicus | reverse complement strand
GAGATGGTGATGGGGAATACATGGGGATTACAATTAATGGCAAGTATATGTAAATTTTAAAATATTTTAATAAAAAAAAAGAAAAAAAAGAAAAAAAAATAAATAAAACTACTCTATTATCCACCAAAAAAAAAAAAATAAAGTGCAACATTTAGCCCAAAAACAAACAAAAAAAATCCTAATGACTGAATATTAGCAGGATAAGTGAAACACTGAATATAAATACTTCATGAAAATGAACTGTGGGTGTTATATAAACCATTTATGAAAGAAAATTTTGTTCTTCATTAAAATATGGTTGAAAAGTCAAAAAAAAAAAAAGAGTCCATTTGTGGTGCTGGTGACATACCATCCCAATAACAACATGCACAGTTAGTTTTTACCATTAGATTGTGTGCATTTTAGTGCCAAAGCAGATTTGCTGTTCCTGTGTGTCTTTGGTTTATACATTTTGGGAACAAGAGTGTGAGTTTCATAATGAAAACCATAATGTGTCTGACAGTACTTTTCATTTCACATAGAAAATAGTTTCCTTTCGTTGTATATTATTCGTATTTTACATTTCTCAATCTTGGCTATTAGTATGATATGATTCATAGATTCACAGTATAACTGGAACTTCATTTGATAGACAGAGAACAAATGTGATTTCCATTTTTGTGTATTCAGTGAGCAGATGGGGAATGCATCTGTTGATATAATCTTCTTAGCTTGAAGAGTTCTTGACCCGTCACTCAAATTTTGCCAAACATGTACACATTTTCCTGCTAGACACAATTTTCCCAAATTCAGGGGTACTAATTACACCAATCCTCTCCCCTTGCCACGAACACATATACATTTTTACAAGCTCTGCTTCAGGTAATTAAATGGTCTTTCATTTAATCCTTTGTTATGTTGCATATTTATCATGAGATTCAGACAAGTTCAATCAAACTCCTTAAGCAGGCAAAACAAAAAAGACGATCGGCATAATTTCATCCTTGTGTCTTTTGCTGCACAAAGCATTCAAAAACAAGCGACAGTCTTTTTATCTGTCAGCTAAAATAATAATCATACTCGGCACTTGCATAAATTTCACCCAAATGAAGATCTGAATCTTATTACTAAGGAAAGTTGTAAATCTTTGCCTACAGCTGGAGAGACTAGAATGTTGGGAGGTGAAGTGGCTTATCTGGGGTCACACAAGAATAGTACCAAGGGTTTTACTTTTGCAGGTGCATCTGATGCCTCTTAAATTATAATAAGAGAAGAACTACAAGTCTAGCATTACCAATACAAAAATGACCAATTACAGTCTTGAAAGAGATTACTTCAATGGTTTTGCTGAATTTTTGCAAGCTTAGTCCTTTGGACTAAACTTTAGTACTTTAGCTGTATGATGGCAATCCATTTTTTAATCAACCCTGTGATTGCTTTGCTCATCTATTTTTCTGCTTTATTGAGACAAAGCTTCATGAGTATCTGAATGGCAGTCAGGCTAAGGGATCTTCTTGTTACCAGTGAATTCCAAACACAACAGTTGCATGTTAGTTGTATAGGGCAGTGTTTGTCAAACTACTGTAAATAGACACCACCTGGGGATCTTGATACAAAGTATACTCAGATTCAGTAGATAAGGGTTGGGGTCTGAAATTCTGGATTTTGTACAAGCTCCTACTTGATGCCAGTGTGATTGGTTTATGCTCCAACAGATCCACAGCTCATATTCTTATGAATCCAGTTCATTATAAGGATAACTCCTTATGTACTGATTTTTCAGTAAGGGTTTAAAATTTAGTCTAACTTTTATCCTTTCAATTCTTCTGGCGAGTCCATAGTTCAAGTTTTCCATTTGTTTAGATATTTAATCTCTGAATACTTTGTAATTTTCAATGTACCAGGTTTGTTCCTCCTTGGTTAAACTAATTCCTAATAATTTTATTCTTTTTGATGCTATTTTAAATGGAATTGTGACTTTATCTTTCTGATAGCTTATTGTAAGTGTACAGAAATGTAACTGATTTTTGTATATGGATTCTGTAACTTTACTGATTTTTTTTTCATTCTAACAGTTTTGGGATGGAGTCTAGGGTTTAGAATCTTTGTGATTGTTGAATCTGCTGTCTTTGATCTTAGTGGCGTCTAGTAGTTGAGGGTGTGCCCAAACCTGCCAGTGTCCCAAAGGGGAGGATACATTGAGCACCTGGACTTCGGCAAATTAAAAAGGTGGACCTCAGGGAGCAGCTGGAAAAGCAGGTAGTCAGTGCTGTTCTGGAGAGAAGCACAGAGATGGCATTTTGGCTTGCTCCCATTGTGTGGTACTTAGGAGCCTGGGGAATACCAGCCTGTGCGTGCACATTTAAAGACAGCTTCTTTGTTTGTCTTACATCCTCCTGGTTTTCAAAGCTAGGTATCTGGCGAGCCCAGTATGAACCTTAAAAGTTGGAACACAGTAGATTTGTGGTCCAGACCTTCTGCTCTTCTGGGAGAAGCTGGGAGTTCAGGGTTGTCTCTCAAGCATATGGCAGTGAGCCTGGGTAGAGTGGCTGTCGATAGTATGAATCAGCCTCAGCTACTGATTTCTGTGTGGGTATTTTTTTATTTGTCTGATGTGTAGGAGCCACTCAGCTAGTTTCACTGTATTCTGTCCCGAGGGAGTTTTTCTATGTATAGCTATTCACTTGGTGCATCTGTGGGAAGAGGGAAATTCAGGAGCTTCCTAGCATTTGTAGCACTTACTGTTCAGTGTGTTTTAATCCATTGAATTTTTGCAACCATTGTATTTCTTATCCTTACTGCAGTGCAAATTAGCCAACTTTGCCTAGTGGGTTAGTCTTCATATTGGCTACTGTGTGTTCTTGACATATGCTAGTAGCGTTTTGGTGACTTTTCTGCTGACTAGTATACTAAGGTGTTTCAGACTTTTGTATGGCTTATATCCTTGAAATTGAAACAACTTTGGTTTCTTTTAGTGGGAACTTGTATTTCAAGAACACAATTGAGGCAGAGATTATCACTGCCATTTTCTGTTGTAAGAGCTTGGAGATGTATGCATTATATAACACTACCGGGGTTCAAACTAGTATTGCTCATTCTGCTTCAGTATTATAGTGTTTTTACTTAACATGTTCCATATTAAAATTGTATTCCTTTATTCTACACGGTGAATTCTGTGGTACAGAGGATGACAGAATTAGGATATTCCATAATTATTCATTTGCTCAATTCCTGATTATACATATACAACATTCTAGCAATATCATTACTACAATTTTCAAATTATAAGTCAAAATACTAAGAAATTCCATCCTCCCCATTCCTCCCTTTTTAATGGTTCTGCTATATTTACATGGTTAGGGTAAATGGCCTGGGCAATTGACAGTCTCTGCACTTTACCTTTCATTTAATCTTGGTGCTATAAGAACATACTTAATTCAGACGAACTTGATCTATGAAAGTGTCCTTCAAGTCATCTTGATTTTCTGACTCTTGTTCTCTAATATTTTCTTCTGGAAATAAATATGGGAAAAAGCCTCCCTGAATTCATAAAAGTTTGAATTTCATAAAAGTTTGCTACTTGATGGTCATTTTTCCTGGATATAGAATTCTTTTTTTTTTTTTTTAAAGATTAATTTATTTATGCCTACATACTCTGGGTACAGGCCAGAGTCGTGGGAGGTGAGAGGATTCACCAAAGACAGAGTGGGGAACAGAACAGGCAGACTGATTGAAACATACTGCTGAGAGAAGCAGCAGGCAAAGCAAGAGAGGTCCGCTATGGCATGTGGGTCCCCTCCAGCCGGAGGTGGCAGGGATTGAACTCATGCTGCAGTGGCTACGATTTGCTTCACAGTGTGTTGCTTAACCCACTGCGCCACCAGGGAGGCCCAGATATAAAATTCTTAATATCGCCTATATGCCATTATTTGATAGCATATAATAGATAATAATAAAATAAATGATCTTATCTCTTTTGGAGTATGTCACACCATCTTCTTGAATAAACTGTTGCTGTTTAAAGATCTAATGATAGTTGGCTTTTCCCTTATGTATGTCCTTTATAAGATATTATTTTGGTTAGGTACTACCCAAATACTTTTACTTTAAAGTCTAGTAGTTTCACTAGAGTATGTTTTTTTCTATACATTGTTTCAATTGCTTTTTTTTTTTTTTTGGTTAATTTCAGGAGAGTTTTATTGGATTATTGTTTTTTAGTGTTTGTTTGGTTTCCCAAACTTGGTTTTCTTCTTTAGACTTACATTTTGTGTGTGTGTGTTAGATCTCCTTTGTACAATATATTGTCAGTTACCCTCAAATTCTTAAAAAAATTAAAATTTAGTTTAGGTACTTTAAATTTTCCTTCTTTTTCATCATCTACTTTTGCATTTTCTTTTTATTTGCTCTGTGTCTGCTTTTAATTTTAATTTCTACAGTGATTCTTTTTCACTTCTAATTCTCCTTGAATTTCTTTCTCTAAGATCTCCAAGATCTATCATTTGATGAAATAATAGTTTTTAAGGATATAAAATTAAATTTCTTTAAACTACAAATTTTGAAACATCTGAATATGTTATTATCTGCTAATTCTGAGTGATAGTTATCTGGACATTTATAACCACATCAGTTTCCATATGCTTAAAATAGTTCATTGCTAATAAATAAAAATAAACGAAATAGTATGGACACAAAAATCTCATTTTGTAAATCTTTTTTTAAAAAATAAACCTTTAATTTTGAAAAAAATTCCACCCAGAATATTTTACATGAAAAAAACCAAAACATTTTCACCAATTATTTTCCTTTACTTTGGGTTATTATAAATTTCAATGGTCCATTTTTAACAACTGTTAGTCAAAATCCAAAAAACATCAAAGACATAATTCGTATTTGAATAAATGCAATTTGAACAATGAACATCTCAGTAAGAAAGACCCAACCCAGCAAGGTTGTTCTACCAGAAGGCTCTATGGGACCATGGGCCCTAAACCTTCCAGGTTTCTAGAAAGGCTCTTTTCTAGGCACTCACAGACACCTTCCCCAGCTCAAGCTTTTTTGGTAAAGATTTTTGCCTCACTGGTTTGAAGCAAGAGCCAAATTTCCCCAATAAACTCTTTAAGAGATGCGATTTGACAGAGTTGACTTCATCTTCAAGGCTGAAGAAATTCAGTTTAGAAAGGGAGCCTGCAGTTCATCAGGTGAAGTCAGCATAAGACTCTAGTAAGTCTCTTGTTTCCAATGATCACATCTAATTAAAATATACTCGTAAAAATCAGTAAATTGACCATGGATGTGCTTTTTTGTCTCCTCTTCATACTCTGTCATTTAATTTTCTATGAATTACTGCTTTTTAATTTTTCAATTTAAAAATGCTAATATGTGAAATAACCATCAGTGGGGAAGCATATATTTCTCCTGAATAAGCGTGTAGTATGTTTTACTAGACATTTTTGAAAATCCCTTTCTTAAATTATCCATGGTTAAATCAAATCTCAAATGTAAGTATCTGTGAACCAAAGTCTGGCTGTGGGCTTCTGATATTTCAGAAGGAACTCTTCAGGACACACTAATGATGCTCTGCTGTGAAAGCCAAACCAAGAGGGACTCAGAATAGCTTAAACTAAAAGGAAGATAAGAATTTTAGAAAACATCTGAGATTGGCAGGTTCCTTAGCTTCCCATATTGTTTCAAGATGTGCTAATGGGAAACAAAATGTTAATAGTCATTTTTCATTTAAGTAATTTACAAGTAAGTACATTTGGTATATAGGCAAAGAAAGGAACTTTGTTTCTTTACGATAAGATTTCAGTATCTTAGTATGCTAATGATCAGTGTGCATCTCTAAGAATATGAATTATCTTTAAGCAAAAATGCCAGATGAATTTAGCCACAAATGAATTATTTAGATTTTAATTTTAAATCTACTTGGAAGGGAACAAAATGTTTAAGCATTATATATGTTTTCCAAATTACACAAAGTAAGTAGAGAACATCTGTCCCTTGGTCTCTTCGATCCCATTTTCTTAAGCAATCATCATAGGTGTTTTGAACAGATCTCAAAAGAAGAGTATTTGATAACATAAGAAACTCAAAATTAGTAAGTGGAAATTATCAGCTGTGAGTAAATAGAAAATGAATAGTAAAACAGAAGTCATAGATCAAACTATATTAAAAATAAAGATGAATATATTAAATAATCTAGTCAAAAGGCAAAGATTAAGAGACTAAATTTAAAAATATCAGGATACAACTATGTGCAGCTGTATGATTCCATTTATATGAAATGTCCAGAAAAAGAAATCTGTAGGTACAGAATGTAGATTGCCTAGCGCTGAGCAGGAATTAGGAGTGATAGCTCTAGAGTTCCTTGTGGGATAATGAAGAAATTTTTTAAAATTGATAATGGTGATGAAATTTACATGAACTGTAAATACACTAAAAGTATTTAAACTCTATACTTTAAGTAGATGAATTATATGTGCTAATTATATATCAATAAAGTTGTTAAAACAAAGGAGTTAATACATGAGAAGCCAGACTTTTTTTTTGAAAAAGTCAATATAATTTGTTACTACAAAGCTAATTTTTATTTAGGTATGTTATACATTTATTCTCCTTAATGTATTCAAGACTCAAAGTGGCTTTATATTAACTGGCTCCTTTATGTTCATACAAAATAAAATGCTAAAGAATGGCAATCAGCATTCAAGCCAAAGTGCACTGTGATAAGCAAGGCTGATTTAATGAACTACCATCATCCTCAATTTTGAAAATGAAGGTTTGCCTATGATTATCTTTCCACTAAGCTTGGCAGATTCTTTTCTGCCTATTTTTATCATCACTTTGACATTTAGATGTTTAGTGTAATATCAGGCAATACTTAAGCATTGCTACAGTGGCATACTGGGTGATTTTGTCCTTTAATCTCCATGTCTTAACCCAATAACTATTCTTTAAATTAATACAGAAGCACAATTATACCAAACTATCTAGCTAATGTAGGTTATATGGAAATATAATCAATTTGCTCTACGATTTTGTTTTCTAATTTTTTTTTTTTTTAGATTTATTTATTTATGCATACAAGCACTGGGGCACAGGCCAGAGGTGTAGGGGGGTGAGAGGATTCACCACAGAGAGCGGGGAGCAGAACAGGCAGATCAACAGAAGTACACTGCTGAGGGGAGCAGCGGGCACAGCAGGAGAGGTCTGCCACACCATGTGGGTTTCCCCCCTGGCCGGCAGCAGGGATGAACTCGTGCTGCAGTGGCTGCGATTTGCTTCGTAGTGCGTTGCTTAACCCACTGCGCCACCAGGGGAGGCCCTTGTTTTCTAATTTTTATACTGAGTGGAACAAATTTTTATACTGAGTGGACTCCCTTAGGTAAAAATGATCATTTTAATGATCAGGTATGATCTCTGTAAGTTCATTCACTTTCATTTTGTCCATTAACACTGCCTAATTGTCTTATTACTCTGTACTGAGTGCTCTGAGGTAGGAGAAGGGTGCTAATCTGAGTTACCTTTTGTTAAAAAGGAGCATAACTTTGAGAGGGAATGAGCATTTGACCACTTTTTAAGGGAAGACATTACATTTAGTGCTTTAGATATGTTCTTTCTAAAAATCTATTACAGATATCACTGTAGTCATTTACTAGAGTAAAAATCTGAATGTTTAGAAGGCGAACACCGTGCTGAAGTCCCAGAATTAATTTTATGAAACAGATGAAAAAGGATGAAAGTACATGTTCCCAATGCTTGTTTTCTTGTTCTACCAACATGTTTTACGCTTAACACACGCTGTGACTGGGCAAGCAGCTTCCCTCAGGTGGCTTGGCCGCCATGTCTTTCTGGGTCAGCCAGATTTCAAAAACGAGAAACCACTCTAACTCTTACCTGAAACCCTTTCAGAAATCAAACATTTGACTTACCCAGTCATGGCCCCCACAGTGACGTTTTGTTGTTATTTTAAAACAGTTTCCAAAAGGGTCTAACATTAGCAGCTGGCCTATATCTTTTCAACTCTAACTGTTCTGTGAATGTAGGTTATTACCGATGTTATGCCGTTTCTGGGTTTCTCTTCTATATTTAGCCAACTGATTATGAAATCTACACATCAGTGAACAATTTCTTTCCCTCTTAAATGGAAAGAAATGTTTGAGTAAATTTCAGCATGGGGCTCCTGCATTGTTCCCTCAAACTTTACAGTGTCCCCTGGTCTGCTCCACATGCCTGACACACATTGTGGATAGCCTTTTAGATTGGGGTTAGCTTCAGGTAGCACATCCCACATTTATTGTTAATTTCTTTCTTGCTTCCCACTCACCAAAGAATAGATTGAATAAAGAGCAGAACAATCAAATGATCACAATTTCACATAGGTGAAAAGGAAAAGTTAGGTTTGGACTTTAAATGACAGATTTTGGGGAGCTACATAAATAATATTTTCTAAGGAATAAGAGGAAAACAGAAGTAGGAGGTTAGAAAAGGGATTATTTTACAATTCGTATTTTTATTCTGCCTGTTTCAGTAGGTTTCAATGTACCACCCAAAGGTAAAAGCTGGGTGTAAATTAAATTGAATGGAAAGGGTAAGTTTTTCCTACTAAGCTTCAACCGTGAAAAAAATCAGTTATTTTCTTACAAGGAAAAATCATTTCTTTGGGAAAGGATAATTGGACCATTGCTATTTTCACTTGCTTTTCCTATTTTAATATTTGACAAGACAAAAAGATTCATGTCATCTCACTAGAAAAATTATCATGAATACAGAAACACACTGGGGGAGTATTTCGGTTTTTTGAGTGGTTATCTATTTTAACACATCAACCACTGGTTTATACTGTTGAAGGAAAATCATATAGTGTGAGGATTTATAGCTGTAAAAAGTAGCTTGGAAAAACTGCTTAAAATTCAAAAAGTGAGAATATAAACACTTTCGTTTCACAGAATATTCACTTTCTAGCATTTGAGCTAAGATATATTATTGGTCAGTCAGTATTTAAAGTCATGAAATGATCTCAAATGTGAGGGAAAAGATGGTATTAGCTGAGAACAATGTATGGAAATAAATGATTCAATACCAGGTTAATACTGAGTTCTCCAACAGGGTGTTACTTTTGTTTTGTGATAGACTTTTAACAAGAAGTTACTTGGGTGAGCCCAAGTCTTTGTGATTTAAGGACTTTCAATCCAATTCAAAGGATCAGACAAGGACAAACTATAACACTGAATGACCCTTCAAAGTAGGTCTGAGATACTGGGTAGTGGGGAGGGGACAGATAGGGGAGAGTAGAGAACAATTACTTTTGATTAATCTGTGGACTCCTGATCTTGTTTTAACTCATTACAAATTAAAGTACATGAACAAATGAAAAAGCACTAATTAAACCAAATATCAATAATATGTAATTATAGTAATTATCATTTACTTGGGGCTTACTTTATGCTAATTGATTAACTTCTACTATCTCATTTAATTTCACAATGGGCCATAAGGCAATTATTACCCCAAACTTGTAAGTGGGGGATAGAGCTTGAGAGAAGGTAAGTGACTAATCAGAGGTCACATAACCAAAATGAGGCTTAGTGGGGATTCATCCACTGTGGTCTGACACTACCCTGTGTGAATGTTCAATGACTATAATTATTCTGCTTCTGCAGGCAGCTCAAGTTTGTATCTCCTCTCATCACTCTAGCATGACCAAGGAAAGAGAAAAATCCATACCTCACTGTTGAGTTTGTTTATCTGCTGCTTGGTCTCCTCTGCTTTGATGAAGAGAACAGCAGCTCCAACCTCGGGGTCTGAAAAATAATCCATGCAGAGAATGAGCCCTTGATGAATTAACCTTGTACTAAAGGATTAGGTCAATGGGAATAGGGAAAGTAGTCTAAGTTTTTAGTTTTACTTTACCTGACATCTGTGCATTGTGGGTCTTTTCTCTCTGGCATTGGACAAGTTTCTAGAGCTCCTCTGGTTGGTGTTTACTACACTTTAGAACCAGGAACACATCATGGTGGGGATCGTGGCCACAGAGTGATTGGATATGTATGATAAATCTCCCCTTCCCTTGAACACAACCATCATCACCTTTCAAGATGGTACGTTTCCTTTTCATTGACCATCCTTTTAAATATATCACAGCTAACACCCAAGCCATAGAAAAGGGATGTTCTTTTCTTCCACGCTTTCATTTCCAAATATTGATTCCTCTGCCCATGAGGGCATTTTCCTCCCACGTCTATTTCAGGTGCTAATGCCCACGGCAGGTTTTCTGTCTCTTACTGTGTTGCTCTAAATGGTAATTTCTCCCATTTCCTGCTTCTCTCATCTCTACTACTTTTTCTATTTTATTTCTCCAAATACATGTATTTCTATTAGGGACAGAAGTAGAGGTGAGTCACTGTTAGCTGGAGTGGGATTTGATTTCACTTATATATCCATATCATATCATTAATGTTTCAGTAACCATCCTGATATCTTATTTCTGGTTAATTACAGGTAGAAAACCTGTTTGTGGCAGAAAATATCACTTAAAACAAGCTGAAGTGGCAGAGGAGTAAGCTCATTTTTGCAGACATATTTTGTAAAGCTAATCCATTCTTTCAACAAGTGATTAGAGATCACACACAATAGACTAGACCTCATTTAGAGGGACAACAATGAGTAGAGAAAATATATGACTCTTGTGGAGCTTAGGGTCCAGCAGGGAAGAGAGACATTAAAAGAGAAATTTAAAGAGTTTGGATTTCATTCTAAGAGCAACAGGCAGCCACCTCAGGGTTTTACGCATAGGAGTAGAGTAATAAGAATACATTTGCATTTTTTAAAAGCTCACTCTGTATGGAGAACAGTGTGAGACCAGAGGCTTGGGGAACGATGCAGTCAAGACATGACTGTGGCAAGGAAAAGAATGGTATAGGTAAAGTAGAAAGTCCTAAACAGAACAGAGATATTTAGGAGATAAAGTCAAGAAGAACTGTTGCTTGAATGGATGAGTATAGGGGTAAAATTGGGAACAGGGAGGTGAGGAAGCTAAAGGGATGATGGGATAAAAAATAGTTGGAAGGACATGGTGAGATTCTGTGCATTGTCTCCAGGTCCCAGTAAACCAACAAGGAAACCTCCCCTGGGGACCCGCCACCAATGTTCACAGCAGGTACTGGCACCAGTTTGATTATAACCATGATTTCTGTGCTCCTTGCCCCAACAGAAGACTATTAGCTCATGTAAGTCATTTGAATTAGAGAATCAGGGTTGTTGACTGAACATCAGTACCCATCTCTCCCTGCTCCCCGCCCTTTCTCACCTCCATCAAGTAATCTTACAAAGGGCCCTTTCATTTCCCCCAAAGATGATGAAGACTGGGGAGAAGGATTATTGATTAAGATGGAATACTGGTAATTTAACAAATGGAGATACATGCCCAGATCTATATATTTAAAAGTCTTTCTTGGGCTTGTCTTTGTCTAAGGAGGGACTTGCTAATTAGCAGTAGATCCTGATTTAAGGATCTCAGAGCTGGTTAAGAAGGGTAGGAGAGAGTCACTGGACAACTTATGCCTTATATCTGGTAGTTTGCTGGTTTTGTTTAGATGTCTATACTTACTTAATACTCTTATCCGTTATTCTTTGTCAATTATGGGTGTATCTTTTTAAAAATGTCTTTTCCATTTCTGCCCTTCACCATGTTGGCAGATTCCTTTTTACGGGCAATGAACTCAGGAATGAAAAGAAAGACAGAAACCTGGGCTAGATTTGGGGGTACTCTTACATTAATTCACCAGCACTAGGCATAAATGCTTCATAAAAGTCATCATCATTTCCAACACTCTTACATCCTCCTGAAATTGTTCATCCTCTGACAAATTGCAAGTACATAACCTCTTAGCAAATAAAATTGGCTAAATATAACCAGTTTTCCTACAGTGCACCACCAACACAGCATTTCCTCTGGTAATGTTGTTTTTGTGGATTTGTCTGCATTTATCATAGGAAAACATGGTTACCCTGTGATAAATAGCAGAAATTTCAGTCTCCTGTTACACCATTTACCTGGGTTGGCAAATGGCAGGGCATTTAGTGTGGACAGAGAAACAATTACAAATGATGTCATAATAATGTAAAGATGGCACAGACTCAAGTTAAATTATTCCATGGCATTGGTAAATTTCTTTCTCATGGAGAATATTCTGAGGTTCGGAAGGTGAAAAAAAGAACCTAAGCTAAGCACTACAAGTTAAAGAGAAATAGCACCCCCTGAGAAAAGATTAAATATAGACCTTACCTCCAAGAGGAGGAGAAATTCTGGACTCTGGCCTAATTCGTTCAGAGCCAAAGTCAAAAGTCTGACTTTCTTCACTGCTGTTTCCATCTTCAATTCCATCAACAATCCTATTTAAAGTAAATTGGTTAGTTGTGCATTTATATTCATGGATTAAACTATTTCTAGAAGATAAAATATGTTGTGCTAAGCTTCTAAATTTCGGATATTCTAGAACTAATCTAGAACTACCAGTATGGTAGCCATTAGGCACCAAATATATGGCTAATAATGCAAGCAAATTGAGATGTGCTGCAAGTGTAAATTACATACTACATTTTAAAAAAAGGTTGTTGACATTTCAGTTGAATTGAATTGAAATAATATTTGGGGTATATTGAGTCAAATTAAATATATATTTTTTAAAGATTTATTTATTTATGCATACAAGCACTGGGGTACAGGCCAGAGGTGTGGGGGGTGAGAGGATTCACCACAGACAGAGCGGGGAGCA